>JAAGVU020000123.1:18363326-18376005 GCA_011763525.2 Mormyrus iriodes | reverse complement strand
AGCCCTTCATTAATGAGAAGCAGGGAAGAAGCCCTTCATTAATGAGAAGCAGGGAAGAAGCCCTTCATTAATGAGAAACAGAAGAACCAAATTGCAATTTGCAAAAAAAAAAATCATTCACAGACGCTCACCCATAAATTGAGAAATAGAATAAAATATTTTCCAGAGCTGTATATTCTCTCGTACCTAATTTTAACCATTTTACATGATCTGATATAAACAATTATTTCAGCCATCTACATATACATTAATACATTGCCATGTATCTAAAGCATAATAATAAGTTAGTTTAACATAGAAAGCCACAGAATTTTTTTTGTAATGTAAATTATAGCTCCTTTAAATAAATGTATAGAAATGATTTACAGAAATATTATCACTGAGTATCTAGGTTAAATATCGCTCTTTAACTTTATGAGCCTTTTTCACCACTTATTGCAACCTGATACAAAGAACATGGACCAAAGATTCTACTGCTTACATTTTATCAGTCACCTTTCAACATAAAACGAAACTGTGACCTTATATGATGGAATGAACAGAAGAAATATTATTGTGTGGCACTTTATTTATGCTTTCAACATTTTTACTGTGAATGTAAATATAATGTTCTCAAAATCCTTGTCAGATTGCTCAATAACACTTTGCAGAGGTCTACCCCTCCAAAATTTCTTAACCACATATTGGACCCACGGATCTGACATCAGTCAATATCTAGCCATTTATGACTAAAGCATACAATTTTATTAGTGTTGCAGTGTCTATGAGCAAACTGAAATAATCACTCCTTCACGTATTCCTCCAGACCCAACATATAGTTCAGAGGCAGCCCTGACAGGTGACTCATACAACATTATGGGCACCAGGCTAACATGAAAAGCATGTACATTTACTTAAGTATAAGCTTAAGGTCAGAGTCTGCCAGCACTCCTGGACTGCCTGAGGTTAAGGGCCTTGCTCTAGTGTCAAACGGCCATATTATTACACTGCAACGACCAAGAAACCTTGACTGTATTCACCTTTGAGGGCCACGGTGATAGAGCTGGTGCCCTTGCTCATGGTGCGGAAGGGAGAGACCTCAGGAGCTTCTGTGCCAAGCACCCTCTTGCTGTGGTTCACTTGGTAACTGTAGATGGAGTCTGTGGACAAGCCCAGGCTTGAGGTCGGATCCACCTTGCTAACGTAGTTCTAGAAAAGGAAGAGGAGGGCGTGTGTCCAGTGCTGATGGCAGTGGGCCGGGTGTGTGAGAGAGGGTGTGTCCTTCTGTGCCGAGACTCACCCTGAAGGCTTGGCTGACAGCTGTATCCAGCACCGCCCAGTCCATTCTGCTGTTGCTCTTCACAAACCCTACGAAGAAGTCCTGCTGCTTCACCTCCTGCGGGAACAGAGGCGACAGGGCCTCCGATTACCTCTGTAGCTGTTGTAATGTATCTCTGCACATGACACAACAAGGCTACAGACAGCACAGAAATAACAGGACTTTAAACTGAGACCAAATTGTAAGTCTCAGGAGAAAGAAATCCTTTGATTTCAGCTGTAATTCACCACAAATTATGTATCTAATACTCAATGGACACCTACAAAGGTGAGCATTATAACTGCAGAATGATTTGAATCTCGGTGGCAAATTTATCTTTATTCATTGTGTAATTGTTGGCGATGTTGTTAGTCTGGTCATACATATTGTTTTACAGCCAAACAATACAACTGAAACTAATCAGCGGTATTTATGTAATAAAATTGCACAGATTCATGTCTGTATAGGTGAACAGATGGTTCAGAATGACAGCTGCTGCAGTTACTGATGGAGAGACCCTACTGAAGCACATTCACTACTAGGAACAAAGGCAACATTGCCTTCTTTAGATGCTGATCCAGCCTTATTAAGCGCTGCTATGCTTCCTAGCAGATCTGGTAAAACAATGCAAAACAGCAATGCTTAGTTTTGCAGGTCCGGATAATGATGCCTGATGAGGAATGGGCTGCGTACATCTTTGAGTGCCCGTTGGTCAGCCACGTGGACCACCACTCGAAGGCGTGTCTCCTCCCGGTTGGCGGGTAGGCCAGTCACATCCATCCCAGAGATGTCTGATGGGGCACAGAGGATGATGTGCATGTCAGTGGTGAATTATTTACTAAGCAACCACAATATTCATGGCAATTTGCTACAATATATAAGAATAAAAAAAATTGAAATTAAGTATCGCCAACCGTCTTGTTTAAAGGTTCCATTAATTATTATATAAATCCCTGATAAAATAGACACACTTGTTTAAAACTATGTATGTCTGTATACAGTTTTATGGGGCATTAACTCCCTACCTGGCTCCCCACTCTGGCTCAGACTGAAAGATTTCATGACAGATGCCGACACGGACTGCCTGGGCGATGATGTCACCAGTGACATCAGTCCGCTGGGCTGGGAAGTCGAGCTGGAAGGGCCAGAACTTGGTGCACCTGTCTTCAGCTGATCGTTTTCAGCTTTCAGGTTCTCCACAGTCAACTGCAGGCAAAAGGCGAATAGATGAAAGGCCTAACAGATCATTCCGAAGTTTAAATTCTCTGATAAATGACAAAAATAGCCAAATGAATTTCTGATTATCACCAGTGCAGTGTATTGGGGTGTAATGCTACTGGTCCTGCACTAAGCAGCTCTTAATAGCACACACCTGCATATTGGTCATGGCCTCCTGAAGTTGCTCCAACTGGTGGGCGGAGTTCAGGGCCTCCAGGCGAATGTCTGTCAGCTTTCTTTCCTTCTCCCACAGCTCTGAGCGCAGATCTGAAACTACCTTCTCGTCGTTCTCCACCTCCTCGTTGCCCTCAAAAATCCTGTCGAGAAGTTTGAAGAGATCTGCTGAAAAATGCATCGGGGCCTCCCCATGCCCTGCTCCTGGATCGACAGCCGATCAGTCAAAGTTAGGGGAATTCTGGGTAACTCACACTGAGGATGAAGCTGAGGTGGACGACTTGAGCGATATAGGGGTATTTTCCACGCCATCGTGGGGCAACTTGGGGGATGATGGGGCAGAGGAGTCAGGGGTGGCGATCTCCTCGATGTCCGAGTAGGAAGTTGCCGATTTAGGGCCTTTCTTGATGTTGAATGCTTTGTTGAAGGAGCTCCTCAACTAAAAGATCAGAGGTGACACATACAGTACGTCACAAGACCGTGGCATTTGATTTGCCTGCATGGCATAATGATTTAGTTCTTTTGTTGCAGCTGCTATAGTGTTCAAATGACCTTTTATTAAATCACGCAGTTTTGACAAACCGCGCACTTTAATTATGAACTCATGAGGAATTATACGTTTTCAATTATGATAAACAAAATCTGGTCATTAAAACACAGCTGTAAAATATCCTGCTGTAAATTTTTTGTAAATCTTTAACTAACCAGAATAAACTAAAACATCTATTTCAATAATTGAAATACCGCCCTAAATCTATTTAAAGGCCCAGAACAACAAAGCACTAAATGAATCAGCAAATTAAATAAAAAAATTTCATTAACATGATTTGATAATTGAAACCAGTCTGCAGATTAGACTGAACCTATGCGTTCAATTTTAAAATTGTGACTGAATTCTATAAAGCATATTAAATCAGTTAAAGTGCTATCATGGTAAAACGGCCAGTTAATTAAAGTGACCAACTAGAACAAAGCCAACGTATCCAGCCGGCTGAAGAATAGATAATGCTGCCCGAAATTATCACGACAGTGCATCACAGATCCAAATTTCACTAAATTCACCCTTTGCATGACACTACCACACTCAGAGTTTCTATACAAGAACATACAGCATATTTTCAGCAGTGCGATCATATTATAATGTGACTGAGTACCAAGTACTCATTGTAATGAGCACCAAGAAGAGTCAGGTTTCTTTAGTTGGTGTGTGGGAGAGAGGAAGAGAAGGCCAAGCCAAGTTTTAGGATGCAGCAAATACACAAGCAATTCCAGGAGCCGCCACTGAGGTACGTCAGGGCCATCAGTGGGGCCTGTTGAGGTTCATTCCGATACCTTTATACCACTGACCAGATTTCACTGAATCATGTTTTACCTACCAGTTGGATGTAAACAGTCCTCTTAAATAAAGACACTGAAAATTATAATGTTTCTTTAGGTTTAGTCTTAGGCGGATTAAGACATTAGTACATCCATCCATCCATCCATCCATCCATCTATCCATTTTCTGTACCCGCTTATCATATTCAGGGTCATGGGGGGTCCGGAGCCTATCCTAGAGGCTATGGGCGCAAGGCAGGGAACAACCCAGGATGGGGGGCCAACCCATCGCAGGGCACACTCACACACCATTCACACACACATGCACACCTGTGGGCAATTTGGTAACTTCAATTCACTTGAGCATGTTTTTGATCTGTGGGGGGGGCATTAGTACAGAGGTTTAGATAAACTCAGTGACAGCAAATCAGAATGGAAACTAAATATCTGTCAACTGCACGTGATCCTAACGTTTCGAGCATACAAATGTTGGATTCTTTATTTCATTATTCTATACTTATATTTCAGTTTTTTATAATTTCAGTCCAATTTAATAATAATAACTGATACTTTTCGGTTCCCCATGGGGAAATTCTCTTAATGCCTCCCCCCCGTCGGTAAGAGCAAGCTGGCCGCAAAGGGCAGCCACCAGGCAGCTGGGGGTTAAGGGCCGAGGCCGGGCTCATACCAGCAACCATCCGAGCAAACAAGCAAACAAAACATCAAAGCAGAGAAACACAGAAAGACTCCCTTCATTCACAATAGGTTCTTAGTAAATAAGAACATGGGATTTGAATGAATTTGCAAGATGACAAGAGGGCACAGACAAACAAAAAAGTTATGCCAAATTCTTACACTCATTACGGAACAGTTAGCATGCTAGCATGTCAGCATGTCTTAGCGTTCCAACTTGTGGAAATGAAAAGGAGGAAATGCTGATGTAAGCTGGTAAAACCAACGTAGCTTTACTGAAGGGACCCAAGTATGACTCATTGGGGGGAGGTACATAAGACTTTAAGGGCTGAGTAGGGAGAGGGTGAGGTCACAGCTTGGCAAAACCAGTTACTCACCTCGAACACCTGAAAGAAATAGCAGGATAAGTGTGGGAGAGCAATCAGAGTCATACTCTATGTCAGGTTTGGAATGAGCACCAGAGACAGACAAAAACACAGAGACACAGAAGATAAGCAGCTATGGTAGGTGACCAGACACAATGAAGCTGTTTCCACAGAAAGCCATCATAGCAAGCTCGATCCCTGAGCCCCTTCCTACTAAAATATGAGCTCAGGCCTTATCACAACAGCATCGGGCCTTGTCATAGACTTGGTTATAGTCACGATCCAACTGATCAGCATTTAAAATGTTCCCAAATTTTTCAACACCCGGTAAGGACAGCAACTGAATGCTCTGGAACCATTAAATGCAAAGTAAAAGAAATTCAGATGTTCAGCATGATGAAAATCAACCTGACCACCATTAACGTTCCTTGACATTGGACGGTGCTTTTATTGGCCGGATATAGAACAAGTAGTTTATGCTGTACCCCCTTTTTTTTAAGCTGTGGTTCCACTGACTGCTACTGTCATTGTTAAATAAAGGTGAGGTTTTACAGTGTATATTAAAAAAACACTCTGCGTAGAGTTGACTTGGATTGACACATGTCAATCGTAGCCTGACTCATTATTGTAGCTTAACTTGTTTCTCGAAGGTTAAAGACAGTCAGAGCAACTGGCCTGATCATCTCCCCCCGGGGGGCTCTGAACATGCGGCCCTGCTCCTCACCCAGCTCTTTTTCTTCTTCTTCTTGGCATCCGTGTCCTTGCAGCTGCCCACACTGGAGTGGCTGGTTACGCTGTTGAGGCTGGAGATGCTCTCTGAGGAGTTCTGCCTCTTGATCCGCAGCTCTGCAAAGAGACACGGCCGAAGATGTGATTGCCTCGCTGGGCCTTGACTCTTCATCCATAAACATTTCACTGCCTTAAAGGTGAACTGGCTGGAAAGTGCACCACATAAATATCAGAAAAATAATTCATGTACTCGTCCGATATATAAATGAACCTGTTGGAGTAATGACGGCAATGCCTCAGGCAGGTGTGAGTCACAGTTTATGATCGCTTAATGCCCTTAATATCCTGTAAGTACTATATAAAACAACAACACAGACGCTCCTTGCTTTACGATGGTTTGACTTACGATATTTCAACTTTACTAAGGTGTGATCGCGATGCACATTCAGCAGTCACCGAACTTTGAATTTTGCTCTGTTCCAGGGCTAGCGATATGTCGTACGATACTTCCCACTGATGCCAGGCGATGGCAGCATCCACCCAGCCGCGCTTACAGTATCTGAAGCTATCGCGTAAACGTAAACATGTCATACAGTGGTTATAATGCATTTTACTGTTTTTTCTTTGTTTTTTTTCATCAAATTGATATTTGACTCACGATATTGTCAACTTACGATGAGTTTATTGGAATGTAACCCCCTCGTAAGTCGGGGAGCGGATGTATGTCAGGGTAACATTAAAGTGTGAAATATGAAAGGGAATAATCCAACAGAAAAGAAATAAGACATTTCCTCTTAAGATGAAGAAACTATCCATATATTAGAAGACGCCCTGGAAACACGGGGCTACATTTCATCGATGCTGGTGTCTTATCACTAGATTGCATGCACTACAGCTCAATGTTGAAGGCCTTACTGGAGGAAGCTTATTGGCTTATTGGCAGTAAAAGGCTCCTAATTTGACTGAGACACCATTGACTTCACCCTTAACTTAAAACTGGTGTCAAGCACTGTGTTTTTGCCTATAGCGTTTGGTTTGTCTGGCCAAATGGCAGGGTGCTGGGGGTGTCCCTACCTTTGGGGGCATTATCAGGATTGTTGAGAGCCCCCTGGATAATGGCCTGGGCTTCTGTGTTCTTGGTTTTCAGTATCTCGATTGTCTCTCGTAGGTCCAACAGCTCAGAGTCCTGAAACGTGCACGTCAATGGAGACACCTCATCACTCCGGATTTGGCATGTGAGGCAACCTGGTTTTCCAAAGCCTGAAGCTGTTAATCAGAGTTCCTGGCTACAGCAATAAAGGCATGTTTCAATAGATTAGACAGCGTGCTCTTTGAATTGGAGCCTGCTGCAGAGATTGCCACCTGTGTGCAGGGGCCATGCTGTAAGATACTGGAAATTGATGTAAAACAGCTACACGAGAACACAAGTACGGACAGGGATGCATATTGAGAAACTCTAATTTTATTTGCACACAGAGTTATTCGATGATTGAGGCTACAGCTTCTCCAGGACCTTCCCTTATGAGGTGTTTAATTCCCTTATGAGGTGTTTAATTTCCTTATGAGGTGTGTAACCCCGTAAGCATTGTAAACCGTGAAGGGGTCTTGGGCCATATGGTTTCTTCTGGCGATCTACTTCAATGTGAAAAAATACACACGGATGGCAAAAGAGCAGATCTTCTAACTCTGTAGCCACTTCCAGTGTGACAAACCACAGCCACAGTCACAATGTTTAGGCAGCCGAACACTTATTAAGATTTAATAGTTAATTAATGTTCTCTGGACCACAATGTACAGACCCCTGATCTACCATCTGCTTCCCAAGATACAGAAGTTCTCTTCTGAGACACCATCCATAGCTCAGAAACATTCGTGCGTCCATCTGACTAGGAAAGCATCATCCTTTGACAGAAATTCTCTGGTTCCCAAACCTCCCCCTGACATATGGTACCTCAAAGCAGCAAGATTAATAACGCTCATTTGCTCACCAAAGATCTGGCTACCTTCACATTCTGGAAACCGCAGAACACACAGGAGACTGATTAGTTACACAGACTGAAGCTAATATGACTCCAGACCTATTGCCGGTCACCATCCATTGAAACACTTATTATACCAATGCTGTTAAAGCCCGTGGAGAAACTTACAATGGCGAAAATGTTCTTGCTAACGTTTTAAATCAATACACCCTCCAGTTAATTATACAGCCCATTGTTTTTATTAAATCACCTACGGGCTGTGGGTTCGATTGCTGCTGTGTGTGGCGTTTCCTCCAGTAATCTATAGACGTGCTGTTAATCAGCAGTAAATCGTGTGATCGTGTGTACGAGTGTATGTCCTCGATAGACTGGCATCCAGTCCAGGGTGGAGTCTTGTACCATGGGTTTCTGAGACAGTACGAGCAGGATGAGTAATGCACTCGAGTGCGATTAGGGTCCCATCTCAGTCACCTACCTTTTGCTCAGCACTGAAGGAGAGGCTCTGCAGGCGTGAGGTCATGAGGGCAAGGCTCTGCTCGAAGGCAGCCACCAGGTTCGCCTGGAGAGAGATGGAAAAGCGAGGGCAAAGGTCAAGTGCGCTGGTACTGTGGAAGCTGGGTGGGTGTCAAGCAGAATAATGGGGGGGAGGAGAAGGATGGAGCAGTTAAATAATACAGCAACATGCCACTTTGCTGAGTTACTAAATACCCTAAATACTACAGAAACAAGAGGTTCGGTGCCAGAGCTCAGACCAACCAACTGAAGATGTACTTTTACGTCGTAAGAATACTTTACTTACTAAAGACAGGGTCTTCAAAAGATTGCTTCTCCCCCTTAAAATTACCCCAGTAATTCTGTGAATAATGGTATTCACTAAACGTGCAGGAGAGACTAATGCTTCATGTTAAAATTCTGCCTGTTATCGTTGTATGGGGAGTCGATATGCTGCAGCAGGCAAGGGAATGCCTGTCTTTTTCCAGCATAGAATACAGGGGAAAAGACACCAGATACAAAGAAACAAGCATTTTTGTCTCTCTGTTGGTCAGTTTTCTTCTGCCCTGATGTCTGTCGCAGTAATAAACAGTGACTTGTGGGGAGTTTCCTATATTTCTTAGGATTGGTTCTACAGTGTAGTGGTTATCACGCCTGCTTTACACGCATGAGGTCTTGGGTTCGAACCCCACTAGAACCAAACAACACCTTACTCCTAGAATCCATAAAACATTTTGGTGGGCAGCGTGAGACTTAGTGGGTTATGCATCTGTAATCGGAAGGTCAGTGATCATCCAGTGGTGAGTTTATTGCATCTTGTGAATGACCCCCCCCCCAAAAAATGTTTGAGGGAATAGACATGAATCCAGAATATACCTACAACATATGGACAAAAATATTGGGACACCTGGCCATTACACCTACAGTAACTTTTATGACATCCCATTTTAAATCCACAGGCATCAGTATGGCATTGGTCCCCCCTTTGCAGCTATAACAGCCACCACTCTGGTGGGAAGGCTTTCCACAAGGTTTTGGAGGGAGTCTGTGGGAATTTTTGCCCATTCATCCAGAAGAGCATCTGTGAGGTCAGGCACTGATGTTGGACGTATTGTGAAGGTAGCATCCGATGACCGTACCACGCTGAAATTTACTGAGCTCTTCAGAATTACCCATTCTTTCACAAATGTTTGGAAACCTGACTGCATAACTTGGTGCTTGATTTTATACACCTGTGGCCATGGGTCTGAATGAAACACCTGAATTTCGTCATTCTAGTGAGTTTTTCCTTGCCACTGTTGGCTTTGACTTGCTCACTGGGGGCTTTGGGCACGGATAATGTAAAGTGCTCTGAGACAAGGCAATGTTGTGAAAATGCGCTATACAAATAAAATTGAATTGAACTGAATTCAATGATTAAGAGGTGTGTCCCAATACTGTTGCCCGTATAGTGTAACTGCAATCTCAAAGTACTGTGCAGTACTATTTGACAGCAGCAGATGGCACTGTAACTGTAGTTCCTACTCGGGCTCCACAGCTTCAGTGGGTCATTGCATGCGAACTGAAGTCTTACAACTCCCTGCATCCACCAAAAAACGGCTTATAAACAAGCAGTCAGGCGTGACAGAAAAAAAAAAAAAACCTTATCACATTTTTACCACATTTTAATTAAAACCACCTGACTTAGTTACTCAGTGCAAAAAGTCATAAAAATGACTTCCACTAATGCTCCAGTCTAAAGCAGAAATGACCGAACATAAAAAAAAACATAATAAAACTCTCTCCATTTAAGGATATCCATCAGAAAACTGGATATCCAAACTCAAAAGTGTAGTGCAGCATGTGAGAGAAGATCATCTAAGAGCCATTTGTAACCTGTGTAGGCTGGGCTCACCCGGCGTTGCCACAGGGTCAGGTCGGGGCTGTGTTTTTGGGGTTAAGGAACTGAAATGGACTGGGCTTTCACTGGGACACCTACGTTCGCAGAGAGCTGGGTGGTGAGGCTGGCCACCTTCTCTTGGGATGACTCCAGTTCACGTCGGAGCTTTCGGATTTGCTGCAAGAGAAAAGGGAACAGGGGGGTATCACTAACTGAAACTTCCCTTCTCCGCACATGCTGGAAACCATGATAGCAACGGTCTATTTAGCAACACTTTAATAATAACTCAAAAAGATGTTTGGTATGACTCACACCCTACATAGGATCTGCCATATGGAAAAGATCTATACCACCCCAGGGGAGTCATTCCCATGTCTGCTGGTTAATGATCTATGGCTGCTTTCATATGACACGTCAACATTATGTCATTAAGCTGAGAACGGCACTTCAAGAGTATGTGTGTTTCACATCAGCACGTAAAATCAAGGCTGCTTATGCTATGTTTTCCATACCAGCTGTGAAAATAAACATTTTTTTTATAAGAAAAAAAAACAATAACTTTCTGCTGTTTCTAAATGAAAGGAATTGCGCGTCTCTCACAGTCCTTGCCTGCATCATCCTCAGGCAAGACTAACTTAAACCAGCGTTTTACACACCGGTCCTTGGGGACCCCCTAGATGGTCCATGTTTTTGCTGCCATCCAGCTACAACATGGGCAGGGAGCTGGGATGGAGCAAGCACATAGACTATGCTGGGGCCCCCGAGGACCGGGTCGAGAAGAACATATTTAAACTTAATGTAACTAACATAAAACTGGTGCAGCTACATTACGAAATGCTGACAGAGTAAGATGTGTGAGCTCTTCGGTGATAGCATGGTGGGGGGGCGGTGAGGAGGCGGGACAAGAAGCGGAAAGGGACAGGAAGAGGCTTACCTCGCCCTGCATCCTTTCTTCAGCCTAGGAAAGCATGAAGGACAGATAAAGGAGGGAGTAAGAGAGTTGGAGAGCACCAGACGGAAGATAAGGGGGTCAGCAGGTAGATCGGGGAGGGACGGACGGCACTGAGACCAGGCCACGGAAAGCTAGAAAGTCGTGGGGGTACAGATAAGGACAGAGACCACAGCTACCCGCGCGTTTTCCCTGTATGTTCTGTGAGGAATTAGAAAATAAATTCTTAAAGAAAAGGAGAGCCTTTTTTAACCAATGCACACATTTCCTAGTAAGCTCTCAATACCACACAAATCATCTCCGCCTATATGTATGTGTGCACTCTTGGAAATTGCGCACATTTATTTACTAACGTTGTATAGCTGAATACCCCAAAAAATCACGTTAGTTTTATATCTTCCAGGAGGTTTGCGGTGCTAGATGCGACTAAAGATGGAGCGTGGTTAAGTGCAGAAGCTTGTAAGCCCCGTCTGTGCCTCCATAAACTATAAAGTAAGCACTATTTATCTGACGCAGGTTCATAAATAAATCTGAGCGCACAGTCGGCTAATGACTCATTTTACACGGATGGAAGTTTCTGGGTTTCCCCAGGTTGCCCGAGACCCTACATCTTTCACACCAGTCAGACAGCATAGCCGCCGCAAAGACTCGGCAGAGCAGTCAGCCAGAGCGCCCCCTGGAGGAGACAAGGAGCTCAGCTCACCGAGGAGTAGTTTGAAGAAGCACTGGAGGCCAGGGAGAGCACGGAGCCATGAACTGCAAAGTGAGACAGAGAGAGAGAGAAATAAAAGGCTTAGCGTTTTATAACAAGTCTCCAGACTGCTTAACACGATTTGGCAGAGGTCTATGAAGTTTGACAAGATCTGTGTGCTAATTAAAAAGGATAGAAAGCATGAAAAGAAAATAAGACATAATATATCTTCCACAACCGAATTAATAAACGAAAAACTCATCAGACATGTTTCAATTTAAATATAAAGATGGGAAAACAAGATTGATTTTCTCTTTTCGTTTTCACACATGCATCATGCCATTCATCTTTTGTCCTGTCAGGTATAAATGGCTTTATTTTCTCTTCTGACTTGATTTCTAAAGGGGCTGTTTTGCTAGTTTATTTGCATAAGATATTTGTGCAGTGGCTTGCAAAAGTATTCAACCTGCTTGATAGTCATGACGATTGTCTGGACTGTAAAATATATTCACAATTGTCTCCCATATATTCCGAATGATTAATAGGAAGTCAACATAGCTTGTAACGGAGGCACGATATTCACATTGTGACCCTAAGCACAAGGCCAAAGCGACAGAGGGCTGGCTCAGAAACAGAAAGGTGAGTCGAAGCCTTGATCTTAACTCTATTGAAAATCTATGGCACTATTTGAAAATTGCTGTTCAGAGGTACTATTCTGCCAAGAAGAATGGGGAAGAATCACTTCTGAACAATATACAAAACTGGTACAGACTTACCCCAAAAGAATTAAGGCCGTTATTGCTGCAAAAGGGGGGTTCTCGACAAAATATTACTTATGCAAACACTAAATACTGAGTTTTTCTTCTTCAGTTAAATATCTACAGAAAAAGGTTGAG
>JAAGVU020000123.1:18347743-18363120 GCA_011763525.2 Mormyrus iriodes | reverse complement strand
GGGTGGAGGGGGAGGGAGGACAGGGTCAGGAGGTTGTAGACACATGGGGAGTCAGTGTTGCTAACCATGAATCAGACACCCTGGGCCTGGTTCAGAAAAACTTTGCAATATTATCATTCACATTAAATAGTGGGTCAGATAAAACACTTATCACACATTTTTAAAAAAAAATCATACTAAGTTAAGCCAAAATCTGAACGTTTCATTGATCCTCAAGATGTCTACATTTGTACTGTACATTCTTACTTATGAACGACTTAACAAGTTTGTAATGTTTTATGAAAATAAGTATTGTGCCAGAAAGTACTTCAATATGAAGGCTGCAAAGGTCATGTGACAAAGCCACACCAATCAGACTCAAAGGCTGGTGTTGCAGTATGTCATGTGACTGTCACAGCAGGAAGTACATCTGGCATGAAATCTCAGATTTTTCAAAGGGCTTCTTGCTGTTTCAGGGGTCTTATTTTCTTTGGCCTGGACAGGAGTCGGCTACTGGAGCTATATCAGACTTGCTCAGTGGGGGAGGGGGTACTCACCCACATTGGTGAGGGGGGCTTTGACTGAGGTGGCCAGGGGGGTGGAGGTAGGGGAGGGCAGCTGCGGGGGTGTCCCCGAGTCTGTCAGGCTCACGATGGTGTGTGAGTGGCGCCTCTCCTTTCCCTCCTCCTCGGACTGACCAGAACCATAGCGACTGTGGGGGGGACGACATTGTTTTTATACTGTTATTTTAACTGCAAGGCTACAACAGAGTTCACCATGTACATCAATGGCAGAGTCCTCACCTTAATCCTTTCTTGGGTAAAGTGTTCCTGTCTCTTTGTCCACTGGAAAGGAAAGCGTGACATTGTTGGTTCACCGGAATAAAATTATAGAAACCATTAACCTTCCATCTCACCCTGTATGCCATGCTGGCTCAGTCAATTATAGCTGCAGGGTAAAATATGGAGGCGATTAAGATTCATCTGTAAAGGAGCATAAAAAGGCATTTCGTGAGTTATTTCTGTGAACGTATTTCAGTTCACCTTGTGTGATAAAAGATGGAACAGTTTCTCTAAACAGGAAGAGCATTTCTGAAACAGTAAACACTAACAGCATGACAGAAACGTTACCGCAGGCAATAACAGGCAGCAAGTTCTGGGGAATTTAAGTCTCCAAATATATGGTACTGGACAACAAGGACGATTTAATTTTAGCTAAACGTTACAAGCTTTGCAATAGCAACACCACTGAAAATGACTTATGGATTATATTAGTAAACCTACAAATCTGTCTGACTGACGGACACCTGATCCGCATCCATTAATCCAGTAAAGGGGCAGCATGAATCTCTCCCATAAAGCACAGGGCTGAGAAGATCCTGGATGGGATTCCTGACCATTGCAGGGCGCAAATTATGGGATCATTTATCTAGAGACTAGAGTTCAACTGACCATATGCTTCGGACTTGTCTTAGGAAAACCCATTAGGTAGAACATGCAAACTTCAAACACAGACCCAGGACAGGAATTATATCTGCCAATCACTGGTTTTAAAAACTACCTTTCTGATCACTGGCATCCCATCCAGGGGAGTGCATTCCCCATAAAGCACTTCTGCTTACACCAGAAATCCCAGTTGTATCAACACGTTGGAAGCACATGCAGAGCATCTGTCTCTGATATGTTCACTTTAATAAAAAAAAACTTTCTTCTGTCTTTCTTCCTCAGTTTAAAGATCCTGAACGGTAAACGCCTCTCTCTCCTTCATTTATTTGTACACAAAGGAAAGTGCATTTTTCAGTCTTGCCAGTAGATGGTGCTAGTGGCACGGCACACGCTGCAGCACCTTCGGCAAAGCATGGGACACTCACCGGAGCTGTCACAGCACGACATGTGGAACAAAGGGATTTAAATCTGGCCGGAAGCCTTTGGGGGACAGGTAGAATGTCATTACTACATCTCCACATGATTTGTTTTAACCCTGCTGTTTGTTGCTGCAATGAATTATGGGAGTTCAGGTTGGAAAAGTCGGTTTACATTGGCTGAAGGCAATAGGACTGTTAAGAGGAGGGGAGACATGTAATACCATGTAAGCCCAATAGGCGGCTAATTTATGACATCAGAAAACAGGCCCATGGAACAGAGACACGCACCTTTCGGGGAGTGTGAGAGAGGCCCTGCTGCCGGCACTCCACACCACAGAGGTCCTGTCTTGCTCGCGGTCGCCGGTGGGGGCAGGGCTGGACGGGACGCTCATTTGAAGGGGCAGGGATTCCATACTGCGGTGAAGTCCCGACAGCTTAGGGTACAGCAGGGGTGAGCCGCCCACGCTGAGGGCCTGTCCCGAAAAGCAGCTCGGGGAGTCGATATGGAGCACGGGGGCCGGGCTGGGGGTGAGTCGGGGGGGTGGCACCGAGTCAGCGAGGTCCTGCAGCTTGGAGAAGGGCGGCACCTTGGGTGGCAGGTCGTGCAGGGTCACACAGGAATCCAGGCTGTTGGAGTTCACCTTGTCCAGGTGAGCCAGGCTGGGAGGCCTCCCCAGGGATTTACCGCAGAACAGCCTGAGGGGCACATACGAGAGCTTAATGAACATAGGGGCGGAAGGAGCTGGCAGCCGGTGGCAACGTGGATGATGAAGAAGAAGAAGGAGAACAACATCTGTGCGTGAAGATGAGCAGATAGTACAAGAACGTTCCTGCACATTATGTCCTACTAATCCAGTGCTTCTCAATCATGTACCTGGTGCCCCACCCCCCACCAGAATGTCTCCATTCCATCCCCACCTTAGTCAGACTCAGATGGTCCTTAATAGGCTAATAACATTTGTCGAACTATGGATACCCTTGTTTAGAACCAACTAATAATTCTCAGGATTAGGTACTTTGCCCCCGTTACAGGTTATGTTGACTTCCTATTAATCATTCGTAATATATGTCAGTATATTGATAAATGGCATCAGTGCCCATCAATTCCATTCATTCAGCTTCCAGCCATTTATCAAATTCAAGGTCAACTGGGACAGGAGCCTAAATTCTATTTTGTATGAAGGGTTAATAGATATTCAAGCAATCAAATGATATATTTAAAAGTGAACGATAGAAAGAAAAGGGAAAATGCAGGGATGACGAGGCAGATAAAAAGAGGGCTACAGAAACCTGCAGGTCCCTCAGAAAAAAACCCAGGAATCTCTCCAAGGGGCACCTCCAGTGGAACACACTGTGAGAAGCTGACCGACTACAGGAACCACATAAAAAGGACACTTACTGCCCTAGACGTCCAATCCAATTTATTTCTGAAGAGGACACTTAAAGACATGAGGCAGGTCGATATTCTTGCTGGTTAAATTCAGCCGCCTTAATGGAAATGTGTATTTTATTAACTTTCAAAGGACATCAGCTCATGAACTGTCACAGGAGTGTCCAAAGGCTTTCATCTCGTGGACAGCGTTTCTGCATCCGCAAGGTTCCAGGTGCTTTTGAGGTACATTTTGTGCTGATAATCGACAGATTTTTATGTATTATATTATATATTCCCTTCTTGGAAATAAATTCCTCTACAAAGTATTTCTGAGAGGAAGGATTATTTGGTTTTATTTTTATTCCGGTAAGTGTCTAGCATTGACAATGGCACAAAAGTGAAATGCCTCATGTCCGAAACCGCAGTAAAGCTGCTCTAGGGGACTGATATTCAAGACAAGGGCTTCATTTTGGCCTGAAGGTGCTCATGCCTAATGAGTCAGGCCACCACAGGCCCAGAGCTTAGTAGCTATTCTTGAAAGGCTGGCTGTGAGTAAGGCCATCTGGCTCTAGGACCCTGAAGGTCAATCATGGATGGCGGAGGATGGCTCACATGTTCAGACAGTGGAGGAGGTAAGTGACGAGGGGTATACCTGGGAGTTGTGGGAGAGGACAGATCGGAGTACTTGCTCCCACTGGAGTGGCGAAGGCCCAGCTGTTTGACTCCGCCCTCCCCTGCCATGTGGGAGGAGTCGGGCTTCTGGGCCCCGCCCTCCGAGTCGGATGCCACTGCCTTGGCTTTGGCCTTCTCCTTCTCGCGGTCGGTCTGGTTGACGGGGCCCGGGGCTGCACGGCTGGTGGGCTTGCACAGGTCCTTCTGCTTGGGCCCCCCTGTGGTGGGAGAGGGGGTGGGCACAGGGGATGGTGCCGGTTTCAAGCTGAGGAGGCTGGGATCGATGCTGCTGCTGATGGGCCGGGCTGGGGGGCGGCCAGTCAGGCTCATGGCGCTGGACTTGGCGGGTCGGGGAAGGCTGCGGTACTGGATGTTGTTGCGGGAGCTGGGTGAGAAGAAGCCCTGCTCGCAATTGGACACGTCCAGGCTGTTCTTGCGTCCCCCGCCCCCCCCGCCGGGCCCCCCTCCGGCCATGGGCTTGATGGGGATGCCCGAAGACTTCGGTGCCTTGCCCACGGTGGCTGAGCCGCTGGAGATGGTGACGCCCCCCGCTGTCATCACTGTGGCTGTGCCCGTGGCTGGGGGGGGCTTCTTGTAGCCGAAGGTTCCGGCGGTGGGGTGGCGGCTCAACCCCGTGGGTGGTTTGCGGGGCTCCCCGCGCTCTTTCCCCGCATCCGAGCAGGACCGCTGCAGGCCGGCCCCCTTCACTGCCAGCTTGGCCTTGTCCACCGCCTTCGGGTCGCTCTTTGGTGCTGCAGGCAGAGACCACATGAACACGGCGCCTTGATCAGAACCTTCATTATCACCAGTACCCATTTCATTCCCCCTTTAATTATTTAGTAATTCGGACTTTCCCAGGAAACCAAGAATAGACTTTTTTTTCCAAGGTCTGGACAGCTGACATTACAGTTACCATGAACACACCCAGTGATGTCGAGCTTTTAAGAATGAGTGTGATTAAGAAGAAAACCGCCTAAAGGAAAACACACGGGGTATATAACATCAGTGTAACATACCTTAAAAACTAATAAATCAAAAGTTAAAATAAGATTATGTAGCTTCGATAAAAACCTACAGCTAATTTACTATCGGAGAGAAAATACTAATGAAAGTGAAGATTCTTAGAGGCCTTGTACTGTACGGTACTGTGTAAAAGCCTTAGGCAGTCAAGGAAAATGCTTAAAGCCATTTACCCGTAAGTGTAAATTTGCTCAAAGCAAAAAATACAATTTAACATTACAACATATGCAAAATAACAGTAACACAATAAAAAGTAACAAGAATTTCTTCTGTTCTCCAAAAAGTTATTGATATCCTGTTGGATAGGTAGATGAACACCGTCATTCCACATATTTGATACATTTCAACCGGATCACTTAATTAATTATGTAATTAAATTGTGTAAAAAAAGTCAAAGAGGCATTGATTAGCCATACGAGGAGTGGTCAAGTGAAAAAAATACAAGGATGTGTTGGATGGTAAGTGCAAATACTGGGGTGATGAAAATGTTTTAAACATCTCATTTTGCACAGTAGCGTATATAAAAGTGTGTGGAGTGCAGTGGATGTGGTCCTGGTTTGGAAAATAATAGCCAATTATAAGTTGTACACCCCCCGCACCCCCATAAAGCAAGCCATCATCTACATATGCAGCTGCTGCCCTAACACAGACAGGCTCATATAAAGTAATACATTAAAGAGTGCTCCCCCTGCTGGCTGCCATCAGACATGCATGTTTAAGCGGGAAATGGTGAGAAGCGTCAGTTACTTTGATCACTGTCCCATGTTGATATGTGGGCGGTGGGCCAGAGAGCCCCCTTGAGATACCGGGGCGCCAGCTAGTGCGTGGGGGGGGGGGCATGGGCGGAGAGATGAGAGAAAGGTCAGGAGGGAGAGCGAGTCCGGAGCTGTCTGCCAGGAATGCCAAAAAAAGCATCACTGCCCTGTAAGCAGTGGGGGCCGGCAGCCAGTGAGCCTGTGTTTGAGGGGGGCGGGAGGGTAAAACAGGACTGTCTGGACGATCTCAGCATGAAAGGCTGGACTGGGAGAGAAGCGGCTTGCAGGAAACTGGCCAGGGCGAGGGGAGCCCTGCTGGAGGACAGGACACGGGACCCCTCCCCTACCCCCCACTTCCAGCCAATGGGGAGCCCTGCTGGAGGACAGGACACGGGACCCCTCCCCTACCCCCCACTTCCAGCCAATGGGGAGCCATGCTGGAGGACCGGACACGGGACCCCTCCCCTACCCCCCACTTCCAGCCATTGGGGAGCCCTGCTGGAGGACAATACATGGGACCCCTCCCCTACCCCCCACTTCCAGCCAATGGGGAGCCCTGCTGGAGGAGAGGACATGGTACCCCCCCCGACCCCCAACACAACTCAAATGCCCCCAAGACACACCCCGGTGACTGCGGTGGACCATACGAACAGCCTACGACCATGCCCTCCTCGAGGCATCCATGCCCCCTCACCACCCTGACTTGGGGGTTAAGTCACGGCACTCAGGAAAAATAAACGACATTGCTCGCAACTCATTCCGTGCCATCTAGCATCCCAGGCTGTCCCCTACTTGCTGGCCAGGGCTACCTGGTCCACTCCACCGCTCTCAGAACCCCTGTGGTCCACAGCTATAACATCATCTCCCCCCCCCCACACAAATAAAGACACGGAAATAGTGACAATGCACAAGCTGCAACCATTCCCGATTAGGGCTTAAATAATTAATTTCTAATTACAATTACAATCACAGCCCGCACTATAAAGAGAAAAACTACCTGCGTTTTACAACCCCGTCTTTTCTTGCTTTCAGGGCAAAGATCCATGAAAACAACGATACAATCTAATATCAATTCCCCCATGAAAAAATCAGAATTAACAACAACAAAACATTTAGCAATAAGAACAATCATCTGTGTTTGGATTGTTTCAGACTGCAAATTCAAAGCCAAGCATAAATTTCTTTGTTAATAAGAAAAAAGTTGATGCAAATAAACAGCGATATGGCGCTGGCTCCACTCGCTGTGCCTGGGGAGGAGGCGGGGTTTGCGGTGTGATGTCACGCTTCTGCGGCTCATTCATAAAAATGCTACAGGCTCAGTCGGATCCAATAGTGAGGAATCTCTCTGTGGAAATGGCATTCCTTTAACCATGTACACTTATCGGACGGGAAGGTTTTCCCGGCCTGGTGCCGGAAACAGGTTATCGACAGTGTAAAGTGAGGTGCCAGTTAGGAGGGGCTGAATCAGAATCAGTGAGGAGGGAGAGCTCTGTGAGGTATGGTGGGGGATAAGCTGGGCAGTAAATTGGTTTATTCGTTTTTTAGTGGCCTGTCCTTCAAGCTGTGCGACTGTGTGAGTCCGTTGCCATGGTGCAGGACAAACACCAAAATGGTTGCACAGCTGGGAAGCCCTCTGGATGCGCGTTCACTAAATGTGTTTTCTTTGACTGAAATCATAAGTAACAGGTACCGTCTCAAAAAACAGCCAATTCCAAGTTTAAGGGAGACACTACTGACCCATCATTTCAGGGCTACGGCGCTGGCTGTTATAAACAGACATTCCACAGGAAAGCGAGGTGTTTGGACAAACAGACTGAGCGGCTTTTGTGTTCAGCTGGCAGGAAGTGCGTGGGTTGAGGGAGTTTAATGTGGCGCTGCTTTCAAAGCACCCCCTGGTACGGTCAGCAGCTGCCTCGTGGCAGTGCCAAACCCGAGGTCTGCTCTGGGCCCAGCTCAATGGGACTAAGCCGACTCCCTCACGACGCCGGAAAGATCCTACGAACATTAACTCTTCTGGTGGTGGCTGGCCAATCAGCAGCCTGCATTCTTGAACTTTCACTCAGAGCAACTGCGATTGGGGACTCAGGTCTTACCCGCCACTTTGAGCATGCTTTGGGAGGTGTGGGTGATAGGGGAGGTGACCCCCACAGGGGGGTTCCGGCCCTTTTTGAAGCCCCCGGGCTGGCCCAGGCTCTGAGGCTTCTTCAGCTCCCCCTTCCCTCCGGCATCCTCGCCGCCAGCTTCCGGGGGGCGGGACTTCCTCCACTTGCTGGAGGACTCGGTCTTGAGGCTGCCCGTGTCGTAGCCCCCAGCACCCGCCTTACGGTGGCCCTTGCCGTCCTCACTGTACCAGGACAGCCCGCTCTCCACCAGGGAGCGCTTCTCCGCATCTGTACGCAGCTGAGGATGGGGGGGGGGTGAGGGGGGCAGGAGAATAAAGACATATTTGTCTACTGCGGTTTGCAAATGATCTGTAAACTGACCACAGGTAAATCGCAGCAATCTGTGCTCAGTCACACTCCTAACACATTTCATTAAATGTTATTATTATTATTATTATTATTAATTATCATTGTTATCCTCTGATTTTCTGCCTGGAAACGAGAGATGAAATGTTGGTAGGACTATCCTCTCCTCTGCATGCTCCTGCGCGTTTTCCACCGTGAATTTTGCTGGCTGCCCTTTCGCACTTTCGGCCAATGGTTATTACTCAAGCCCCAGGACTCTGCTTCGTGACAAAATGATAAAAGTAACAATTTGTCACGTCCAGCCCCACCCTACCGGTCTTTTTCCCCGATGTTTCCCGCAGGCGGGGCTGCTGTTTAGCCGCGCTTGTTGATCGTCATGGCTACCTTGTGTTCTTGCCCCACGTTAATCAGCCACAGGTGCCCCTCGTTTCTTCCCTTGTGTTCCTCTGTATAAGAGCTCCCGTGTCCTGTGTTACTTTGTTGGTCATTGTAGTTATTTGTAGTGTTCAGTGGTCTCACCGAGCGACACAAGCATAAAGTCCCCACGATGGGGTTATCTTTGTGCTGCATCTACTTTTCCTGGACCATCTTTCATACCGGTATCATGCCTTACAATTCCACCCGCGTACATGACACAATTGGTATTCCTTAGCGACAGAGACAATTAAAAGTTTTAAGGCTAGACTGTCGGAACAACTCAAGGAAGAGAAATTTAAAAAAAAATAATGCATAATAGAGGTTTAAATCAGAAGACAGGAAATGAATGAATGAATGCAGTTAAAAATATGACTCAGCTGTGAAACACGTTAAACAGATCAGGGCTGCGACTGACAAACTGTCTAAATATGTCTAAATTAATCTCTTCAATCCTAGATCTGGCAACTCACGGCACCGATTAAGACTGATTTTTAACCCTGGGACTGGCAACCCATTGTTTGGTTTAAGCACATGTATTAATGTGATTTAAATGGAGTAGCTTATTTGAGAAATGCCTCAATCAAGGCTAATTAGTGGAAAAACCCGCAAATACAGATCTGCGACTGAATATCATTATTCAATTTATTTTTATTTTATATAGCGCCTTTTGTCACAGAGTTGCCCCAAAGCACATCATGGGTGTGTTGTGGTACATTACAGTATCATTAAGACAGAAGAATGCAAAAACAGGAAAGAGGGAAGACAAAGAAAGAAAGTTAGATGACAGTGGAGGACAGGAACCAAAAAAGTACGGAGAAAAAAAACCTCTGGGGGTGCAAGGTCAACTGGCTCACTAACCCACACAGGCATGCTAACGTTACAGAAAAAGAAAGTGTGCTTGCTTGCTAAAAGCAAGGTGTAAACTGTGGTCAAGGGCAAAACCAAGGTCCATCAATGAGTCAGTTAAAAAAAAACAAACCAAAACAACAAATGGACTGACCCCGGAGTGCCCTGTCAGTACCTTATATACATTCCACCAGAGGGTACTCAGGGCCTTGTCCAAAGCATTTCATCTGATGAAATGAACAAATACTTCAAAGCACAACAAACAGTTTAACTAAAACCAGACTGTCGACGAATTTGATAAAGGAAATAAAATCATGTAATGAAGTATGAACTAAACTAAATTGCAAAATACGTACTGAAATACATCGGAGGGCTTGTTTAATGTCCAGCTAAGCCCCCTCACATAGGTTACGGCTTCTGCAGAAAATCCATTCTGTCATTTTCGGAGGGGCCACGCTCATCTGGACTGCTTCATTAAAGTCAGAGCTGCACCCCCCTGGAGCAGACTGCCCCCTCCCTGAATGGGCCCATGGGATACAGGAGAAGCGTCTCCTAACAACCTGTGCAGCCACTGAGAATTAACAGCGTTGTGTCTGATCAAGAGGGCCAGCCTGCGAGGCTGCGTGACTCGGGACGGGCCGAGGGCCGCAAGCACCGTGTCCGATCTGGAGGGACAGCCGGCGAGGCCGCGTGACTCCAGACAGGCCGAGGGCTGTGAGCGCCATGTCTGATAGGGAGGGACAGCCGGCGAGGCTGTGTGACTCCAGACAGGCTGAGCGCCGCGAGCGATGTGTCCGATAGGGAAGGACAGCCGGCGAGGCCGTGTGACTCTGGACAGGCCGAGGGCCGCGAGCACAGTGTCCGATGGAGAGGGACAGCCGACGAGGCTGCGTGACTCCGGACAGGCCGAGGGGCGTGAGCACCGTGTCCGATCTGGAGGGACAGCCGGCAAGGCTGCGTGACTCTGGACAGGCCAAGGGCTGCGAGCGCCGTGTCTGATCGGAAGGGACAGCCGGCGAGGCCGCTTGACTCCGGACAGGTCGAGGGCCGCTTGCTATGTGTCCGATCAGGAGGGACAGCCAGCGAGGCTGCGTGACTCTGGACAGGACAAGGGCTGCAAGCGCTGTGTCTGATCGGGAGGGACAGCCGGCGAGGCCGTTTGACCCCAGGTCAGGTCAAGGGCCGCTTGCTACGTGTCCGATCGGGAGGGACAGCTGGCGAGGCCACGTGGCTCTGGACAGGTCAAGGGCTGTGAGCACCGTGTCTGATCAGGAGGGACAGCCAGCAAGGCCATGCAACTCTGGACAGGCCAAAGGCCGCGAGCAGCATGTCCGATCGGGAGGGACAGCCGGCGCGGCCACGTGACTCCAGACAGACCAAGGGCCACGAGCAGTGTGTCCGATCGGGAGGGACAGTCAGCGAGGCCATGTGACTCTGGACAGGCCGAGGGCCGCGAATATCCAGCTGACGCAGGCACCCTCTCTGTTCTGCCTCTGGCATGCCGTTTAACAAATCCCACGCCCCTCCAACAGTTAGCTCATCCTCCGGCACTGGGGTCAATGGACAGGGAGGGAGAGATTTGGGGGGAGGGGCAATCAGTCTGAGGGGGAATGTGAGAGGATTTACAAGATGTCGCCATCGCCATAGCGGCAAAGGGACTGCAGGGGTCTGGCCATCTGTAGGATTGAGGTTTCCTTGAAGAATGGTTGAGGTAGTGTATGTGGAGTTTTGGAGGGGGTAACGGGTGTGACATGGGACAGAGACAGGCCTCTCGTTTTCGATCCACATGCCCTGGCTAATCTCAGCTCTTTTCCATCCTGCATCATCTCTCCCCCAGTGTTCCTGAAAAACGCAGTTGCCATGGCAGCGATCTGGGGCTGTCGCAGGGGCTGCCTCAGCAGCCGAGGGTCCTCTGCAGAAGCCGCGACATTGGTGCGAGATTGGATGCCATTTTCACTGTGGGAGTCAGGATTGGTGCCCTTGTGGCCCTGTCCTATCTGTTTTGTCCCGTTTGGTCAGCAGGTATCAACCCTTAGTCCCTAATGTGTTTGACTGCTCCCCGAGCCACCATGTGGCTTAACAAGCCAAATGGTTGGCTACCGTTCCCAACTTGTAGGTTCAAGGCTGTTCATTGGTTTTGAGTTCTCCTGGTTTAACTTTTGTATTAGTCTTTCAGTTACAGTTCCTTGTTTTTGCTCCTTGTTCCCTGTTGATTTGCTTGCCCTAGTTGTGGTTTTCCTTAGTGTTTGTTCCTTTTTCCCCATCTGTTAATTGATCTTTATGTCGGTTTATTTGTTATGGTTCTCACCTGTCCCCTGTCTAGGCTTGGTAGTAGTGTATTTAAGTGCCTGTTCTTGTTCTGTTCCTTGTAGGTTCTTTGTGGCAGTTTCCCTGTGTAGCCATATGTTTGTTAGTTGTAGTTATCCCATGATATTTTTTGTAGTTTTCCTATGTTGCTCCCTGCCTTTAGTATTGTGGTTCCTAGTGTTGCTCCCTGCCTTACTTTCTGTTTTGACCCCTCTGATGGAGACCTTTTGTTTTACGGTTCTCCCTTTCTGCTTGTTTAGTTAAAATAAACCCTGATTTATTGGAGCTGTTACGTGGATCGTCCTTCCTCCGTCATGCCGTGTCATAACAGCGGGATCATTTGGACCCCCGTCCACATAATCACCAAAAAAACCAAGCTAGCAACATGCATCACAAAATGTGGCAACATTTTTCTTAACGTTGTCTCGTTAAGCAAACAGACCTGTGATATCCCAGTGGTCGCGGTTAGTTCAACGTAACTTTTGAATTTAGTGGTCAATTGTAATGTTTCTAATCAAGAGGCCCAGGCTGAATCACAGTGACCCTAACAGACCCTGTGAGTCACGCATGTAGATGTATCACTGATGGTGTGTTTTAGCTTTACCACAGAGTCATGAAGCACAGAACAGGGGAAAAAAAAATAAGACGGCTTGTGGATGCGGGGGGTGGGGGGAGCGGGGCATCTCCACAGTAAAGGCAGGGCTGTGCCAGAGCACCGATTTTGGTGAAGATAACCCAGGGACGAGCCACGGCCCCTGCTGCCTCGTCACTGCCTGTACTTTGCCTTTACGACGCCCCCTGCTGGAGTTACTTTGCATTCTCATATAATTAATTATCTTTAATTAACTAATTAATTAATTAATTAATTAATTATCACAGGCTGTGCTGTGGCATGTGCTGGGTCCAGGGAGCTTCTTCTGCATAGAGTTTAACCAGCAAGCTCCCCAGTCTGAGTAAAAGGGAAACAGTCCCCTCCTGGAGGCTAGGTTACTGGGGTGCTTCAGGGAAGGATAGGCGAGGACACATTCAGCTTACAGCAACAGAGACACACGGTAAACTTGCTTCATACAGAATGTAATCAGTCACAAGTGAGTAGAGGGGCTTGACCTTTGACCTTTCCCCTGTCCAATGCCCCGCCCGGCCAGTGTATGTCACCATAAACTCACCCCAATCTCTAAACTCACTCAGAGATGAAATGCGTGCTCTCAGTTTCTTCCTCAGCGATTTATAAGCCGTTTAAATGTCTGAGTCAGCAGCTGCCCGCCCGGCCTCACGGCGGCCCGGCCCCACAGCGGCGGTCATCCTTGCTCACCACAACCGAGGAGTTGCGGCGGGAGCCGACCGGTGTGGTGGGCAGCGAGTTCAGCGAGGAGCTGGCGTTGAATTCCTCGGAGCTGAGGTTGTCGGAGCCATCGCTCAGCCCGCTGCTGATGGAGCTGCTTTCGTCCCAGCTGGAAAAAGTAGCGGGGGGGGGCTATGGTTAGAGCACAGCTTCTGTGTGACACATAAAGGGCACTTTGGTTGGGTTTGAACATCTTTGGTATGCATCAAAGTTTCCTCTAGAACATTTACCCTACAGATACTTACCCACCAACAGGTACGAATAAACACAACAAAACAAGGAGAAGATATCATCCACCTAACTGCAACATCACCGCCATCACCCGCCAGCCATTTAGAAGGTGATTTAATGAATTGCAAAAGAGCAAAATGCCATTTTCTTTAAGAGAATCTACAGATACTTCTACAAGGAATGCTACTCATTAGATTTTTACCTTTGTGCCTGTCAGTTCAATTCGATTTATTTTCTACTGTCTGCACTTCTAAACTCTGCTATCCATGTGACCTTTCACCATTTCTCCACTGTGTTTTATACATCCGCAGTTTCTTTAGGGCGGTTTGGTCGGTAGCATTGTGGCCTCACACCTCCAGGGTTGTGGGTCCACATTAGGTTTTTGTGGAATGGTGTCACATAGTTTGTGCGTGTAGGTCCTGTAAGAGACTGGAGTCCCGTGCAGAGTGTCCCCTGCCTCATGCCCTGTACTTCCTGGGATATGCTCCAGACTCACCGCAAACCTGCCTGGGATAATCAGTTATGGGAAAACAGAGGAATGGATTTAGGCTCATGCGATGTATTGTGGTTCACCTCTCATACAGTCATCACAAGCGACGGCCAATCAAATCAAAATTGCGGCCAATCAAATTATATTTACATCGGCCAATTGGAAGCGAACAACTTTAAGACAGAATAAGCCTGCAGGACACGTAAGAGATGGGGGTTTTGGAAGGACTTTTGAAGGCTGACTGCTCCTGCCTTCTCGCACTTCCACCATCCATTTCACACAAAGGTGACCAAGCTTCTGCCAGCAAAGCATTGTGGGATGTGGTCACCTCTGAGGTATAGGCAGGAAGCTACAAAAGCAAGCTTTTTACACATCTGTGTATTAATATTCCATAAGAAGAGCACTGTGTTGTCAGGAATATTCTTAACCTATTGAAATTGTAAAATTTCATATATTGCTTCAATAATTTCTTGCTTTGTGCATTCACATTGCATGTTTTGCTAAACCACATATAGAAATCACATTATAAGCTTTATATCCATCCATTCATCCATCCATCTTGTACCTTCTGGAGTTTAGAGTGCACCGATACCCTACCCCATAATGTCCAGGGTGAACCCCTGCCTTGTGGTTTGTGCTGCCTGGGACAGGCTCCAGCCACCCCCCCCCAAAAAAAACCCACTCTGAATATGTGTCTGGAAAATAAATGTATGGATATATGGATGGATAGATACCTTTATGATTCAAGAGAAATTTAAATAAATATATTCTGGGTTCAAGTTGCACTGCAATAAAGCTACTCTATTTGAGGAGATTTTCCTTACTTGACAATTTGCATGTTTCTTGGGGAAGTGGCAGCTGGGGGAACCAGCCCAGGAGAGAGAGTATATGAGGGTGAGGAAGCGGTCAGTGACGCCTACCTCGTGGTGGACTGACCTGCCCTCCTGCCCTGGCCAGACATCTTCGCTGGCATAATGTCACTGAGCAGCAAAAAAACCATCACTTTCCAGCAGCAAGCATGTCCTACGCCTCAGCCAGTCACTGACAGGAGGTTTGGGAAGCCAGCCCTTACCCACGGGCCCCGACGATTCAAAGTGTCATTCATTTACAAGAACATCCAGATAAACATGACATAGGACGGCGCTTTGGTGGACAGACATTTTGCCTACCATTGGATGGGCCCGTGGATTTCAGGGTTATATCAGGACGTGGATCACATGACTCAAAGAGCTGGAAAAAGTACCAGTCTGTACTAGGTTTTGGACCACAGCATGTTACCCGAAACCGGCAAGTGACGCAGTCAGACGCTGGACTTGGTAATATGCACAGCGCTGTAGGATGTGTGGTTTGATTTCGTTGCCACAGTACGCTGCTCCTAGCAAACTGTACGCTTCAGTTCCCACGTCTTTCTCTGGCCACACTTTCCCTTCAGAGCGTGCTCAGCCATGCTGTGGTGCTGAATTCAGGATTTGTTTTACCCCAGAAACTGCATCTCAGCTCTGCATTTCAGCATCCGCTTCAACCTCCTGCTTTGACATACACTCTATGACCAAAAGCATGCAGAAACCAGCTTGTCCAACATTTTATTATGAAGCCAAGGGCATTAATTTGAAG
>JAAGVU020000123.1:18311886-18347512 GCA_011763525.2 Mormyrus iriodes | reverse complement strand
GTGTGACTGTGTGTCTAATTATACATCTGTGTCGGCAGTGGGTGTGGATTAAATAGGAAATTCCTCTGATTAATTGGGGTGTCCACATACTTTTGGCCATATAGAATATACTAACCAAAACCAAGTCGAAAGTCAATGTCATTAACTGTTACGCCCCCTACTGGCCTGAAGTGTTTCAATCACATTTTACTGCTCATATAAGGTGCATTGGGTTGGACTGTAGCCAAGCCATCACAAGACACACACACATGGGACAGTTCATCGAACTGTAGGGAGAAACTGTAGTACCCAATGAAAACCCACAGAACACAGCCACACACAGAGAAAAGTGGGGGGGGGGAGGGGGGGAGGCAACAGCGCTACCTACTGAGAAACTCTGCCACTACAATCGAAAGTAATAAAAAAAGTCAAGTACACCAACTTGTAAGTTTCTGTGTGTGACAACTCAGAAGAAGAGGGCGGGGTGGTGGGAGGGGGTGGGTTTGGTACCTGCCCCAGCATTAAAATAAATCATTTTTATTTACTCCTCGCTTTGCAAGACCGTACTGCACATTCCCCTTGTGAAGGCTGGCCCTAGGGTGTCCCTTTGCAGAGGTACAGACAACATTTGTGGTTAGGATGAGCACCTCTGTGAAATACTGTGGTTTTCTGCTGAAGGACATTCCAGCCCCTGGGACAGTTCCTCAAATCACATACCCTGCGCCCCCGAAACTTCCCACACGTGGCAGTAATGCAGCATGTTGTTCAGTGATTTTATGACCTAGTAATGGACAGTGCTAGTATTCTGATTAGCCAGCGCTAATGGCCCAAGCATCTGTCCTACCTCCGCCTTCCACACAACTCACACAGTACAGCTTTTCAGGGCAGAAATGTACCCTTTTCAGGGCTTACGTGGAGGAACCAAAGCCCCAAAGCACAGTTTTGGACAGGTTGGAGAATGGTGAGTAAATCCACACACACACACACACCATTCCATATTTTACTGATTATAGTCTAATCAATCTTCGCTAAATCAGGTCAAAGTCAGTATGTCACTCCACAGCCCCCCTCCTGAGTGCTTCTATAGTTGTATCCAGACTGAAACATACAAACAACTGATAAACAAAAATATATTTCTGAGCCTTCAGCAGACCAGACAGCAGGCATCCCACCCACATGGACGTTCCAATGGAGATGTAACATGTGACGTTCACCAGCGGGCTAAAAGCTGATGTAACACACTTTATTTTAGCAATTACTGAATTGAATAAAACAGTACAAAAGGAATATGTGCATATTGGAATAAGGGATAGTTGAAATTTTCCTGAAAAAAATACCACTCTTGGAATTTAAAAAAAAGAAAAATAATAGATCCATTGTGTTTATATGTCATGCATTTTCATATGGAGCCTCTTTTTGCCATTTTAAAGGGCTGATTAAGGATGACGAGTGGAACTAAGTTTGACAAAAATATTACCGATGATTTACCTGATCAAGGCATTTGGTGATGAGCCCTAGCGTCAGATCACCCATACAGTCACATGAAAATGCGATTGCACATTCTTATTTAATAGATGAGTCATAGACAGACCATTGCATACGCAATTAAGCTTCTCCGAAACTCATACTTGATGTTTTATTTGATCATTCTTTTGTATGATCAGTGGCTAAATATTCACTTGTGGCATTAGATTAGAATATGCAGTTATTATTGGCCATTAAATGTGATATATTCAACACGGTGCCTCATAAAATAATGCTGCGGATATTACACACAGTTTTTTACATACCGTTATCAGTTATGTAAATAGGACATAGCCCTGAAAGGCAAAAACCACATTTCTGAAATTTCCTCCCGCATCTCTTCACCTCAAATTGGATTCTGGGATGTACAGGGCTCTGGTACTCAGTGACTGCTGCTTACATCTACTCTGGCAGGCAGCCGGGTGAGACTGCAGGCCCAGCAGGTGCTCAGGCCCAAAAATAAAAACAGGCATCTGTGAACCCACAAGCAACATTTACTCACCAGGGATAGAAGTCCGCAACACCGAGCTAACACCGTGAGTTGTACTAATAGGGCGTAACACTTCATCCACCACAGGGATAATAGACTTAGAAGCCTCAAAAGCCACTCCCAAACCCCACCCATGCAACCCCACACCCCATCTAGTCCGAAGTGATCTCTAACTAAAAAAATGTGAGACAGAATCGAAACCGGAGGATTTTAATCATCCACATGTGCAGTAGCCATGCAAGAAAAGGACCCATGCTGGAAGTCATTCCAGTGTTTTTTTTTTAAGCCCATTACCTGTGAAGTACCATGTGTGTGCTCAGAGATGGACTGCCATTCCAGGGGTTGGTGTGGCCAACAAGGAGAGTTCATCCTGTGGTCTGTGTGGATCGCAATGCCCTGGCGCAGCTACAGGGACACTGTGCTGTAAAAATGGTGCCTTCCCTCCATTGAAATGTGAAACTGAGGTCCTGACTCTCTGAAGTCATAAAAGATCCCTAGGCATCTTCTGAAAGATTTGGAGTGGTACCCCGATGTCCTGACTAAACTCACCCACTGTAGCCCTATCAAATCCAGCCTCCTAATCATCCTCTATATCTAATTCGAAAATTCTCTCCTGCCCCTTCACCACCTTAGCTACTGTATGGTGAGCGTACTGGCACAGAATGGCTGCCGTCACATCATCCAGTTAGGTGCTACACAGTGGTGGTGGTTGAAGTGGCTCCCATTGGTTCTGTAAAGCCCTTGGGATGTCTTTAAAAGCGCTATATAACATACATTCATTCATTAATCCATCCATCCATCCTGCCTGGGTGACGACAGTCCTGCTCCATCTCCTGCCTGAGATCAAGGCCCTTTAATATACTGGATAAATGACAGGAAGATGGATGAAATTTGAAGCTACATTCTCCGCAGGAGCCGTCAATATGTCCTGATAATGGCACCGAGACTTAACGCCTCCCATCTCAGCCCTTACATTGGATGTTAATATGCACAAACAACAACTAGCTAACAGAGGCTTCCTGGGATGGCTCCCTCAGCATCAACCTGCAGACAGCCCGAGGGACCGAGCGGGAAGGCAGCTCCCTCACCCTCATACCCGCCAACAGCCCGAGGGACCGAGTGGGAAGGTGGCTCCCTCACCCTCATACCCGCCGACAGCCCGAGGGACCGAGCGGGAAGGCGGTTCCCTCACCCTCATACCCGCCGACAGCCCGAGGGACCGAGCGGGAAGGCGGTTCCCTCACCCTCATACCCGCCAACAGCCCGAGGGACCGAGCGGGAAGGCAACTCCCTCACCCTCATACCCCCTGACAGCCTGAGGGGCCGAGCGGGAAGGCGGCTCCCTCACCCTCATACCCGCCGACAGCCCGAGGGACCTGAATGCTCGGTTTGTAATCAGGCAGGCAGATAATCAGCCCATTGTGTCCGGGAGCTTTACCGCTTTTCTGGGAACCCGTTCTGTTTTTTCGGGAAATTGTCGGGAATTATCTTGGAGCCGGGGACACACACATTGGCTCTCGTGGCTTCTGGCTTTGAAAAGCAGGTCTAAAAGGTTAAAGGAAAATCAGATTTAAGGGCTTAAACTCACACAGCAATAACTATGACAGCAACCATTTACATTTACATTTCAAATGTCTTTAAATAGGTCTTAAATTAAAAAGTTTTTAATAAAAAAATTTTGATTAAGAGATGTATAGAAAGTAATCTATTAAAAGAAAATATATAAACTTCACTCATGAAACCGAGGCACCATTTTAAGTATTAAATTTTAAAAAAAAAAGATTCTCCTGAATCTAAGCGAAAGCAGGAAGAAGCCAGATGTGTAAATGCAATGGTGGTGTTTTCAATAAGCGGAATGAAAGGTTGGCAAGAAGCCACTGGCTTAACCTACAAGCCCCACAGTGCCCTGACTGCACCCCCCAGCCCAGCAGCAATTTCACAGAAGAGCTGACCACAACTCAGGCATGGGGACACCGCGCAAGGTAGGACAGTGGCCCAGGAATCTCTCCTTCAGGTTGGGGGATGCCACGGGTATTCAGGGGGGCAGGGTGATGTAGTGTGACAAGCGCTCCATTTAGCCGAAGCTATTTACTAACAATAGAACACGCCCTTCTGCTTTCTCTATAACACCTTGGCCGGCCCAGACCACACACTGCGTCCTTGTCGGCTGGAATCCAGCACATCCCCTGCCTGATGTCGCTTCTGTGTCTTTTGTGATCATTCCTCTCCCTCAGTCTGTTAAGCTCCCAAAAAAAGCCTCCCCCCCCACCATCTCCAAGACACATGGATCTGTCCAACTTCTCAATCAAAGCAGATCTTACATGGCACCAGCATCGAAACGACCCTCAGAAAGAGTCCCAGGAGGTAACCAGCACTGGACCCTTTATCAAACACTGTCCTTGAAACACTTTATAGTAACTAACCGAAATATGCCTGTGTAACTTGTTAGGTCTGCAAGCTGCTCTGGATGATGGCATCAGCTGGGTCAGTAACGAGACGTCCTGCCCGTCTGGGGACAGCGTGCGGCTCAGCGGGCTAAGCCTCTGTGCTTGGGATCAGAAGGATGCCGGTTTGAGTCTGGCTCTGAACCACCATCTCCATAAATGTGGCTTTCCTTCACTGCCAAGCTAGCTCTCACCTACATGTGTCATGGAGAGCAAAATGGGGTAGGCAAGAAGGGAATCACCCCACGAGGGATCGATAAAGTGTCATTGTTATTATGTATGAGCGTTGGAGCCGCCAGCGTGATGACTCGGAGGCGTGGGTGGCCTGCATTTACATGGTGCAACACTAACACAAAGCTTACAAGGATAACTGGAGGTTATCCAGCTGAGAGCAGGGTGACGCCAAGAGAGCCGGTGATGATAGACCACCACGGCATGACGCTAATTAAACCGAGCTGCTCTCGGGCTTCCATAAACCTCATTGTCATTTGCTTGTTTCCGGTTGGCACAGCAGGGGCCTGGTACTGGCAAGGAGACGCCACTGGGCCGTGACGGCACTCACGTGCTGATAACCGGGCACCCTATCAGATTGGCTTGGGTCAAAGGGGGAACAGGATGGAGGGGTGTCACCTGAGTCAGTGTCGAGGAAGCGACAAAGAACAGCTGTTTGGCAACAATGAGGTGGCAGGACCCCCCCAGAGGTGAAGATGGACTCTGCGGGGAGGGGTCACCTTGGTGTACGTGCACAGATCAGAAGCCATGCACTGCCTCGGGGCCATCCTTGAATCCTCCCCCTCCCAAACCAGTACGGTGCGAGACCTAACAGGTCAAAGGCCTCAGGCTTTCCCAGAAGTTGCCACTGTGTGTCAGAATCTAAGATGTGGTCACTGACCTAGCATTTATAAAGTAGGTGGGGCGTCATGGCGATTCACAGCTTATCACTGCAGGCTCTGCCTCCGGCTTAGGAGATGCGATATCTCTATGAGGAGTTTGCATGTTCTCATTGTCTTTGCATGGCTTTCCCACTGCAATCCAAAGACATGTGGTTATGCAAATTGGAAGCTTGAACTTGCCCTCCATCCAGGGGCTAAAACGCTGCCAGGCTTCATGCCTTCTGGGACCCTGTACTGGATAAGCAGTTACAGAAGATGGATTGATACAGTATAGGGTTAGGTGACCAGATAATACATGTTAGGGAGGGCACTTTGAGCTAGGACAGGATTTGTAATCATTTCAATCAAAATGACCTGGATTTCCCTTAAGCACTTAGTACTTGCAGTGTGCTGATTGGTCATTCACCTATAATCACGTATGTGTCACTAATATCAATGTGAAACAGCTGGATGAGTCTTTCAATCATGGAAACAAACCAGTCAAAGCACAAGAAGAACTGAACTATTTAGCCGAGCACAGGAGCTTTTCAGTTTTGAAGTAAATTGTAAAACCTGAAGTAGCTCAAAGTGTCCCTGACATGGGTTATCTGGGCATCCTAGTATGGGGTCAATGTCATCAGGGTTCCTAAAATTTCGAAGGTAAAGTGATATTACATCATCATTTATTTGTCATTTGCATAAGAGCACTTTCTTCGCCTACCCCATCTTGCTCTCCATGAGACATAGGCAGGTGAGAGTAATCTTGGGGGACACAGTGCACGGGCAGCTTATTTGCAGCATCTCTGGAGCTGGGGGTTAAGGTTCCTTGCTCAAGGCACATGTGACTATTCTGCCGAGGCCAGGACTCAAACCAGAGATATTCTGAACAAAGGCATAGAGGCTTAGGAGACCTTTTCAGGAAATTTAAATTTAATTTAAATGCATCACCTGTACAATTTGTACAGCAGCTCAGTACGTAAAAGTTACACTTGAATTCATGAGCAGACCTTGACCTTAAAGTAGAATGGAAAAGTACCTTAACGATTCTGCACGGAGATGAAAGCTGTATCCAATCGATCAATATTTATACCTGAAATGCGTCAGGCTAACAAACCCACCTGATTACAATCTGCTAATTCAGCAGAAGCCCCCCTGCCCTCACCGGCAGCCCTAGAATTTCCTTTTCACCGAAAGTGTTTTTTTTCAAGCTGCGATCCCGTTTTAGAACCAGAAACAGATGCGATGGAAATTTTACCCATTCTTCATGCGTTTAACCCTAATGTGGCCAAACTAGGTTTGTGCGTTTCCTTATAAAGCTGCCCACCTCCCACAGTGCCTGATAACTTGTTCATTTGTACTACGCAGTCGCATCAAGTAATGATGAGATTTGAGTAGATCTGGCAGGAGTGATCTGCCAGTGCAGCTTAACTCACTAGTAGTGATTTTTTTTTTCCCCCCAAACACTCACAATGAATATCTGCCGCTATGGCTAATTAGTGGGCTGATATTTGGAGGGGCGGGGCAGCCATGGCTGATTGGACAGATGGGTTGCAATATGTGCTGCTAGACAACTTGCTGTGCAAGTCACCGAGGGAACAGATTGCCATGACGCCGACCCTTCCAGCTTGCAAGCGTTCATGCATAAAATTTAAAGAAAATGCAAAAAAAAATAATAATAATAAACCACTGTGTGCTCAAGGACCGGAACCATTGTTTGCAAATTAAATACTGACAGACATCTAGGTACAGGTGACAGGTGTGGGAGGAGTCCACACAGGGACCGCCTTCAAATCTCATTGGATACACGTGTCAGATGACCCGTCTTAAGGAGAAGCATTGACTAATATGAGTCAAGGTGATGATTTATTATGAGCAATCGTAAAGCTCTGCCCACTGTCTGTAAGATTTGACTGCTGGCAAAGGTTAAACGCCTCTTTATGACTTTAAATGGATGTGATGACTCTGGTAGTTTGGCGACTGACGAGGCAAATTCTGCTTCAGCAGTCTTGTCCACGTCTTGGCAAGCGTCCCAGATAAACAAAGCCACATCCCGCAAAAACTGGCCTGAAGTAAATGCTGTGCCTGAAGGACTACGTTAGATTATATCTCAAGCTAGAGCTGGTCTTGATCATACACGTCATTTCAGCAGAAGCCAACCTCAGCAAGGACTCCACGATGGCATCTCACGTGCCTTATTTGAAACAGTCAGACAAAGAAACTCAGAATAATGATATTCGTCCATTCACCTACCCCTCCATAACTGATAAATACGTCACCTACACGTTACCAACCTATACATTTACCTATAGCGAGCTGAAGGCACATGGCAGTGTACACCTTGGATGCTATACCAGTACAATATCAAAAGAGCATTATCTTAAATCACCCTGTTCAATACACAGCAATTCCTTTTATAGTGGCCAAGTTAATAAGCCCAGACCCAGGCATAATTAGCTGGAAGCTAGTATACACACACAACCTTCATTGGCCTATTGTAAGATGGATCCCTTCCTCACATCGCTTGAGCCGGTAAGTAATCTATACCACATCTTTCCTGCAGGATTACTGCTGTAACTATACAGCCGTCGATAACTCACTGACTACCATAAAAGCTCTTTGCGCCTCCAGGACAAACCATGATGTAAAATTAAGTCGTGAAAAATTTAAATCGCTATAAAGGAGTCCATAGCTTTATTAAAATTACAGCACATAGCTTCATCAAAGTAACACTTGTTTCTTTATTAATTGAATCCAAAATAGTAAAAAGACCATTTCTTGGAAAGCTAAGCATAGCGGAGAATTGTTAAAATAGCTGACAATGCAACTCTGTTAAGTGGCGCAAGTATAAGTACAGCCAGTCATATTCTACTGAAATAAAACAGATCTTTTCATAAAGTTTGTTTTTGGCTTTAGATCTGTGTCTGTATATCTGAATATTTACTTTTTGGAAAAGTCTTCTAAGGCAAATAAATGAGAACAGGCTTGTGGACAGCAATTATGTGTTCAGAGAATTAAAAAAAAAAATGTCATCAATGATACTCATAATCCAACAAGCACTGCCAAGAGAGATTATTCTCATTGACTTAATGTACATTGGCGTTAGCGTTAGCTTTCATCACGAGTCAGCCTTGAGGGGTCTCTTGAAAGCTTGATGTTGGTTACATATCTGTGTATCGTTGCTCGCTGGCACATTGTCTATGGAGACTATTGAGCAGAAGTGCAATTCAACAAGGATCTTATGTGACAGGGTGTTACTGAGTCCGGTTATGGCGAATATTTTCTTGTATTGCTTTACTTAGCTTAGCTTAACTTAGGACTGGGTGTTGTAGTGTGGAAGCCCGTACTTCCCTGGTGCGTAAGTTCGTATCTGATTCGCACGTACTTACAGTTGACATGAAGTCAAACGACTTCAAAACCAATGGCGGCGGCAAGTTTTAATTGATGAGACAGCGCGGCTCTGCTCAGGGAAGTACATGGGAAAGTGTTTAAAGGAACCATTTAGAGGAAATTAAGTGTCAATTATCTCTACTGTAAAGACAAGGAAGGAGTAGAGAAGCACACATTCATTGAGGAGCTCATTATACACAAAGCTGGCGAGAAACAGGAAGCTACCATAGCACTGACGAATTCAAGCCTTGAGAATATGATATTTGACAAGGGAGGGGGGCGTTGGTTAATTCCACTGGACTGGGTGGGGTAAGAGAAGAAAAGGTAGAGGCTGGAGAAACCCAATGGCTAGACAGGCCTTGGGCTCTGGGTTCCTGTTGTCAATGGCTGGGCTCCAGACTCGACGGTTGACTTTGCATGCGTGCTATCGATTTGAACTTCAGACACTTGGAAAATGTTTTGGTTTGAAAGATGAGGGGTGCAGGATGGGGGTGGGGGGGCATTAAACTCTCTACAGTCCTCCACAGTTTCAGTACAAACTGAAAGCAGCTGTCAGACCTCTCTAGTCTACCCTGGCGTGCCTCTCCTCACAGCTGGATGGCCTGATCTACACACATTAATAGAGTATAATGGGAGCGATCCTGCTCTGCTCACTTTGCAAAGAAGCATCACCCTCCTGTGTTCTGCCAGTGCAAAATTATGCAGAATTATTTTTCACTTGCCACTTTCAAAATTGTATTTATGATTTTTAACAGACAGAGTGGAAAATGCATGATGGGTGGTACCCAGACCTCAGTTAAGCATCTCGCATTAAGTTAGACTCGGCCGGTGTCCAAAGTGACTTAAATTTTATCCATTTACAGACCTGGAAATGTTCCCAGACCATGTACCTCACTCAGTGGAATTACAGGAGGGCCCCATCTGGGACTAGAGCCAGCGACCTTCAGGTTGTAAGTCCATGTCTTCAATAGTGACATAACCGGCTCCCCTGACCTTGAAAAACGGACTGGTACTTCATTTCTCATTACTAGGGTGGAGCAGGTTTGCAAAGTCCGACTCAAAATTAGCATCTGCGACAAAGGGCTGCTTGCTCTACCATAGACCCTACAGGAGATGACCACAGCCCACACCCCGTAATTAACCAGGAACTGTCAGGGTAGACCTGTGGTCTCGTAACACACGGAATGCATTAACTTCTCTGTCAGATAATTTCTCCATCCACTAAAACACTGGCAAGCAAAAATAGAAATGCTGTGTTTGAACTCTCTCGATTCTGTCTACGGCTAAAACTAAAAGAAAATTAATCATGTTCAGACTGAGTTCAAGTTGATTAAAAATGTCGGTACAAAACTAATATTTGTACAGCTGGGGGACCAGTTCTTATCTCTGTGTAATTAGATCTTCCACCTTATCCATGTAGAAGTTAATTAAGGCTGGACAATGTGTGAAACATGTATGTATTACAAAAACATTCAGGCTGGATATTCAGTACAACTGAACATCTTAAAAAAAACAGCACAGTTAGGAAACAGGATTTCAAAATGTAGGCTCTTTGAAAGTGCAGATATAATATAATCTACTTAAAAAATGAAAACCTATGAGTCCGGCCTTCATATATCTGACCGGAACCCAATTTTTGAAATTCTCAGACGGTATCTCGTATTTCATTTTGGCTTCCTAACGATTTCTTTAAAAATATGGAAAACTAGCTAAATTAACAGGTGGTGTTTCACTTCACCATCCCTGTGACCTTGAAGGTGGATCGATTCTCCTCAGCTCAGACCGAGTTCCTGTGTTCCTGTTGTCTTCTCCATGGTCCCTCCTTACCTTCTCACTTCAGCTCCATACAGGAAGGATTCTTGATTGATTTACTACAAGACTTTCTAAACCCCCATTCTGTCCTCTTTCTAAAAGCCCAAAGGATAACAGTCAAGTTAACAAAAATGTAGAAATGTGACAGATCATGGGCCACTTTAGACCAAAACAGGGACCAGGGCAGTCATACCAGGTTCACATTATTCCTTGAGACTGGAGGGTCTATAGGGTCAACTACCATTCTTTGACTTTAACGACGAGTGACAGAGTTCAAGGTTAATATCTAACAGATGTCTGTTAATAATTACTGTGGGGCGGAGATGTGCGTTTTCATGGGTGATAGGGTATTCTGGTATCTGCCCAACCTCAACTGCTTTCTTTAAGCAATAATTTGGAGGAGATTAGCTTCAACCCAGATGATGTTTCAATGTTTTAAGTATCAATGTGACCCATGGGGACCAGACTTTGGCAGGCCTTGTTGCTGGACAGTTTTGGGGATCATCTCATTTACCTGTGAGCAGGACAGTTTATGAACCGTCCGCCATCTGACAGAATGAGCTAGCATGCTCACAAACAAACAGGGGCCTATCTTGATGGCGCTGGAAAGCAGAAAGAGGACCATGGCTTGACCGCGTTCCGCTCATCGGCTGAGGCTGGTGATCAGCTTCACTTGCTGTTAAATGGTGGGACAAAATCCCATGAACCCACAGCTGATAGACGTCCTTAACGGCTGCTTTCAAAATAGGACAAAGGTCGACTGGTGAAAGGCGGTTCTGCGATGGAAAGGATACATGGCAGTGCGTGTGTCATTGCAGCATAGTGCTGTCAATCAAACTCTGGGAGATCAGCAGGGTTTGATTACTAAGGACTGAGTGATACGTATGGCATGTAGAACTCAGGCCCATTCTCTCATTGCCTCATAACATATGTCATTATAACAAGTGTCCGATTACATAAGAAACTGTCATTATAACTGGATTAAAAATAATTTGATTTTGCTGCATGCCTGGTCATAAAATACGCTCATCATATGCATTGGCCAGAAATCTCATATATATATATAAACTCAGGGGTGCAGTTAGAGATGAGTGGATATGGGGGCTGAGTCTTTACTGCGGGGGGGGGGGGTGGAAACTTATATATAATATAAAAAGCTATTCATGACTCTAGCCAATAAATACACATTTACTTGAGGGGGGCTAATATAAAATAGACCTAACGACGTCCATATGCATCATCAGAAATGGTTACACCTGTTTCTGTGGTGAAGTTTATTTGATTCAAGTACCCCCTCATCAAGCACGCAGGTAAGGGCGCCTATTGCGCCCAGCCGCCGCTCCACTCGCTGCTCATTCACAGGGCTTGCGTCCATCCTCTAGCTAAAAGCCTTACACAAACGCCCCGTTTGCAGGTTTTTTTTTCCCTTAAAAAGACAAGTCAATAGTGCGAGGAGGAAAGCCATCAAACATCCTGTGTGGTCCCCTTCATGCTGGTTCCTGCGGCGAGTGAAACATCTCTCACTTTCTAGTGGGACACGCATTGTGCAATAATAGTAAGAAATATGTAAGTGTAATCCACATCAATTACAGCGTTACGTCTCCAGCGTCTTCGGGCGAGCTTCATAAAAAGACACAACAAGGGTATCTGTCCAGGCATGATTATTTACAAATTTCCACTAAATATAAAAATGATACCAATTGTTAGAGTCTTGCAGATGCTCCGTTATAAATAACATGAACAGAATGCTTTCTGGTTTAATAGAAGCCAACATCTTTGGGCACATGTAATGTTTGGGTTGTCTGGATTAAACACAATCTGGGTAATACTACATAGCTGCTGATTTTTAAACTATTGCTGAAACAATCCACTGCACTTAAAATCTGAGAATGATTAGGGCATGTAGTATGACTTAAAATATAAACAAGGTGAAATATACTTTTCCACGGGCTCTTTGTGGACAGATGCCAGTTACTCTTTAAAACAGTCCTGTCCATCTCATTGTCTGCACAGTGCTTTTCACTTTCCCAAAACAATAGGATCGCTACCTTTTTAAAATAACCCCCCGCCCCCTTTTTCTTCTCCACACGCGTCTTCGGACCCACTGCATCCCCACCGCGATTAACCTTCATCTCACGGATGCTTACACCTCTGCAACTCTTTAGGATTGCAAATCGTCTCCTTATAGCCAGTCACACATTACCTCCATAAAAGAGACTCCGTATAAGTCATGAGGTACTGCACACTCCATTTCTATAAACTGTCTGAACTGAGATGTTTTAAGCTTTAAAAATGAAGCCCGCTCACCACAGGCGCTGCATCCCCATTCCGGCTTAAATGCATGGCTTAAAATCTGGCATCAACCGAAAGCAACCTAGGGTGTCGATACAGCACCATCATTTGCTGTCAAAAATTCATTCATTGTGCTACTTTTTATTAAATGATTGACTTAGTCGGAGCTTACAATAAAGCCAATTCAGATACGCCTCCACCCTCCTCCCCGAAACAGCTGCGGCGATCGGCGCGTTAACCTGCGCTATAAACCCCCGATTTACCTTGAAATGTAGTGCACTGTCCTTCCAGCCCTCTGAGCCGGCAGCTGCAGCATTTTCCCCCCCAGGACCCGTCCGCTCATCCTCCCGTTGCTAAGGCGGCTCATGGGGGAAGCATGCTACGGATCTGCCCAGAACACCAGGCTACCATGCTCTGCTCCATTCAAATACAAAGCTGGGGAAAAAAAAAGATCCGCAGCCCCCTCTCCCCCATGTAGAGAGAGACTATAGGCAACACCCCCAAAAGTGCGTCCCCTCTTCCTTTCCTTCCACTGATCGTAACCAGCTGTAAGCCCCAATGCTCTGCGGAGTGCAGCCCGCAGAACAGAGCCGAGTCATGCTTATATTCAACACCAGGGCTATTTCGTATATTTTCGCACGCCTTTTTTTCTCTCTCTCTTCTCTCCCCCTCTCTCTTTTTTTTGCAGTGTTCTTCGAATTTAATTTTATCGCGATTTACATGTTTTTTTTTTCAAACGCCACCAGTATAAACTTTGAAATCGTTTTTTTTTTTTTTTTTTTTACATTCGTCGTTTATTTTTTCCCCATGATTATTGACCGGCATCAATTTTGACGTACTGCGCCGGCACGTTTTACAACCTGATTTTAATTTGTGCCAGCGCTTTCATTGTACGAGATGCTCGCTGGAAATAAATCGCGGCACTGTTGTCAGCTGGCGCCTCCGCTTACAGCCTCGTCATTGTAACCATACAGAGATTATATGCATTTTGAAGGGAGGCTGTGAAGGCCATCACTCACATAATAAAGTCTGAAACAATAAGGGCGCATTCACAGCAAGGAACAAGCTGGCTCTTCTGACGGGGAATTAATATTAAGGAAGTAATGCGTACGCTGCCCCCCCCCCCTCCCCGAACCATCAGCTCTGTGATTCAGGAACAAAAAGGTTATTGAAAACTTCCCTTTTGCCCTCCCATGCCAGGTGTGGATGGCTGGCGTGTGTGAGAGGCATGCCTGATCATTGCACTAGCAGTACGAACATTAACCATTCAACAGAGACGCAGAATCCAGCTATTAATACAGCAAAATTCACCTTCCCCAAGAGTCAACCACGCACTGGCATATATGGGGTTTCTGCTCAGCTTTGCAAGGTGAAATTAGATATTAATATAGAAAAATAATGCAGGTCTACATGTTAAATGGAAGGATAGGATCTCAGCTCCAGTGTTTCCAAGGGGGAGTGTTTCCACAAAGCTGGATTTCTTGCTTAGCCAGATAACTTGTTGAATTTAAGGTAGTCTGGGCTAAATGGATCCCTTACATTTAGCCCAGACTACCTTAAATCTGACAAGTTAGCCCCTGTGTTATTTTTGGGGTAGAGGTTTCCCCAGTACATTTTCACAGTGAGGTAGAATTTAGAATGGGAGAAGTAAAATACACAAGGGTTATCCAGCTAAGAAAGAAATCTTGCTTAGTGGAGCACCATCCAGATCTAGTTCGGAACCACAACCTGGGTTGAAGCAGTAGGCTCCGATGTCTAAGAAGCTGTTTATATGGAGGAAACTTTGAGCTGTGCAAGAGGTGCGTAATTTAACAAACCAGCACTAACATGGAGGTGCCCACACCTGGTTTGGATGCGATGGTCCCCTAGGTATTCTGGATTTAGATAACCCAGAGAGAGCCCACAAAAGTATAACAGCACTCTCGCACGTACGTCCTGTGATCACAAGGGATTTTGGTAATGGTAAGGAGTACTCCTCCTAGGACTTGAACCCATAACATACCGTTATGAGCCTGTTGCCGAAACACCGCTGACTGTTACCCAGCACTTAAAAATGCAGCTGCTAGGATGTTCAGACAAATCCACTGCATCGTCTTACATGATGCCTAAGCACACTCACAGGCTCCGAAATTACCAAGGAAACGGCTCTGAGGGGAGGGGGGGAGGGAAGGGGGGAGTGAGGAGGTAACATGAAAACAGCCAGTCACAAAGATAGGACAAGAAATTAAAAAATATCACTAGTGGACGGAGGCCTTCTGGAATATCTGCGTTTTTCTGTTGTTGTCAACAAATAACATTAAATAATTTCAACCTAAGTATCCCAGACAATGGAACTGGCAGAAAAATGCATCATATAAGCAAATCATGGAGAATATATATTTTTCGTCAGTCTATAATATCATCTACATCCATCTTCATCACTACAGTGGGCCAAAACCAAACAAACATTAACTATTACTTTGTTTACTTTAACTTGCCTTCACATAAGCTCAAAAACTGTTTTAGAGAACACATGAATCTTATTTTTGTGAGTGTGCCGGAAAAGTGCTTACTGAAAAAAACAGAACGTATTTATTAAGTATTCAGTTTTATGCCAAAACAAACGTAACGCAGTGAAGTTGCAGATGTTGCAGATCAGTCACATGAATTTTTAATAATAATCCAAAGAAATCTCAACCTTCTCTGTAAGGACAAAAGAAAGTTACTCTAATCTTTTCCAAAAAAATAAAACATACGAGGTTATGATTACAAAAATGGGACATTTCCTAAACTAACTTAAATCTCCCAGCAAGTTTATTTGTGTGATTTCCCTCTTCTAGCTCAGAAGGTGAATCATGTCTCAGCACACAAACACACTGACCTGTTTCCATCTGTGCTCAGAAACGTGAGCAGCCAAACATGCATGCAAACTCGTAACCGTTGGCTGTTATGTCAATATTTGCGGTTGGCTCACTGTGATGGACCTACGATTGTTTGTCTGGCGCACTGACTGAAACATTACAGCCTTCGGGGGTTGATGATGGAAATAATGCCAGATGTTCTGAAATAGGCTGCTCTTCTCACAGACGTAGGGTGTCGTAACAACATCAGCTCACCAAAAATGTATCCCCCTGCTGTAGATTAACTGCCCTTATTAGTCTCATCCCGCCTCTGCTTTGTCAGTACTCCTGATTTGTTGCCAATCATCGCTTTGTTAATTTTTGCTGTACCTTCATTTGGTGGTTCTTTGACTGTAGATCACTCTAAATCAAAAACATTCAATGGTGTGCCTGAAAGTAGCGCCTGAAAGGAGTCTCCTCACCACCAAATTGTGTACAGTTGCTCTGGCTTGAAAATCTCCCCAAAAACCATGTAATACTGGCTTCATCTGCTCCAGCATGATCATGTTTGAAGCATAGTTGAGGATGATATTACAGCTAGCTTTCTGTTGGTTCTTTAATCCTAGAAAGTCATCTGGGATCATTCCATGTGGAGTAATGTCAGCGTCAGACAGGGGTATTTTAATGTGACAGTCAGTGAATGATGACCTTGCATGATTTCAAGGACACCCATGGAAAAAAACAGCCTTAGACAGGGTGGCATAGTGGAGCAATTGGATGCCCTGTTGCCTCATGCCTTGACCTGTGCATGTTCTCCATGTGATTCGTTTCCTCCAGGTCCACCGTTTCCCTCTCATAGTCCAATGACATGCAGTTGGGATATAAGGCATTCCTAAATCTAAATTTCCCTAAATAGTGTATGACTGGGTGTGTGTGTGCCCTGTATTGTGCACTCTGCTGCTACTGCATGGGAGAGCCTCCAGTACCCCCCCCCCCACCCAAATGATCCTGTACTTTACAAGTGGGTGGAAGATTACAAGATTGATGAGAGAGAGAAAGAACAGCTGAATATGCATATTTACCATTTTAAAGGACTCCTCCAGAGCCTCCGGGCTGAGCATGGCACAGCCAAAAAAGGCCGAGATTCTTACTGCCTTATGTCGTTTGATTGACAGCATCCCTTTATAAAGAACATGCCTGGTATCTCTTTCCTACTGCACCAGGCTGTGATGTCATTTCCTTTTTTGATTTTCTCCTGGAACACCTCTTGCTGCACACTGCCCTGTAACAGGCCCGTCACATAACAGCAATGTCTATATACATATATAGACCAGTATAGTGACCAGGAGGGCCCTCCACAAACACATACCAAATGAAGAGTGGGATGGGGGTGTTTATGAGAATCTGTCCTAACATCCTGACCACAAGACAGCATCTTCTCCAAAAAAAAGAGTAAAATCAGAGGGTAAATTCAGCAGTGATTCATTCGTACACAAGCCGATCTTCCCAAATCATAATGAACATTTACAAAGATCCTGTCTAAGGACCCACAAATTAGAAATCATTTAACGCTTTAGACTTTTAAACATCCCACTGTTCCCCACCACTTCAGTGTCATTTTGTAGTTCTAGATCAAGCGACAGAGGGCAGGTTTCATTTTTTGGGCATAACCTTTTCTTTTCATAGTGAGAATGAGGGTGTGGTTCATGGGACAGGAGCAGAGGTTTGTGTTTTGGGGAGCTGTACTGGCCCAGTGGTCTCCACAACAACCGAGGGTGGTCCACGTTCTCTGGCACTGGGGGGCGGGGGGGGGCGTTCCGGCCAGGAAACAATGCCGGAAGGTAATGCAAAGACGAGCAGTCCAGGCCTCCAAAACCAGACCCTTGTGGTGTGTTGAAAGGGTTTGACATAGCCCGTAACTTCAACAGCACTGAAGTCCTTTGCCAAGCCAGAGGAGACAAATGTTTTCTCTGTAAAAGTACTCTGGCCTCAAATTCATGTTTCTGCAGAAATATCTGGTGAAGATGGATCCCACAAGATTTTAGAGTTCAGTTTTGTATTTTGAATCCCATCACCTGAAACCTGTCACCAAGAAATCCAGTGGGTCTGTTTCATTGTGTTACCTTACATTGACTAAAAAAGCGATTTAAGTGTAATGAAGACTGTGGAATATATGGAGGACGGTCTTCTCCTGTATGAACATTAACTTTTTAAAGACCCAGAATTGCAAACAGCAGCTTTACAGTGAAAATTGCTTTATAAATAAAGGCTGTAATTCGTTTCTGGCTCAAAACATGAGTGCTGTTTGCCTCACTATTCAAATGTGAGTTTGCAATTTGCAAAGTTAAGGGAAAACTGACCCCAAAAGCTACTGGGTCAGGCCTGCAGAGGTGGGATCAGACACGTAATCGGTTTCATGCATTCCGCAAAAACAGATAATAATGCCTTCTCCTCCCATCTAGACTTTTTTACAGCCAAAAACTCTGATTTCATGATTCTTTGACTGCACTCTGCTGTCGTCAGTTGACACAGAAGCTGAGGCCAAATAAAACCATCCTAATTCAAGCAGAAAAAATAAACAAGTATATTATGTCAAATGATTGTTATTAAATGATTGTTATTACTCGTGGCCATAGGTGGAAATTAGTGGGAGAACATTTTAAACTGGATTTCAGAAAGCATATCCTTACACAGCGTGTAGTTAGAGTTTGGAATAGTCTTCCTGTTAGTGTAGTACAAGCTAAAACTTTGGGTTCCTTTAAATCAGAGCTAGATAAGATTTTAGCAACTCAGAGCTATTAGTCGAATTCTCCTCAAATGAGCTTGATGAGCCAAATGGCCTCCTCTCGTTTGTAAATTTCTTATGATCTTATTAATGTTTTTTAAGAATGAATGAATGAATGAATGAATGAATGTTACATTAATATAGCACTTTTCAAAACACCCAAAGCACCCACTTGAACCACCAGCATTGTGTAGCACCTAACTGGATGATGTGAGGGCAGCCACTCTGCACCAGTACGCTCACTACACAGTAGCTAAGGTGGTGAAGGGGCAGGAGAGAATTCACCAGTTACATAGAGGGGATGATTAAGAGGCCAGACTTGATAGGGCCATAGTTGGAGAGTTTTAGCCAGGACATCGGGGGACCAATCAATGATTAATTTGTCATTCAAAGATGTTTTGGACAACACAGTGGCTGACTGGATAACATGACTGTCCCACAGCTCCAGGGTGTGGCATTTGATTCCAGGTCCCATGCTTGTGACTGGATGGTTTTTCCCCATGTTTGTACAAATTTCCTTCGGCGTTCTGGCTTCCACAGTTCATAAGCGGACAGTAAGGTTCAGTGGTGGTCTGCAATGAGTTTTGCACTGGCATTCTGTTCAGGGTGTCAGCCAGATCGCACAAAACTTCACAAGAGCAGGTGCAGAGAACAACATCTTGTGTTATCGTAACCATCTGCGTTGACCCCATACCCGCATGACCCCATGGTGCGCAAAGTATATTAAGGCAACAGCACCTGACTATACTTCCACAAAAAGAATAAAGATAATCAAACTCAATGCGTTCCTCAAACAAAGCATTCACACCATCAATCAAGGAAGTAAGTTAATTCTTATCAGATCAGAGCTTGTAATATATGGCTGTTATGTCACTGCAAGAGAAACGGAGGATCATAAAAATAACAGATTACATCCCAGATGGCTGGCAACATAAACACTGCTAAATCTATGCAGTACATCTGAGAGATATGGCCAAGGGCGGGGGGTGGGGAGGGGGGGGGGCAAATGGCTAGAACAGAATGATGCATTTGTGCATATGCGTTTGTGTGTGTGTGTGTGTTTAGGACCTTGTGGGTACCTGTGGGGATAAAGGTCTTTAAAGCTTATTGTTTCTTTTGTTAGTAAGTTGCCAAATCGCTTCTCCATTCAGACCATGTCTGTCTGTTTTTGTGCTGAATAGGGCGAGCTTGCATATATTGCAATAAAATAGGAATGAGGGAGAAATACCCATGAGCACAGCTTAGCTTTAAGTTAAACTTTAAACTTAAATGTTTCCCTGTCTGCCTGTTTTCTGCACGTGGATAATAACTGCAGTGAGACACATGAGATAGAGAATTCCCTCTGGGCTAGAAATAAAGACCCAAAACGTCTTCGATATACATTACTGAGATTTTACATACACATGTTTGTATGTGTACAGCTCTCTGTGGCCATGGCTGTTCACCCCTAAAAACTAGAGCGGTGATAAGATATTGCAGGTGCAGTTTCACTGGCCGCCCACAGGGGGGCACAAGGAGGTTGAAGAGAAGAAGGAAGAGTTGACGGCCATCAGTGGTGTGCCTGGATGAATGGAGACTTCAACAAGACTCAGAGAAAAGCAGATAAAGGGCCAATGGCATGAATCATTTTCAGGCTGTTGGGGTCAGGAGCGTGAGGCCGGGAGTGCGACACCTCTTTGGCCGTCCCTGTGTGTTTCATACTGCAGGCAGGAAACGGGTCATTTGTGGAGAACGCTTACACAGTTGCTGAGGTGGTCTAGGAGACTTCTGAGCTCTATAATTAAAACCAGAGGACCTCAGTTTAAACCCCTTTCTTCCTTTTATACATGCTGGAGAACATTGTCAGTGATTCAGCCGCCTTACTTTCTATAATCCCGTATCTGACCCAAGGTTTCCCAGTTCCTTGTAACTTCAGAAGAGGGGAAAAGGTGAGTCAGGCTTTAAGGGCTGGTTGCTTCTTGCAGGTCGTTAAGCACATTTACTTGTATATACACGCATGTCCTATTCTGCTTCTTTGGGGTCTCCTTATAAATCCTTTCTTTATATACTGACAAAAAAATCTAAACTTTTAACCTCACAATTTGTCATTCATTTTAAGAATGATTATGTTCCCAACCCCACTTTGAAGAATATCGAGATGCTAAACCGCTGTGTGCTTGAGCTTTAAGTGGCAACAGCCGGAATATTGCTGTGAGTGACTCAGTATATTAACAGCTGAATATACTGACAGCTGAGTATATTAACAGCTGAGTATACTGACTAAAGAGTAAATTAGCAGCTGAGTATACTAACAGACGAGTATATTAACATCTGAGTATACTAACAGATGAGTATATTGACAGCTGAGTATATTGACAGCTGAGTATACTAACAGACGAGTATATTAACATCTGAGTATAGTAACAGATGAGTATATTAACAGCTGAGTATACTAACTGCAGAGTACATTAACATCTGAGTATACTAACAGACGAGTATGTTAACAGCTGAATATACTGACAGCTGAGTATATTAACAGCTGAGTATACTGACTAAAGAGTAAATTAGCAGCTGAGTATACTAACAGATGAGTATATTAACAGCTGAGTATACAAACTGCAGAGTATATTAACAGCTGAGTATACTAACAGACGAGTATATTAACAGCTGAGTATACTAACAGCTGAGTATACTAATAGATGAGTATATTAACAGTTACTCCAGCAAAAAAGCTTTCCTGGAGGCCTGGACTAATGTACTTCTAAACATAAATTTCTGTCCCATTTACCAGATGCCCTATTTGCATTATGGATGTTTAAATGTTTTCACCTAACGTCTTAAGCAATTGCTCTTCGTTAATGTTATAATGTTATTCAACCAAATGAGCTGAGTAACGCCAACAGAATTCTGCTCATTCATCGTATTATTGTTATTTGCACAAATGAATGTATCAGAACAGATAAAAAAGATTATCTTTGTGCCCTGAAACACCTGCCATGTCATTCTGTATCTATGCGGAATGAGATCTGATGAATAATATTTAACGAACAGCAAATATTTAACAGCCACATAGAGACGACTGCTTTTCCACTGATTAAACAGTCTAGGGACTAGAATTAAGCAGGTGTGCGGTCGGCTTGCAGGCAAAGCACCCATCACGATGGAAAACTCGCCCACCTCCTGACATAAACACGGTGGACGCTGCATCTGCCTGACAGAGATTACACGTTTATGAGAGGAGAAATGAGCTATTTCAGATTTTCAGTCTGTTTCAAACTGTTTGCTTGTAGTTGCATAAACAAAGAACGCATGCTGTCAAGCTAAAAAGCTGTCGTTTAATTAAGATGAAAATTTCAGTGTACTGTTTTCACAGACAGCAAAGCAAACCGGATCGGGAAATGACACGGACACTCGGCTTGCGTGTGTGATCCGTGTGCACGACTCTCATCCTGTTAGGTGCATTTTCCCTGCCTTCTGAGCTGGAAAATGACAATGTGTAAAGCAAGGGACTCAAGCTTTGCGTGCCAATGTAGCCGCTTGGGGCAGGTGCTGTAAAAACCTACTGTAAGGAATCAAGCCGTTCAAGACCACAAGTGAAACGGCCGACACCACAAAATACGAAAAGGCTCCTTTCAGATCACTTCTTAAAGAAACTCAAAAAAGTATCTTCTCCTCTAAATGCGTTGAATGGGCAGCCTCTATTAAGCCCTTTTGTCTGACCTTCCTTTTAATTATCCCAACAAAGTTTTCCTTCTTGTTCCAGTTTATAAATAATAAGACTGAAACGCCAGACAGAGCTTTGAGTTATCCTGATATAAACCAGCATGGCTTACAAGAAGAGAAAAAGCAACATCAGTGGTGAACTGCTGAGTCACGGCAGCACTAAGCTGCTCTGGCTCCCCCAAGGACCTGACCAGGGGCGGCCCAGCGCATTGCCTGCAGATGTGTTAAGTGGACCAGATCCCTTGTGGATGGATATAAGCTTTCTCCACCATAATACAGCACCACAGCATGACAACTCTGAGTGCGGCTTTTGTGGTTTACAAGACATAAAGAAAGTATTCCGAATTCCTTAAGAACCAGGTCACCGATAGTTACAATTATTCACAATCAGTTAGCCCGACGGCATGTCGTTTGAGTTTGAGAGGGAACCTGTGAGACACAGATCAAAGGTGGGATTCAAATCCCCGACCACGAGGATGTCAGTCACCATCCTGCCCTGCTCGCATGCTCTAAATTAAGTTAAATGTTGCTATGGTCCACATACAATGTCATTTATAATGTAAATATGCAGGACACTCAGAATTCGCTACTATAGGGCATAATATGGATTTGAATGTACTGACAGTGGTGCCCCAGGAAGCGAGATTGACCTTACCAGCCAAGAATTACATTAATGAATAAATTAATATGTAAATTTTATTAATCACCTGATGGTTTATTATGCAAAGGCTGCAGGGGAAAAAAATCAGCCTATGATATGACCCTGAGACAATTCTGTCTTAATTTCCATTAGAGGTCTATAAACCAGTGTTTCCCAATCCGGTCCTTGGGGACCCGCAGACAGTCCATGCTTTTGCTCCCTCCCAGCTGGGAGCAGAAATATGGACTGTCTGGCAGGGAGCTGGGAGGGAGCAAAGACGTGGACCATCTGTGTGTCCCCAAAGGCCAGGTTGGGAAACACTGCTATAGACAGAGGAAAATCTCTGGTTCATACATAAAATCCCATTCATATTTCAGATTTCCACACTGACGCTTCCTTCTGTTCTCATTCAGGTTTACAGGAGTAGCGCCTTCGCAGAAACATTCTACATTATCATATGCAGAATAAAAGACAGGCTGATCTTAGTCTCTCTAGGTGTCTAATTCCAGTTCTGACAGAAAAACCTAGTGCTACAAAAAGATGAAATGGAATATTTATGAAGGCAAAACTGTAATCGAGTGTGTCAAGTACCTCTGGTGGTCCATGTGCAGGGTACCAAACACTGGGAATACCAAATAAGCTTTGTGATTTGGTTTAAATCATTATAATAGTAAACGTGACCAACAATACATGCAGTAATTACATTTTTTCAGACTTCTCCATTCAGGACAACAGAATTCGAATCCTTCTCTTGTACCAAACAAATACAAAGGCTCTTTCCTCTGTCATTTGCCCTTTTATGGTATTAGCTACTTCGGTTCTCTTGGATCTTGTTGTTGGCCCAAACTGGGATCCTACTCGATGTCCAGGGACAGTCACTTTGATTGACTACCAGTCCCAGAAGGCACCTACTAATTAAATGGCTTCTGTTACCCATCACCCAAGCCAATTGAGGCTTGACTGATTGAGACCTCTGCAAGGCATGTGACTGACTGGCCTGATTCTTGCTGAAGCTCGTCACTCTTTGCTTTGGGGTAATTAAGCCAGCCAAGCCTTCAGCGGATTTCCGAGGAATATCTGACAAAAGGGATCCGCCGTATTCCTCATCACCTCGAGCCCTTCAGTTGTAGAGGGAGGCGCCCATACTAGGCTCTTGAAGCAAGAATCGCTGTGGAACAGCGCCTATTCTAAGCAGCGTAGCACGCCGCTAATTAGCATGACATTGTGAACGCTGATGGTCGCGCTGAGCGAAAGAAGCCTAGCCTGTCATTCGGAGATCAGCCTCGCTGCTTATAGGGACGGCTCCTGTTTCACAGTGGCACTACGCCACTGTCCTTACGACGAGTCTGAAAGACATTGCGAGAGATGCCGCCTTACACATCTCCCACAAATTTGCAAATAAATGATCACGATCTGCCACCTGTCTTCCCAGAAACCACCAGGGTGACCTTTAATAGAGCTGATGGTGAGCAGGAATGAAAGGAGTGGGTGGCTTAGACTAGACCTTGAACAGGGACCCGGGGCATTGGAGACAGACCTAGGGGGAGCAGGTATTCTCTCGTTGGACGCGCAACATCAACATCAACCTTCCTGACACTCATCTAAAACAAAAGACAGAGTATACCCCGTGCCCCCTACCTGCAAAACTCACCTGCATTTTCAAGGTAATTTTCTTAGGGGTGGGGAGTGGCACCTCAGAATCTTTGCTGTGAGTAGACATTTTTTTTTTTATTATTTCTTTACATATCCATTAGGCCATATAGGGATCAAACTGTTTAGCACTGAGAAGCCTCAGTTCCACAGGGGGCTGATGTAGGGAAGGCTTAGCGTCCGTTTAGTCATCGCCACGATCATGACGTATATATGTCACTCTGCAGTGTCCATGGGTCATATATGAATTATATTCTGGATGTATGGCCATCCATGTCCCCTCGCTGCCTTGCTGTAATCGACGTCTGTGAGTTTTTATTCACACGTTGCTCGTGTTGTTTTCTACCCGATACAAAATGCGTTTTAAGATGGCTTAAGATGTTCAGCCATCATGCGGGCAGACGCGCTTCAGTAGACCTCTCCGTGCAAACACACACACACACACACACACACGCACACGCACACACACACACACGCACACACACACAAAGCGCAGACACACGCTGTGCCGCACCCCACTGTGGTTCTGAGGAGGGGGTTGCCGTGGCAACGCAGCCCAGGCTGCATGTGCCGGTAGCCACTCTCTCCTACGCCAGCGCTGTCGCGTGCGGCCAGCTGTGAAAGCTTCTTGCAGGGAGAGATCTTCATCATTACCACTCCCACCGAAGACCATGAGCACTGTCTAACACAGGTACCCCTGTGCATGGACAGACAGGGGCATCGCCATTACTATGCTGGAAATACGGCTGACCCTAGTTAATGTGCCTAAAGCATTTAAGTTGTTTTCGCTGATGATCGTAACCGTTGAGGAAACAGATAAACGACCGAACAGTGTTAATCGAGGGACATGATGTGAATTCCCTCATGGTACGATGTAACTTAATCGCATGCTTTTGCAATTGTTGGAAACAGAAGATGCTCGCTTTACATCAATCAAACAAAAGCCACAACACAAGTTAGCTTAGGCCTGAGAGGAAGACGCGAGACTTTCCATCTGCAGCAAGAATTTAGCCCCACGTCGCATCACTTCTACTGCGGGGCATGGAAATTCCCCGCCAAGCTTCATCCAAAGATTTCTATATTCAGCAAGAAGAGAGGGTTCATAAAAAATTACTGGTTATCAAATGTTCCACCCCAATAGGCATGACAAATATTTTTTCCTCTCCTCAATTTAAAAACACATGCTGTATTATTATTATTAATTATGGTAAAAGAAACCAAATTGCCCAAGTTATGGGCAAGGTGAGTCATCTCAAAGTTACTGTGAATTACAGGCGAGGTTGCCTTTTCAACACACAGCATGATAAATTAATCAGTTTTTTGTTATACTTTTTAGTTTTCATGTTCCTGAGACCTGACGGTTTCACCGCAGAAAATCAGAACAATGGTCATTTGCATGGAGTCACATGACTTCAGTCAGTGGTGTCTGGCACATCACAAATACTACTGCAAATCCAGCGTCGCCATGTTGCGACCAATCGTATGCTGACTTCTAATGTTTCTATGGCAACGCAGGAGGAGCTTACAGAAATGATCCATCTCTAGTAGTAAGAGACCAGGCATACAATTCAAAGGTTTTTTTTTCCTCTCCCAGGTTTATGATCCCAAGCAGACTTCAAAAATAATCCCGCTGCTGCACACAGTCGCCATCAAACGACACCAGACACGGAGGACAAGGTGAATTTGGCTGTGTGCCCAATTCTGTTGTCGATCTGTATGACATTATTTAATGGAGCATACTGTAGAGTGGAGTGGGTGCGTTACAGAAATTATTAGGCACTAATATGCCATTTTCTTAAATAAATGGCCACTGTTTTCGAGCCACGAATTACATTAGGTTAGCCATAAATGTTCAGCATTTAAAATAACATCGATCTCTTACAGTTAATCCCCATTCAGGTTAATTAGTTCATTTACATGACCGCTGTATCAGAAACACTCGGACAATGCAGCTGTAATCATGTATCTTCCATAACTGCTTGTCCAATGCAGTGTCACAAAGTCCATCATCTCAGTAACACAAGGGGGTACCCCGTAAAGGGAGAAGGCAGTTCTCCTGTGAAGAGCTAAGGTTCATTCACCTAAAGCGGTCTCTCTGTGGATACTAATAACTCGTGTGGTGAAGAGCAGATGACCTGACGCTTCCATGGTATCCATAGTAACTCTGAAACCCCACTCGCACAAAGGCGCTAAGTGCTGAGCACTGAGAGGGGTCCTGAGATGGCATAGTGGGCCCTACCTTTTGCCTGACACAAAAGAAAATGGGATAGCATGCTCTAGATTTTTTAAGCTTTCTAGGACGCTGCAGGTATCATCCGTGACTGCTCTTGCATATACCGCTGCTGTGTAATGAGCAGTCGAGTCTTGGTTCCTCAGTGCCCTTGAAAACCTGCAGTGAATTAGCAGTTTCTCCTGCCTGGGGAGCCATCAGAATTTATTCTGCAGTTTGGCCAAACGTCAGAGGTTCGCCAGCCCACCTGCGGCTATATCACGCTCCATTTGGAATACAGCGGCATTCTCCCATTTCATTTCATCAACATGCTTTCACGACATTTAATGTGACTCCTGAATGGACGGTGGCAGAGCACTCCTGATCTAGGCCCATGCTTCTGTTTAGCTCAACAGACATCCATGATGACCAGAGGTGTATATTCACATCCTTGCAACACTAAATCTAAAGGATTTAGAGTATTACATCTTCACCCTGGTTGACATTTCCATGAAATATGCATCATTCTGCTTGTGTGTGGAGATTATTATGTCAGGATGACGGCTCTGAAGACTGAGGTAGCCTACATCTACGTATTCTTGTCTCTCATCCTCTGATCTTTGTCTCTCTCTCTCTCCCCCCCCCGGTACGGCCCCTTTGGCACGACAAGAGCTAAACTGCAGGTTTTCACAAAGCTTCACTTAAAGCATCAAAGCCACGACAAGCACAACCTCAAAGGACTGGCCTGGGTCAGCGAGGCTCCCCCAGCCAGGACAGAACCCGCTCGGAGGGAGGCGGAGTCGCTGACGGCTACCATGACCGAGCAACGCTGAGTCACACACCTTTCAAGTAGCATTAAGTGGAGAGCAAACAAAGAATGCACTAGCTTGCCACTTTCACAGACCATGTTAGGTTCCGCCCAGGCCATAGCTTTCTTTCTCTTTTGTCATCACGAAATCATCAAGAAAATGAAAACTAGCTGGGTTACATCTACAGCTGGCTATGGGCCATAACAAAGACCTGCGATCCCATCCAGGGTGCCCCCTGCCTTATGCCCTGTGATGGACTGGCACCCCATCCAGCGTGTCCCCTGCCTCATGCCTTGTGATGGATTGGCATCCCACCCAGGGTGTCCCCTGCCTTGTGCCCTGTACTTCCTGGGATAGGCTCCAGGCCCATCATGACCCTGTCCTGTCAGTGCCTATGAAAGATGAATGGATACATTTGGCATCAGCAGCTGAAGCTGTACGTCTGAGGTGCTATTTCACAGATACGGACTGGATGGGAAAGAACAAGAGACAAACCTGAGGCTTTTGTGCCTGTTGGCTGAGGAGCTGAATGATGTGGTACAGCACGCTGTGGAGCTCTTGTCAGCGTTCTGACATCCCCCCCATCCCCCCACACTTCCCCTCCCTACAAGCACCCCCCCCCCATAACACAGAGATGACTAGGAAGGACACGTGTTAGGGGACTTGCTACACCCTGCGACAAATAGTGTCTATGGGACAGTTTCTACAGTTTAGCCAAACCAGGCAGCTCACAGCCTCCTTGGAAGTGGGGAGGTCATTATCACTGCATGCTTCTGAAGCAGAATGCGCATGTCCTGCAGCTGTCGCATGACAGCCTCTTACCGGTCATGCGTCCCTGTGATCCGATATGACGCTGATATCATTTGCGAAAGAGCAGACTCGACTTTCATTTTTTTTTCGGGATTTACCACAAAGGAAATCCTAGAGTCCCAGCGCTTACATCATCCATCTGCATTTTATGCCTTAGAAAGGAATATTACACGTTGGGCGTGCCGATCGAAGGTTTCCAAACAAAGCAAACAGAAAAATTCCCTGTGGGGGGCCAGAGCTGGGAGTGAGCTTACATTCTGTTTCCCCTGAGGTTGTCAGTATAGGTTATGATGATGAGCTGTTTAAGTGCATTAACAAGCTGCCAGTCAGCGCCTCAAGTGCACGTTTATTGAGCTGGGACACTGATCCTGGGGCACCTTCAAATGTCAACGTTCATTATGTCCAAGGTCACGTTTTCACCTTCGAGCTGCCATCGGAAAAACATTACAAGGATCATCCCGGTAACAGCAGTGCAAAAGGGACAAATGTACAGAAGATCCATGCTCAAAAACTGAAGAGGATCTTAGCTTTACTCTCAAACATCTGCCTGTCTGGAGCAATAAGAAACCAAGGCATTCAGAAGCCACACATCAGAGCTGTATCTGCACAGGTTTCATGTTGGGAGAACCTTGACGTAATCCCCCATGTCACAACGTAAAAATACATAAAACCTGCTAGATGTAAAGTGACAAATACCATATTGCACTTTACTGACTTATCAGGTATGGGATTGTATCCTGGGACCTTCTGATCACAGGCACAGAGCCACACAGCAGTCCTCTGGTTCATATACATAGCAGGTGTTTAGTGTAGTACAGTCTAAAGCAGTGTTTCCCAATCCGGTCCTCGGGGACCCCCAGACCCAGTTCATGTTTTTGCTCCCTTTCAGCTCCCAGCCAGCCAGTCCACATTTTTGCTCCATGAGAGGGAGCAAAAACTTGGACTGTCTATGGGTCCCTGAGGATTGGGAAAGACTGGTCTAAAGAGATTTTTTTTTCACTGTACCTAAACAACAGCATGTTATGTCTGGTTACGCTCAGATAAGACCCAATTTTTTCATTTCGTTTGATAGCTACTGTGACTGACAGGTTTTAAGGGGGTGTGAAATCACTAAGACAATGTACATATAGTATGTGTAGCTTAGTGTAGGTTAATAATTTTCCATTTTCCCTCTCTCCACAGGAGCACAACCCCTCCTGCATCTCTTATGTCTGTTATGTTTGGACAAAGACAGATATGCCACCTCCTTGGGTCATGTGACCGACAGGGCGCTTGGAGGAATGAAACAAAGGGCTTGTTCAAGTCGTAATATGTACTGTATACATTGTAAGTATAGCGCATATACAGACAGACAGGCCCTTACCCATTGGCCAGGTCATCGTCTTCATCGTCATGCAGGCTCTTGCTCAGCAGGTCACTGTCGCTGAGGTAGCCGGCCTTCACGTCGCCTCCATCGTCGGCGTCCAGGTTCTCAACGAGCTCAATGCGGGAGACGTGGCTGAGTCGGCTGGGACTGCGCATGGGCATGGTGTGGGAGGCGTACTGCCCCGCCCCCGGGCCGCCATGGTAACCCCCTCCTGTAGACGAAGGGGCGTCGCCCGCCTGCAGGCGCGGGCTGGATTGGCCGTAGCGCCAAGAGAGGGGCGACGAGCGGTTGGACATGCTGGAGATGCTGCGGGCGTTGGTCTCATCGCTGTCGTAACCCACGCTGCTCTCCAGGCAGCTGCAGCGATGCAGAATGGGGCCATTAGATGGGGGGGAGGGAGTCTCCTTTCAACATGTGGGGAGCAAGTCTGTGATCAGACTCTAAAAATCACTTCAGTCTAACATATACGTGCATATGAAAAACCCGCCTCTTCTGCAAGAAATCTCTAGAGAAATAAAAGTGACATTTTCGGAACCACTAACTTCTCATTTTTATGTGAAACATGTAATTTTCTGCAGATCTTTTTCCAGGTCTAAATTATCATTCGAAGTTAAATGCAGGAGAACAGAACAGAACCCAGATGTCATAGTGTGTCTCACTTCCACCGCCTGAGAAAAACAATAAGGAATTGTTTCCAGCATTTGTGTCTAGATTTAAGCATAATTTATCCAAGGACGAGTGCTCTGGGCTCATAATGGTCACCTTTAGTCAATGAAAGCCATACCAGCCGTGTTGGGTTTTTCTGGTCCTGAAGCTGTAAATCCAAACCAGGATTTTGTTTCAACCAACCAGTTGAGTACTCTGTGACTGTGACTCTTTATGCTCAGCTGGTTGGTAGAAACAAAATCCTGGATTGGATTTACAGCTTCAGGACCGGAAAAACCCAACACTGCATACCAGTGCAGGCAGAGTAAAACATAAAAACATGACAAAGCCTTTTAAGGCCCCTGAACCCCATGAGTACAGTCCCTAACCTAAGGCCAATGAGCTTACTGCAAACACATAATCTTCCTAAACGAAAAGTGGGGAATATCTTGGCACAAGATAAAATGCCTCAATTTCCCCATATTTGAAACAGATATCTCAGTTCGATCAACCTGTAATTGATCTGTCTAGTTTAATAGGGTTATTTGGGTTCTTCCCTCCCATTGTCTCATTGAATAAAAGTTTCAGAAAAATGGATAAATGTAAATGTATTTGTTTATCAGAGATGTTGTACAAAGCCGCTTTCACGTCATGCTTACTTCTGTGCGAAACATTCAGTAGTTCAGATGGTCACTTCTCTCACAGGGGGTGACCTTGTGACCACGCCATCGCTAATCCAGGTCATAGAGAACGCATACCACCTGCCACTGGTGTGCTGCCATGGCGACAGATAAGGCACCTGAAGTGCCTGTATTTTCAGGAACCCTCCCCCCCAGCCCACCGCAGCACCCAAACCAGCCCAATCAAACCTGCTGATGTCTGGAGTCTCAGCAGTTCCTCCGAGATTTAGGAGGGGACACCTTCTGTCTCATGAAGCAGAGTCAAGCGACCATAAGCGTTCACGCTGATTCACGAGTCGTTTCTGGCATTCCAGGTATATATAGAGTAGATTTGAGGCATACGTCACACAAATGAAAATATTAGACTGAAGAGAAATACCCTTACCAATTAGAATTTTCATCATGGATTCAAGCACCTATAGTTAAAAATGGAACAACAGAATATCCAGTCTATGCTATATGGCTAAAAGAACATTGTTGGCTTCCCTATTCATTACAGGAACTGACTCATTACAGAAAAGGTTACTGACTTTCAGCTTGGCACCATCATAAGATGCCATCTTACTAATAAGTTGGTCCTCCACATTCCTGCTAGAGCTGCCCTGGGCAACTGTAAATGAAGTGATTGTGAAATGGAAATATCTAGGAAAATGTCCTGTTGCAAAGTGGTAGCACACAAAAACTGATGGAAAGGGACCTTATCACCTAAAATCAATACCCAAACTGAATGGCAGCATATCCTGCCAGGAACATTCCAACATCTAATGCAAAGCCTCCTCAGAAGGGTGGATGCTATAAGAGCAACAAAGAGCAGCCCAACTCCAAATTAATATCTTTGGTTTCAGAATGAGATACAGGACAAGTTGGCGTCCACAGTTTGGCCATATAGCAAATAGTTGCCCTGTATACTGATGTTATCACACTGAATAAATCACCAAAGCTGAAATACAAACAAGGAGTGGATTCACCGTGATGGTGGTGAGGGAGTACTGGATTTGCACAACAGCATTCAGAAGCTGCCCTTCCCCATGAGTGGGCATGTCTGTGAGGAGCCAAGCGGGTGCAGAACTGTTGCAGGAAAGCATGCACATCTTCCTACTTCCTGCTTTTGCTAAAGAACTGATAATATCCCCAGGACATGAACCACGAATGCCTTCCTGCACCATTCCCATGCGTCTTACGGGGAAAACTACTGCCTGGCCCAGAACAACACAACCAGTTCACTCAGCCACAACTAAGACCTACCCATCCATGAATAGTTTTACTCCGAATTTTTTAAAATAGCATTAAATAGTCAGCTAGAGAGTGTAATAGGTACAGGAAGAGTTTTTTGTCATTACGCTATATATTGCGATATTTGTGATATTTTAATGTGACATGGATTGCAGTGTTGATGACGTCTATAAAATTAAATGGCATGATTTTACTGGGTTATCGCCGTTAGCTATTAAACTTTAGATACGGCAAACAATGAAAAAGTAATGACAAAGTCAAATGGAGGTGAAAGGGTTGAGAGATGAAGAACAAGGATGTTGGGTTGTAGTGGACAATAGGGATATTTAGGAGGTCCTAAACTATCTGATTTAAACATATTTGTCCATCAGTAAGAAATCCCTCAATCTGACCTGCTTAAGGAAGACAGCAAAGCGAGAGACAGAGAAGAGAAGACAGGAGCGCCACGTTTGGTATACAGGAGATCGCAATGTAGCAAAGAATGCTCTATGAAATTTAAGTATTGGGGACCCAAAACTGGCATACTGTTTACATGGAGATACCACCTCACCCAAGTAGGACAGAAAAACTAATATCTTCATATTTATGAAATTAACAATTCTCTAAAAAGCAGTGATGTTTTACAATTTCCTAGCTGGGTATTTGTGGGATGTATGCAGGGATATTTAGTGCATATGTCTGATTTTAGTATATTTAGACTTTTATTAAAAATGAAGAGGAAGGGTTACCCAGTGTCTCAATCTAATGATCTCCAAGCAAATAGGGCTGGAGGGTCATTTCTGGCAGTCGGTGTTACCCTGGAGGGCCTCGACGGGATGGGGGTAGTGCCAAGAGCTGGCCTTTCATGGGGCAGGGGGAAGGGGGCCAAAGAGAGCAATCTGCAAGTTCGGGGAAGATTAGTGATACTGCTGGGGTGCCTGTTGGTCTCCTAAGCTGCTCGGTCTTATGAGGGAGCAGCGCCATGTGGCGGAGTGCTGCTGCTCATCGAGCTGCAGGAATCACAAAGGACAACATTCAAGGCCCAGCCTGAAGATCAAAGAGAGGATCCACCTGTGATACAGGCTGGTGAACCAGGCCAGGCCAAGCATGGTCTCTCACGTGGAAAAATGCAGGAAGGGGATTGTGGGGCCCGCAATGCATGTGCCTTGACATTGCTTCTACCTAGTGCCTTTAACTAGTTAGTTTTTTTATAGTGCAATACACCTTTCAGGGTTTAACCAGCACCAAAACAAGAGAAACGGATTTACAGTCTGACTTTGACAAGGAGAAATAATTGAGTGACTCTGATGCGTGTGTGAGCGCTTGCGTGAGATTGCATACGGACAGCGCATAGAGACTGGGCTAATGATATGGACGCTTCCAGCCTCACTGTCTTAATGCAAACATCGCTCATTCTCGACGAGACACACTGCACTGGGCCCGGAGCTCAAACACTGGTAAGACCCAGTACTCTGGATTTACTTAGTTACTGCCTCAAGCTTCCAGGCAGAACAGGGTCAACCGACCCAAAAGGACGCCGTGTACAAAAAGATGAAAAGAACTCTGAGGAAATCAGATATTTATCTGAAGCAAAATCTTTCCATTTGCAATGTAGAAACATAAAAATATATTACATTTGTCAATCAGAAAATGAATCTGGTTATGAAGGTATTATATTGACCAAAGGTTGAAAACTGAGTGTGACTAACTAACTGCTTCACTGATTTACTACAGAATTAATGACTACATTAACTTATAGCTTTTGCGGGTGCTCATGTTTTTTAATACATCTTGAGCTTACCACAGCAGTGTTTCCCAAGTCCCTAGCGACCTGCAGACATTCCATGTTTTTGCTCCCTCCCAAAATGTGGACTGTCTGAGGGTCCCCAAGGATCGGGTGGGGAAACATTGTACTACGGTATTGCACTGCAGCTTCACAGGCAGGTCTATTTACAGTTTTTGAAATGCATGCTTAGATGTGCAGCGGGATGTCATGAATGTACCGCAGTGAGTTGAAAGTTAAACCTGCACAGGTGCTAAGATGCCAGGGCAGCAGATGGAAGGTTGCAGAAACAGGTCTGTCAGAAAATATGCTTTGAGGAGGGCACTTAACTCAAATTGCTTTAGCAGGTATCTGTAAAAATCGCTCCATGAGGGATGGCATGCAGACCAAATGGGATGAAGGGATGGAATAAGAGAATAAAAATCATATTCTGTCAGTGGAGTGCAGATGGATTTAACTAAATCAGTGGGCAGGACAGAAAACAGCAGCAGCTTTCTGTATGACCTTTAAAGTCGAAACATTCAACTCACCTTTGGCTGAGCTGTGACCCCCGGAGACTGGACATGGTATCTTCCAAGTTCTGCCTGAGGTCAAGGACATTCTGCACAGTGCGCTTTCTCTGAGACTCTGGATCTGTGGAAGGGACCATTCAGAGGGTTGATTCCTCATACTGAATATTCATCATTTAACCAATAGTCATGTCTGTATTAGCTACTACCCCTACTTTGTGCTTGATTAAAAATAAATTTTATTTAACAACCCCCCATGCTAAGTTCTCTCAGTGTCAAATGAGTTTCCGCTGTGGTCCAAAGAGGTGCATTGGGCTCATTGTCTTCCCTAAATCGCCTGCAGTATATATGCCCTGTGATATTGGCATCCTGTCCAGTGTGTACCCCAACCTTGCCATGTGCTGCATGGGATAGGCTTTAGGCCCCCCTGTGGCCCTGACCAGGTTAACCGGTTAGAAGATGGGTAGCTAATACCCCTCAGATTGCATAGAAGACCAGCCAGTAATATCATAAAAAATAGTTATCTATCTGCTTGTGAATCTTTATAATCTTACGACCCTGAAATGTTTATACGTGTATAAAATGTTAATAAAACACAGTAGAATTCAGGGTAACTGATGCTACAGTAATTATTATAATAGTTACGCCTGACCAAAGAGGATTTCAGTGAAAAAGATGAGTTCGTTTAAAAGAATGATGTTAGATGAATCATAAACTTGATGTGAGTTTTTGTTACAGCTGCCTTTACAATGAGCCTGTTCTGTAAGATGGATGGATGGATGATTATACCGCGAGACTGGCAAAAAGGTTCAACGTTTTTTGGTTGGACAGAACACTGTAATATATAGTAGGCCACAGTGCTGAAAGATTTCCTTTGCTAGTAAGGAACTGGGCCAGACTGACATGCAACATTCAACATTACAGCGATGCTTTCAGTGTAATTCATCCATGGAATAAAAGGATGTCGAGAAGATGATTTGGGTGCTTTAGATATGCAGTAACAAAATGCTGGAAATATAATTTAAATATAATCATAATATAACTATAATTATATGATGATATGCCATTAAACAGAAGAACATAAACAGGAACCCACAACAGAGAGAGCATATTTTCAACAGTCAAGATGGAACAACAACAACAACAATAATAATAATAATAATAATAATAATAATAATAATAATAATAATAATAATAATAATAATAA
>JAAGVU020000123.1:18292937-18311811 GCA_011763525.2 Mormyrus iriodes | reverse complement strand
AACAACAACAACAACAATAATAATAATAATAATAATAATAATAATAATAATAATAATAATAATAATAATAATAATAAATGTTTATATCTATAAATACTCATAGGATACATCCTAGTATTGGGCAAAGAACAGAGAGTTTCTAATTCATCCTAGAACTGAGCATTTATACACCATTTATACACCTAGAACGGAGCATTTATACACCATCCAAACATGGCCAGTGTCATGGCCGCTGTTAGCGGGGGGGGGGATGGGGGGGGGGGAGGAGTCAGTCAGCACAATCGCATGCACTTCCCCCCTTTCTCCCTCCTCCTTCCTGGATCTCCGGCGCCATGGACTTGTGAATAATGTGGCCACCTGCTGTCCTTGCTGAGCGGCCGGTTGGGGGTGGGGAGGGGGGAGGCAGCATACATGCACTTTTTACTGACAAAGGGATGCAGGCAGCTCTGCCCTGGTAACACTTGCATTTTTGGTGCAACTCATTCCAGGGCTTCACAAAATGCACTTTGATGCAATAATTCAGTAAAAGTGGCAAAGTGATGAAAATGCACAAAGTCTAGAACGGGGGACGGTGTCTTTCCCAGCCTCAGTGTACATGGTGCCTAAATATAGGGCAGCCAAAACAATGCTGCCCTGAGCCACAGATCCCACCACAGGCAAGTCAGCAAGGCACATGAGGGAATTGTGAGGGAATTATGAGGGAATTGTGAGGGAATTGTGGGAACAGCGACATGCCTGGAATGCTGGCCCACAGTGGGTCAGTGCATTCCGCGCTGAAATGCTTCTTCAGCTTTGCTTTTAATCCTTATAATATTGGGAAAGAAATTAGGTGAGATATTCAAGATGTAGAATTTCCAACCACAGAAAGGGTTAAGTTCCTATAATTTCTTTTTCACTGAAGATGTCTCAGAGCATTTAGAAAATGAGAAACAGGTTCGGCGCTGTGAGAGCGGCAGGGAGCAGGACAGCGATGAAATGACACAAAAGGTCAAAAGTTCAGGGCCTGGGAAGGGCTCTGCTGGTAGACCTTTCCGAAACTGGGATATCCTGTAATGTGTACCCTGGATATAATCTATAATCTAAGCAGGACCATTTTTTAAAAAAAACAAGGAAGAACACGTCTGTCCCTCACACTCGGCTTCTTTCAGAAGAAGTCAAAGAAGTTCACATCCACCTTGGTTCTTTAATATTGTCTGGATAAATGAATCACCTCTTCATTTCTGCACAGGTGGAAGAGAAACTGGAGGCCGAATTGTCCTGCATCACCTTGAGGAAAATATCGTTTCTTTCCAAATGATGCTTTCGTCCAATAGTGTGCAGTGACCCTGCAGACTCACGTCCATTTAAGGCGTTACAGTTCACACGCAGTTAGCTACAACTGGATCTTTCCCTGGGAAAATCTGGGTTACATTATCATCATCATCCAAAAGTGCCCCCCCCCACCTCCGACTGTACCATGATCTCAAAGCTGTAGGTATATTAGGCGTGGCTGTTTAATTGCTGCCATAGCTGGGGGCTGCCTCATAAATCATGACCTGCCATTGGGCTGTCAGTAAGTGACATTGATATAAGTGGGACCAATTAGCTCACACATAAGGAGTCTGATTCGTTGTAACCAGATTGGCCTTGTTCCCCGTCAGCTTCCCTACTGTTAGATGGGGGTTGAGGCTGGTGTTGGCGCGGTGGATGGGCCCTGCTGTATCCTCAGGGTGGAGAATGGAGGACAGAGAGTAGCAACTATCACAGGATTATGAACTGCGATGATGATGGTTACCGGGGTGATATCAGCAACCGGCAGAAATCCCGGCTAGCCAAAGAATGTCATGGGAGTTAGAGCTTCTGTGTCAGGTGCGAGCTGAAGTACCTTGTTTGGTCTCCAGCCATTAAAAGACCATAAGCACTCAGCTGATCATTTCATTGGTAAATATAAGGATTCCACTCCGGGGGATTGTGTCCGTAATTCTTTACCACCATTCTACGCTTACAGATGGGAGCTCTGGTAAGATGTTTATTTAAGCAATCAAAGAATATAGCTATGACTTTTAATTTAAAATCTAACGTGTAGAACGAAGTGTCCCATTTTTCTGGTCCATAAAAGCATGCCGGTGTGAAACATGGACGTAAGCCTATTTCAGACTACAGTGAGTTTGTCTCACGTAAAATGCCTTTCAAATCCAAAAAGTCTTTGAACCAACGTGCTTGTTGATGCTTCCAATAGAGTTGCACTATCAACGCTACCAAGATGAGAACAGATTGAGATTTTGAGCGTTGGTCTGTACAAAGGTGACTGTCTATCTTCCAGAGTTTTGCGATTAATCAACACAAGGCACAGTGCCGGGGACTCCTTGGATGGGATGCCAGTCCATCACACACGATTAAGATGAACTAAACCACATAAAATGTATGGCTTCGGACTGCAGGTGGAAAATAGGAGCACAAAACCAGGCAAAGATTACATACTATACCCACACAGCTCCAGGAGCTAGAATCAAACCTGTAAGCTTGGAGGTATGAGGCCACGTAGCTAGCCACTTAGGCCCCGCTACAGGAGACCAGCATTACAATATTAGCTATACAGATCTCTTACTTTACAGCAGTAAAAGAAACTAAAAAAGGAGCAATTTCTATAAATTTCTTCCCAGTTGGCTAATCCCTACCGTAGCTAACTGCTTTAACATACATAGCAAAAACAGTGTTAAGCAGTTAAAACAACTGCTGAACTTTGAGTTCAGTGAAAGTGAAAGGCTGCTTAACACCCTGTCCAATCCCTGGATTTCTCAGCACCCCTGGGACCCAGAGGGAATTAGGTATGCATGCTTTCTGTGTCAGTCACGGTCAATTTTCCCCTCACTAAGGTTGTGATGAATTACCATTGGCTGGTTAAATCAGTGGGGAAGTGGGGCGGAGCCAGGGTGACACATGAGTTTTTAGATCGGCCTGTATTCTTATTGCCTGCGGTGAAAACCAAGGTCTCCAATGGGGACCTTCCTCAGAGCAGCAGGGAGATGTGTCCCATTGCCGAGGAGGCGATTTAAGAGTGCAGAATTCATTACCACACAGATGGGGAAACAAAGAGACAAAGACAGAGCTGAATTTACAGTGAAAGCAGAGAAAAGCGAATCGGGAAAACTATTACAGCCATACAGTAGAAAGCAGTTGCCTTACATCAGGACAGTAAAGACTGACAATGGATATAAAAGACTCAGGCTCAGTTACAGCGAGAAGGTAGTGGGCCGAGGTGTTGGGGGAGTGTAGCATGTGTAACATATCTGACTCACACGGTAAACACTAGCTTACAGATAAATCGGCATTTCTCAAAATAAACATTTAGGACAGGAAACCAGCATAACTGATAAATGATTTACTTGACGTATAATTAGAACCAAGCGTAATGGTCCAGTAGATTTTCTGGTCCTAAATATTTGAAAAATTAGTTTTACAATCAAAATAAAATATCTATAAGGACACCCATGTGCCATACTCTCTTTTCATAAAAGTTATATTATTCGTAACAGTCAGATGTGTGAGAGGCTAGGAGAGAGGGGTTCCTACCCACCACCAACACGGGGGGTGGGCAGTGAACCATCCTTTTAATACTGTGAATAATGGGGTGCATGACTTTGCGTCATCTGGGATGTTCCTCTGTCCTATGCTGCCCCCCCCCACCTCCCCCCACACACACATTATACTGGATAACTGGTTGGGAGATGGATAGATGGACCTCCACTTGAAAGCAAGTGAACCTTCACATATTATCATGATCACTGGATTTATTTTTTTTTACTAGACATGCTCGAACCTTTTTTTTATTCTGGTGGTCTGATTGGCTCTTCGGTTTATCAGATTTACGATGGTCATCCGGCACTAGCAGAGTCTCATTGAAAGCTCTGATCCTCTTCATTTGCCTGCCTTCTCTCCATCCTGAGACTCAGAGGCCATAATATGTATGGGGGGGGTGACCAGGAACGAGGGGTCATCTGACCCCTCGCTGTCTAGACATCTGGAATTCAGCATCAGTGGTCCAAGGAGAGAGGCTCCCAATGGTCGTCTATCTGAGCCCCCTGAATGGGGAGCGGATGAATTCAGCCGCAGTGACATGTGGCATTTGGCTGACCAGTGCAAAGGATGATTAACAAATGCAGGCATCTCCAGGTTTGGGGCCCACAGGATTCACTAATCACTGGTGCATAAATGAGCTCTTAAAATAGATTTATGGCACAGAGAAGGCTCTCAGCCACCTGCAGACACCCAGGCTGGGCTGAATATCAATATATTTTCTTCCTTTCGCTTAACTATGGTCAAGTTTTACTGGTCAAGTATAGCTGTTAGCTAAATGCAATGTGATAGTGACCATTGGTTAACAACAAAAACACAAGCACATGCCTCCCGTTCATTTTCTAAAATAAGGTCATGGTGACCCTGGAGCCAACCCCATGAAGCATCTGACACAAGTTGAAGATACTCTTTATGGGATGATTGTCACAACGAGCACACAGTATCCCGCCCTAAGGGCGATTTAGAAAGACTAACCACATACAATTGGACTGTGGGAGAAAATGAGAGTGCCCAAAAGGGAACTCCACATGTACCCTGGGAAAACGTGCTAGCTCCACATCCAGAGAGAAGAATTAGAGTCACAGTCCTCGGGGTGTGAGGCGGTGTTGCTGAATATAACCTAGCTGAGCTCTTTTGCCCATTTGTCAAAAATACTAGAACTTCAGTCAAAAAAATCACACAAATAGGAGGGGAATTTGAAATATTTAAGATAAGATACATGCGTCACAATCACATCAAACGGGAACCGTGATGAGGAACTCGAAATTCTGCGAAAGGCAGGCCGAGTCATATTCACAGGGCGAAAGTGGTTGTGAAATAAGTTTCTTTAGTTTCCAGTGAGCCCGAATCCTGCAGATTTCCCTGACCTCCCTACAAGATCAGCTCCTATGTTAATGAGTGTAAAAACTAATCTGAAAAGGTGCCTTACGATTGGAGAGAGGAATAAAAGTTGAAATCATGAGTTACTCCACAACTGCTGTCACTTGCCCTTAGCGACATGTCTAAAGCTTCCATTCATAACACGAGTAGTCACAAGGGCAGCTCTAACAAAGCAATGTTAATGTTTTGTAGAGCTTTTATAACTGAACACTCAAAATGTTGTGCTGTTTTGCTTTCTTAGACGATGAATGTAAACATGCAAAATGAGCGCTGTTTCCACTATGACTAATGCAGGTCCTGCTCTAGGCTCCTCCTTGAGAGAACCTCCTCATTGCTCCTTAGTGGAGAACCACAGGGGGCTCTGTTGTGCCTACCCCAGTCAACCCAAATCAGCATACCTTTAGAGGGACCAGATCAGTCCATAAAGAATGATGTCACACAGGGCATTTCTCGGTCTTAGGTTACACTTTTTACTGACATAGCGAATGGCTCCTAAGATCTGTGAATTCTGATGTTCTTCCATCATCTGTCCATGGGTGTTTCTCAATACAAAGAACACAAGAATCATACTTGTGGTCTTGGCAAGAGAGGTCTTGCTAACTTGCCTCCCAAGGACAAACTTGGGGTGCAATGAATCATGGGATTGGTCTAGTTTGGTGAAGATGCTACTGATGCATCCTTGATATTTGTGGAGGGGCAAGAACGACATCTGGGGATTTTTACCATGCTCTGTACTTCTGTTCATAGTATTGGAACTGGACTTTGGCAATGGAAGACGACGTAAAACAGGTACACAAGAACACAAGTACGAGCAAATACACATGTTGAGAAACATGCCATTTCTCCTGGAGACGGTTGCCGTAGTAGCATACTGAGGAGGTCATTCCAAACTTCTCTCTCCAAGGTGACAGGCTGCAGCTCCTTCTGGGGGAATCCCAGGTGTTCCCAAGCCAGCTGAGAGATATAATCCCTCTAGTGTTTCCTGGCTCCTGCCCTGGGCCTCTACACAGTGGGATGTGAATTTTTAAAAGCAAATCCTACTTAAAATTCTAAATAAAAAAATGCTTGTTTTCAGTGGCTAGCAAAAAGAACACGGATAACTTCATCCACATCTGGTCTCTGAGCCCAGTCCTCTGTGACAATCACCTTGGAGGATCTAGCTGTCAGGGCCAGAGGAAATAAAAAGGGGAAAAGGAGGTACTCTGACAAGAATGCACAGCTAATGCTCTCAGTCTATTTGTTCACTCAACATAAAACAGATAGGCTTACAGTGCATTAAGTAACATAGCTGTGCTTCTTCAGGAGAGCAACTTCACACACATTTTCAACCATGCAAGTATTATTTATTATTTATTTATTATAATAATCTACCAGTACCATGAAAAGCTCAAAGATCTTTTTCTGTGTTACAGCTTCTCACTGGGAAATGATATTAGGTCACACAACTTAATCAGAATTATGGCTTAGGAAAGCCATTCAAACAAAACTGCATGATGTTAAATGGGAAAATAAGTCACTTTCATCAACAAACAAGCAAACAGGAAATGATTCATTTATAACCAAATGCAAGACTCCAAACACGAACAGAATAAATTTAACACTGAATGTTAGCATCAGATTACCGTTGTCTGGTGCTGCATGAACAAATGATTTGCAAGTTTTAACGCTTTACGGAGGATGCATCATATCTGGATTATTAACCTGAGTAACCTGAAACAGGTATAATTTCTGTTTTAAAATGAATGTTTGCACCTGTGTATTTTGGAAAAGAGTTTTTCTCAGTCACATAAACTCTAAACACTTTTAAGAGCAGCCCGACACGGTCAGCCTGAAAACCTGGGTCTCCTGTACAGTAAACAGAGATCCTGGCCGCATTACTGAGACGAGTGCCTCTGTGTTTGCCGTATCAAGCTATAAAGGGTGAGGAAAAACATGAGGTAATGTGTTAAAAGACGTAAATCAAGATTTTCTATATACTTAGTTGTTTCTATACTTTGATGCATGAAAACAATACATAGGACCTACTGAATATACACAACTATTTGACTACATTGAATAAGGGAGGATAATGGATATTTCAAGTTTTCTTTATTTGGCAGGAAGAGTTAATGCTTAACCCCCCAAAAATAAATCTTTATGTGTTATTATTAGTAGGTGGAACAGTGGCTTAACAATTAACACTGTAGCCTCCCACCTCTAGGGTGCACTGTTCTTGACCTGGCTATATGTGTGCAGAGTTTGGATGTCCTGCATGGGTTTCCTCCTGTAGTTCAAAATATTGGCACTTTTCCACTGGCATACAGGAACCGTGCCGTACTGTGAAGAGAGACTAGTTACGGCACAGTTCCTGTTCCCTTCGGGTTTCCATTGCAGAAGGTTGGGTCGGTAAAGGCATTTCCAGTTTAGGAGAGCGACAGTGAAGTAAAATCGCAGAGACGCTTCACATGGAGTACATCATGATTTACTATGTGCTAATTTCCGCTAGCACCTCTGTGAGAATCTCCGTCTTATGTTAGCATCAAATGCTAGCAGAATTAGCATTCACTTGCATAAATTTGCAGTACGAATTCATTCCATTTATCTGTTCTATAATAGTTTTTTAAGTAGGTGGTTGGAAATTTTCAAGTTCCAAGTTATCAGTAATCCATGTGCAGAACACCGGTATCTCCGTGCATTTTTGACCAATCAGACAGTGGTGACATAATCAGATCAGTGTGGTCATACTTTTGGCCCAGCTAGTAAGCAAAGCCATGCCATCGCGGGAACGGCTCGGGTACAGCTTGGGTACGGCTCGGGTGCAGCTCGTATACTTTACAATGGAAAAACCGCCAGTTCGCGGGTGTAGCTCTTATGGAGGATGCTCCAGGCCTACGACCCTGTATGGGAACAGTGGTTACGAAGATGAATGATAGATAGATTTTTGTCAATGAAGATTTCTGCATAATAAATTATTTTTTATAAATTGTTTATTTTCACACGATGTCTATTTTTTTGAGGGGAAATAACATAAACAGACAGGTTTCTAAGGCCGCAATAACATTTTTAAAGAGGACTTTTAAGGTCTTAGACGCAAAAGTGATAAAGAACAAAAGGACTTTATAGCATGGAACTGGAACGGGGAGTGGAAAACGGAACGGTGATGGAAAATTCCAGCAGCGAAGAGCCATGGCGCACGAGCTGTCAGTCCAACAAGCATGTTAAAACCAGTGATTTCACCAATTATCTCATAGTTTTCAAGGATTATTAAAATACACGCTGCACTAAAACACGTAATGGGAAAACACCCACAGCTAAAGTTACACATCAAGCTGCAACTCATCACGAGATTTGTGGGTTTTATGCAAATGTTTGGTTGTTTTAACATATTAGAGTTGATGTAACCACACAGAATAAGTGGCTATAGAAAAATAAGCAGATGTGGATGTTTTATATTTCTGTTCTGCACTATTCAATATAAATCATCATCGTCGTTATCATCAAGATCATTACATAAAACCAAAAACCTGAAGGGAACTTCTACGATGAGTCATGTTCTTATTCCTGGAGCGATACTTTCCAGTCACCTACAAATAGTTTTGAGTGCATTGTTTGCAAGCACAGATAGTTTTCAGATGGAAGGAGTGTCCAAAAACAGAAGCGCTGTTCGCTCCTGAAAGGAGAGATGACCTGAATCTCGGTTCCCGCTAAAGCCCATTTCTCTGACAAGGCGAATTAAAGCACCCCACCGCTCACCCTGTGTGGCAGCTTGGGGAAAATCCGCAGCGATGACCGCCATATGGCTACAGGCGCACCTGCAGTACCGGCTGCTGCCTCATGGAAACACACACCGTAGCCGACGTGCAAAGGTACATAAAACTTATTGAGTAATTCTGTGAAACCGTAAATTCTGTTACAGCACATCGCCCTCAGGGTAGGTATGGGGGCGGACTCGGACGTGACTGTCCCCAGCTGTGCGAGTGACACTAGTAAACCAGCTGTTGATCATTGTCCCTTGAAAAACACAAGCCACAGTGAAGAAACACACAAGACAAAATACGAGTGAAGCTATACATTTTTATCATGCTGTATATTCAGAAAGTAAACAGCAGTAAAAGTCACTTGCAGTTGTGGGCAGTATCAGCACACTTGCGATAAATACTTATGGAAAAAAACTCTGCCTCTAAAGATAGAGAAACCAGCTTCGAACATATGTAATGGAATGACATGGGTGGGATATTTGATTGAATGAATTAAATCTTCAAGTAACTTTCCCAAAGTGGAACTGCTCCCCTCATGTTACGGTGTGGTACGCAATTCGTAATTGCTCCAGAAAATGTCCAGTTCCATAAGCAAGAGAAGGATACTGTATATGTTTCGTGACATTTTGGATGGGAATCCCAGTTAAGTATACTTAGTAAATCTTTTATAAAAACTTCACACGGCTTAGAGTAATTACTCTAAAAGATAACTATTTCGAAAAGGGGATCATTTTCTTTACATCACTGAGGCTGCCAGCGATTTAAAAGAAGGAGAAAGGAGGAAAAGCAGGCTTGGAGACAAAGGAGTATTTGTTTTTCATCACAATTTGGATTAGGACTTGGATTTTTGGTGGAGTTATTGCAAGCCCCATGTGAAGCTGGCTTGCTTGGACTTGTACCAGTTCAAAACTGACATCCCACTGCCAAAAGGGCAGTGCCAGCTCCCAAATCAAGCTTTACCATCTGAACCAGGCCAGCAGAACAGAGAAGGCAGCATTGAAATGTAAACTATTGACCAAACGTTCACAACATCTGCAACCTGTTCCTCTTTCACACAGCTGCCTTCAGCGGTACATGATTATCCCTGACCTTTGTCAAGCAGTTGTTTTGAATCATTCTGACACGTGGTGTACAACTTTAACAGGACTTTGGGCAAAGGAACCAACTTTGACAGATGCATGTAGAAGTAAATATCTTAAGAATCAAAAGCAGTTTCCTTCACGTCCTACATTCAGTTCAGGCATCATTCACCAGAAATTCATAATGAAGGTCTTCCGAACATTGGCAACAAATCAATGCTTTAAATCAAGAAAAGATGTCAGTTTAAGCATTGTACCCAAAATTCAGTTACGGAGGAGCATTATGCTATATCTGTTGTCGAGTGATTAGATACACCCTAGGTGGAACACAAGCACTTTGACCCCCCCCCCCACCACCCCCACAACGGAGCCTGCGGAGCATGACTTGGCCAGTTAGGAATATAGCAATGATATGACAGCATGCACTGAATGCAACATGACCTGGCTAAACTCACATATTCCATTCTGTGCAATATTCCATAACATATTGGATTCTGTGACATATTCTATCCCGGCCCCAACAGCCAGAGCCAACAGCCATCATTCACGAAGCAGGCTATAGTAATCAGCTCTTGCATGCAACCAAAACCTGCTCACAGAGGCCTATGTATACTTATATTCCTAACCTAATTTGATGCAATGCTGTTGCCATGGACACACAAGTTTTATATAGAGCAGGAAAATCACTGCATTATGGAGCTCAGATCTGAAATTCGTTTCTCTTCATTTTTTAATGGTAGGCATGACCCAAAACTGCACACTATACCATCTACCACCAGAGAGGCCTACAGTCCCCTTTCATCCATAGCGAACCTGGGGCAAAGCCAACAAAGAGTTTTCTTCGGAACATAGAAGTCCACTTAAACAAACAGCTGTCCTCTGAACATAGAAGTCCACTTAAACAAACAGCTGTCCTCTGAACATAGAAGTCCACTTAAACAAACAGCTGTCCTCGAAACATAGAAATCCACTTAACCAAACAGTTGTCCTCTGAACATAGAAGTCCACTTAACCAAACAGTTGTCCTCTGAACATAGAAGTCCACTGAAACAAACAGCTGTCCTCTGAACATAGAATCCACTGAAACAAACAGCTGTCCTCTGAACATAGAATCCACTTAAACAAACAGCTCTCCTCTGAACATAGAAGTCCACTTAAACAAACAGCTGTCCTCTGAACATAGAATCCACTGAAACAAACAGCTGTCCTCTGAACATAGAATCCACTTAAACAAACAGCTCTCCTCTGAACATAGAAGTCCACTTAAACAAACAGCTGTCCTCTGAACATAGAATCCACTTAAACAAACAGCTGTCCTCGGAACATAGAAGTGCACTTAAACAAACAGCTGTCCTCTGAACATAGAAGTGCACTTAAACAAACAGCTGTCCTCTGAACATAGAATCCACTGAAACAAACAGCTGTCCTCGGAACATAGAAGTCCACTTAAAGAAACAGCTGTCCTCTGAACATAGAATCCACTTAAAGAAACAGCTGTCCTCGGAACATAGAAGTCCACTTAAACAAACAGCTGTCCTCTGAACATAGAAGTTCACTTAAACAAACAGCTGTCCTCGGAACATAGAATCCACTTAAACAAACAGCTGTTCTCTGAACATAGAATCCGCTTAAACAAACAGCTGTCCTCTGAACATAGAATCCACTTAAACAAACAGTTGTTCTCTGAACATAGAACTCCACTTAAACAAACAGCTGTCCTCTGAACATAGAATCCATTTAAACAAACATCTTTCCTCTGAACATAGAATACACTTAAACAAACATCTTTCCTCTGAACATAGAATCTACTTAAACAAACAGTGCCACTGCAAGACTCCCCAATTTCTGGGAGCCTGTTAGCGAAATCTTCTCTAAGTAAATTAACTACTGGAAAACAGATTTAAATATTGAGGGTCCACCATGGAGATCTCCATAAAATGATACATGTTTCTTACTGTAATTTGGCTTGTCTGAATATTATAGGATTGTTCTGATCACAGATCAGCTGAGCTTCTTTGTCTTGTTCACTTAGAGCTTAGAGGCAGTGTTGATCTGACTGGCCAGAGATGAGTGTTGGGGAAGTGTTACTCTGACAATGTGATGGAAAGATGCATTATATCAGATAAAGTTAATACCTAACTAGGATTTCAGGAGCGAATGAATTCTCCAACTAAGTAATAAAAGCTAGAGCATAGGCTCATAGGCTTACTTTCAAAGCAAGGTATGTCAATACAAACTGGACAGAAGGCATGGCCATTATAAGAGTAATGGATGACCAGTTCAGTACTTGTACTTGAGTACTGTGACTCTTTATACCCAACTGGTTGGTTGAAACAAAACCTTTGTGTGGATTTTTACTTTCTGGACCTGAACTACCCACCTCTGCAGATGACTGAACTTCTTAATTCTGTGAGAAGGAGCCTGAAGATGACAAAGACACTCACATGCTTGACTAGGAGACCACTACGCTGGCCATATCAAGGTCAGGGTTCTGCCTGTCAAAAGTGGCTGTAAGACATGGTTCCATCTCACCCTGCCTCTCCACTGCGTCATTATTTAGTAACACCGTGTGTTAGCAAGACGTATGAAGTAATTGCGTAGTTCCTCCGTTCTGCTTTGCGCCATTGCACAGGGATGTCGTTTTGGAAGCAAACAAATAAATACACTCTAATTTGCTTATTTAAGTGTTAACAACGTATTAGTTAAGAAACAAGGAAGGTCCTTTTCTAGCATGAAGAAAAAAATGTGCATAGTTTTTGTTAAAAAAAAACTCCCATGTTGAAATAATGGCTGTAGGAGAAATGTTACTGAACTCTGAAAGGACAGCTGTGTCAGACAGCCAAGCTACACAGTCTACGGCAGATTGTACCTTATAGTCGTTCCTATGGCAACTGAAAATTGTCCTCTCATTGTTTTATATAGTAGTGAACACGCAGTTATAACTGGATAATGTTAACGTTCTGCTTGGACAGATGCTGCTCTGATTTATAGCCCTTAGCACAGCATTACCAGCATGAAAATATATGTCTAAATATGTTTTATACTTACGTACGATTTTTATTTATTGAAATACAGACAGTAGCTTGATTTATGTTAATGTTTTAAGTACCATTATGCCGGGTGCCTCACTAAAGCCATCTTAAGCTCTGTAGTTACTTTACACTAATATACTTGCCTTGCTTATTCTTGCATACAGTTATCAGACGTATCTGTACTGAGAAACAATGGTGATGTCGTGGATCCTCAAAGTAAGAAAATCCTAACAAAACAACAACAGAAAAAATCTCAGGCTAACTTCACTTAACTGTAAATAATAATTTAGCTTATTAATCACCTACACAAAGGTTGTGCTCTTTTAGTTTCATACATTTCATGAATAACCCTGCCAAATGCAGCGTACCATCTGTTTCTAGCAGAATTCGGGAATACGGAGAGTTTAGTTGGCTGGTGAAATCGGCCACGCTCTTTGTGGCCCCTGCAATAGTATAGTACAATTCTACTGCTTGAGAAACCAGCAATTAATAAGTGGAATGTAACACGATGGCAAAAGACACATTTGAGTGGCTTTTGATTACTCAGTTTGGGACATGATTTAGCCAAATAATGATTAAGTATGTCGAGTTTAAATTTTGTTGCACTTTTAGCAAAATTTTACCTTGGTGGGCTTCAGACTTTTGTGCCTGAGAAAAAGTTTCAGGTCCTTTGTCTATGAAAAATCATACTTATGAATGTGCCATTATTGTTTTGTTTTGCTTTTTGGGAAAGAGGGAAATGTGTAGAATCACGATTACCATTTCTGAAAATCCTGAACAGCTGTGGGTGTTAATGGGAACTACAGGACAGATGTTCAAGGCGCTTTGCCGGTTTGGACCAGAAACGAGGGACTCGGCCTGGCAGTCTCTGCCATGTGGTGTGGCTGTAGTGTATAAATGGGCCAGTGTCTGTGTCTCATCAGAAGGATCAAATCCTTTGCCTGCCAGAGTAATTTCACCACTGAGGAAGGCCCTTAACCCCAATCGCTCCAGAGACACTGGCTGACTTTGCTCTCTGATCCACACATGTATGTTTTTTTTTTGGACAAAAGGGGCTGCTATATCCTAAAAAATAAGCAAACCAATGTACGTGACTAACCTAGCATTCACCACCCCTGCGAATCTGATAGAGTAAACTCCTCAAAATACATGGTTCGAGACAGATTATGCACAGATTATCTCTAAATTAATTAATATAAACCCAAACTTGGTGTTCCCATTGTGTAACATAACACGCATTCAACTTTTAACAACAGGAAGTCCATTCACAGTATTAGCTTACTTATTGTTTGATGGTGTTCAAGTAGATAGAGTCTGCAAAGCTTTCTCAGGGGCAGAGGCCCAAACAGATACGAAACAATCCCATCAGTGCAGGTTCATGCACAGTCGCTGGCTCTTTGCAGCACAAATTTGATTTATATATCTTTCCCTTGACCCAGTGTAAGTCTCTTAATTCCCAGGAGTCTGCAAAGGATTCTGGTCTGCCCATTTTGTCTTGTTGCAAATTAGGACATTGATTTTTTAGTCTGACCTGCACAAGAAAGTGTCACTATGTAAATAAAAAATTAAGGAAAAACAAAGACGCATGCAATGCAAGGCAACTTCAGCTGCAGTGTTGCATCATCCCATTACGTTTCCTCTCAGAAATCACTGCTTTCAAACCTATATGGAACAGTCTCAGTATGTGAGGACATTTCTGTCGCGCCAGCAAGTTGCTCATGTGGTGCATGATCTACGTAATTTGGTTGCTCAATGAAACCACAAATGACAAAAATGGTTAGAAGTCCAGAAAGGCCGGTGGAGCAGAGTCCAGTGTAGCCACAAGGCTATGGAGAGACCTTCCAAACGATCCCTGGTGTCTGTATGAAAAGCGACTCTGCAAAAACGATCAGTTCTCTTACCACATAAACACGGCCACTGCAGGCAGACATGTCCACTGTAACTGACGGACGACAGTTTAAAATATACGCATCTAAATCCAGCAGTTTCATCCTTTCGATGTCAGACCACACGGCTGGCGGTTTTCTGTAGCCTGTTTAACAAGGTGTTTATATATCGGTCTGCCTTTAACTGCACTGCCATGAAAATATGGAACGTACTGTGATTGCATATGATCGAAGAGGATGAAAAGCGATATTCATGACACAATAAGAATATAAATGCAATTTAGTAAAACATTTTGGACAATGCATCGCTGGGGTCAAGTATGAAAGGAAACAAAAAGACAGTGCGGGGCAGCTATCTGTATTTGCATCTATACCTCCAGGAAAAAGTGAAAGAATCTGAAGATTATAAAATGCTTTTTGGTACATGCAGCGCATTTAAATATTTCTGACTTGGATGTCTTGACAAAAACAAGCCTCCAGTTTTGAAGGAAAGATCCGTGTCAGCATTTATGATTTCACCTAAAGTTGCCCGCCGGGCATATACTATATATCACGAGAAGATTTTATTGAGTCAGTTTTCTTGAGGAACACTAAAAAAGTCATTATGCAGTGCATTTCAGTAATTAGACAGTTAAGCTCTCTGTCATTAACAACTATAGCTCCTTTTAGTTTATGTAGTGCTATTGCAGTGCAGGTAATTACCCAAATTTTAAGTTCATATGGGATTTCATCTGTTATTGAAGTGCAAACTGGTTTTGGTTGGCCGTCAACCGAACCAACAACCTCTATGGTAACATGCGCCGACGCTTCTAGCAGCGTTACTAAGTCACGCCCGGCCTTCCAAGACTTGTGAGACAAAACAGCCTCATTACTCACCAGAACAATGTAGATGTTAATTTTGAAACACTTTGACTCATTCAACGTTTCAGCTCCACTCCGAATATTCCAAATTTAATTGCAAAGCAGTTAAATTTTTTACGCTACAGATATGTGCAAACATTTAACATCTGCTGTCTGATTTTTTTTTCTCACGTGGCCTGAATAGTTTCGACAAAACATTACGACGAATAACTAACGGTTCCTAGTGTTCAAAAAAACTTCATTTTTGTTGTTCCATGTCCTGAAGAAGCTCGCAGCAAAATATGGATCTGGCCAGAAGTGCAGAAATGATCGATATAAAAATGAATGTGATATTTTCAATTTCAAGTGAAAAAACGTTCTATACAGGGAAACTAGGTCACTATATGAAAGTAGATGTGGAGTAAAGTTCACAAACTGGTTACCAATTTTGAATTATGCATATTGGTTTTTAGGTTAGTTCAGGGCTGCCTAACCCTGCTCAAGGAGATCTGCCAACCTGCAGAGCTTAGGTGCAGCCCTAATTTAACACACCTGATACAGAAAGTCAGGTCCTTCAGGAACATCTTAGTATTAGAGCCAGCTATGTTGAAGCAAAGCTCTGCAGGGTGGTAGGTCTCCAGGAGCAGGCGTTATCTCAAGCAGTTACTATATTTGTTACTATAGCTGAATAATTCTGTAAACTTCTGTGAACTGCTGAAGGAACAAGTCATGAATAATACGTTACATACTGATCTCATGTTTGTTCATCATTAATGAATCATGATGGAACTTTTATCCAAAGCAGTTACTATATTTGTTACTATATCTGTGAATTTTATATACCTTTGTGATCTACCGAAGGAATTAACTAAGGAGCAAGTCATGAATAAGACAAGCGGAATACTGATTTCAGGTTTGCTCATCATTAATGAATTGTGCCTTTTTTTTGTCCCAAATAGTGACTATATTTGTTCATGATTTGTATTTCTGTAGTGACTGAGTTATTACTAAGAATTTGTGCCCCGTCAAATAAAATGTTACCCAATAATTCAAAGGACTCCTTCCCCTTTGTAACCTTTAGCGGGGCGTCTGAAATTAATTCAGACTAAATTAAATTACGATAATTACGATAAAAAAACCTCGGCTCTGTCTCAAAAACATTAGTCCCACTGGCAATTGCATTACACAGTAACTGATTTTTAAATCATAGTGGGGGGGGGGGGGGTTCTTGAGTATCTCTTGAGTAACTGCTACAGTGTACACGTCCAGTAATTTATCTTTTGTCTTTGTGGATGACCTTTGCATGTCACATTGACACTAAAAACAAAATGCAGAAAATCACACACTATGGGCCATTTAAAGACACCAATCAGCCTAGGACTGCATAATGAAACCATGGTACACGGAGGAAACCTACGCAGACACAGGGAGAACATGAAAACTGCACACAAACAAACACAGAGCATGGGGCAGGAAGAGATCCCACAATGCCTGAGCTGTGAGGCCACCATGCTGCCCCCTACTGACATACTACAATCCTAATAATTCGGAAGAGTCTGTTACCACTCTAAGACGGACACATTTAACAGGACACTCGTGCACAGATACACTGAGTAAGAAATATATAAGGGGGGAGCTAGATTTAATTCTACTGCATCTTGTCTTGATGAATATTCATCCTGACTAAACACCCGTGAGTGACCAGTCTTCTAAGAGCTGCCACGTCTCAACTGCATTCAGATCAATTTGACTAGAAAATTAAGGGAATTTGGTTTAATGACATTTTACTGCGTCTCAGAAGGATTTTATCATGCAAGATTCACAACTTCTGTCTAAAACACAAAAGGTCTCTCAGCATTGTGGAACTGGACTATCCACTGTAAAGAGTGCAAGAGAAAATGGGCATTAAACATGACGGAAATTTAAATATGATTTACAATAACACTTCAACTATTTAATTTTATAATTCTCAAATGTTGAAAGTCTCTCTGGATTTTCTTTAAGGTAGTGCTCAATGATATCCACGCTCATGGCTGAGAATGGAACCACTGGCTGTCACCAGGGAATTAATCAGTGGTGAGAAGATGATGCACCGTTTTGTTTTTCTGCAGGAGGGGAACCACATGGGCAGAGGGTGGCTGGGTGTGCGCCAGGGGGGTACCAGTGCATGATGGCAGGGATGCCCATATCAGTGGCTCTATCCAACAAAACATGGTCTTTTCGTATTCCGGGGGGGGGGTCCCCTACAGAGACCCTAATGGTACTTTTGGTGGTATTTTATTATTATTATTTATTTTTTTAAACTAAATCTATTTTTTATTTCTCTCTATGCTTATTGTTATTATCGTTTTATTCTACGCTTATTTTAATTTCTTTCTTTTAAATGTCTGTAAAGCACTTTGTAAACTCTGTAGTTATAACAGTGTTACATAAGTAAACATTCACTGATTGATTCATTCTTTTATTCATCTACCCATCCACCTGTTAACTCTATTTTCTTATAAGGTGCCCGCTGTTACGGCAGTACTGGTGATGCGCTCCTGTTTCCATTTTATATTATACTTATGATATATTTAGGATGAATAGCCCCAGTTTGTAATGCTTCTGAACAATTTCTGCCAATGTAGCACATTTTTGCTGGATTGACAGATTGATGTGATTCATTTGCTGAGCTGTATCTTTCATAAAAGCCTGAAAAGGCTTTTATAGTTTTATAGATTATAATCATTTAAGGCTGCCCTTAATTTGATCAATTTCCCACCTGGTAGAGAAACATATTGAGGCTGGAGCTGATCCCAGGAAGGGGGCATGAGGCAGAGAGAGCCCAGAATGGGACAGCAGCCAAGAGGCAGGAGGAGGAGCCCGGGATCGGAGAGTAGGCATGACGCAGGAGGAGGAGCCCGGGATGGGAGAGCAGGCATGATGCAGGAGGAGGAGCCTGGGATTGGAGAGCAGGCATGATGCAGGAGGAGGAGCCTGGAATGGGAGAGCAGGCATGATGCAGGAGGAGGAGCCTGGGATGGGAGAGCAGGCATGACGCAGGAGGAGGAGCCCGGGATCGGAGAGTAGGCATGACACAGGAGGAGGAGCCCGGGATGGGAGAGCAGGCATGATGCAGGAGGAGGAGCCCGGGATGGGAGAGTAGGCATGAGGCAGGAGGAGGAGCCCGGGATGGGAGAGCAGGCATGAGGCAGGAGGAGGAGTCTGGGATGGGAGAGCAGGCATGACGCAGGAGGAGGAGCCCGGGATGGGAGGGCAGGTATGAGACAGGAGGAGGAGTCTGGGATGGGAGAGCAGGCATGATGCAGGAGGAGGAGCCTGGAATGGGAGAGCAGGCATGATGCAGGAGGAGGAGCCTGGGATGG
>JAAGVU020000123.1:18276287-18292837 GCA_011763525.2 Mormyrus iriodes | reverse complement strand
GAGAGCAGGCATGACGCAGGAGGAGGAGCCTGGGATCGGAGAGTAGGCATGACGCAGGAGGAGGAGCCCGGGATGGGAGAGCAGGCATGATGCAGGAGGAGGAGCCCGGGATCGGAGAGTAGGCATGACGCAGGAGGAGGAGCCCGGGATGGGAGAGCAGGCATGAGGCAGGAGGAGGAGCCTGGGATTGGAGAGCAGGCATGATGCAGGAGGAGGAGCCTGGAATGGGAGAGCAGGCATGAGGCAGGAGGAGGAGCCTGGGATGGGAGAGCAGGCATGAAGCAGGAGGAGGAGCCCGGGATGGGAGGGCAGGTATGAGGCAGGAGGAGGAGCCCGGGATGGGAGAGCAGGCATGACGCAGGAGGAGGAGCCTGGGATGGGAGAGCAGGCATGATGCAGGAGGAGGAGCCCGGGATGGGAGAGCAGTCCACTGCAGGCACACAGTCACACACAATGGGTGTGATAGTGGCACCATTTCACCTGGCTGCATATGACTGGACTGTGGGAGGGATTTGGAGTATCCGGTTGGGAAAATACAAACTCCACATGCAGAGCAGGGGCTGGAATTCCACCAACAGCCACAAAGGTGCCACAGTGCCAGCCACTGACTCACCTTGTCACCTACTGTCCTTGATAGCCCATGCAAAGTACAGCGCTTCACAGTGATCTAAAATCACGTCCAGACATGGTGCTTCACCTCAGATGTGTTTTTCCTATCCCTTGACCACAGCCTCAGTGCACTATCCAAAACAGACAGCCAAATAAATAATTCCACTTTCCCCACTGTTTTTAACTTGACATACTGTATAATTGCTATGTTGAAAAAGGCACCAAAATGACTCTGAAGGCAGTAACCTTCTTTGAGAATAAAATATAACAGTTCTGTCACATATTAGCTGAATTCATAAACCTTTCAACATGGTAGAAGTGCAAAAAGGATGAAAACTTCTGCTTTAAAATGATCTTGTACCAAAAACCAGAGCTCCATGAGCGTCTGCTGAAATCCGCTTTGCACATAATGGACCCCTTGCACACAAACAGATCAAACTCGGAGTAAGAACGAGATATTCAAATAATGAGAAACTGACAGCGTTAACACTGAAGTCAGACACTGAGGCGGCAGTCGGCGACCCGCCCAGCCTAGGCGGTGTGGAAGGGTCCGTTTTCCGGATGCGGACGCCGTATGAAAACGCTCTGCTCAGCAAACTGCATGTTGCATTGACACCAAGAAAGATGCAGTGTGAAAAACAGATCGTCATCGCCTGCTCTCCTCTGTCAGACCTGCTGCAGAAGCTGGGGTTTTTGCAGGGGGATTAATTTGGAAGCAGTGACCGGCGCTGCATTGCCACTGGTGTCATCAGTCTAGCATTAGCATTAGCATTAGCGCTGGGTAAATACCATAGCAACAAAAGACTGACTACATCCATCCATCCATTGATATTCTAACCGCTTACCCTTGTCAGGGTTGGGGTGGGGGTTGACTGGAGTTTATTCCTAGCCACACAGAGCACAAACCTGGAATATGAGCATTAGCAAAACACCCTTGAAATGCCTTAGTACCTGCTAGATGACTGAAAGTCTGACCGCTGTCTCTCCTGCTACTCTTCCACAGAGACAGGAGAACAGGCAAAGCGCTGAAGACCGCGGCTTGGCAGTATTGGTGGTGGGGGGGGGCAAGGGGGAGGGCGTCGAAAAACGTCAATCACGGAGCTGAAAGGGGGTGGAATCGGCCCGCCCTGATTAACGGGGTCGCTTCTATTTTGGTCGCCGCACAGTTGTGGGAGCAGCTACAGCACTGCCAGCCTTAGAGATGTGTGCTGATGCTGCTGTCGGCCCCACAGAGGCCTGGGGGTCCCTGAACAAGCCGCCACAACTGAGCCAAGTGCATTCTCTGCAACAAGCGCTGCGGCATGGGCACAGAAATGCAAGGCGCAGGAGCGAACGAAATGAGTCTCATTCCAGTCCTGCAATTGGCAGCACTCATTATTTCCCACAAAACATTGCTGCACTGGTGCATGCGATAATGCGGCAGGAGACACTTTCAACTGGACCGGGTCGGACAGTGGGACAGAAGTGGGCCGTGCAAAAATGGAAGGTAAGAGGAATGACTGCATGGCAAGAAAGGGGGGGTTTGCGATCACCGAGACAGCCGGGCTCTGCTGCTGCCAACGGCGCATGCCCGTGGAGGGGCTGGGCAGGGGGTGGGGCCTCGAGGCAGGTGGGCAAGTTACTCACCCAGCATCTGGCTGAATAGTAGCTGCTCCAGGTCCCCCAACACGGTCACCACCAACTCCGGGTCCACCTTCAGGAAGGGTTTCTCGCCTTCCTCCCCCTGGCTCTTAGCCCCCGACTCCCCCGAGGGGCCATCTGGCTTCTTGCCGTTAGCCTTGGCCTTGCAGGATAGGATCTCGTCGTCCGACTTGCCATCCTCGGGCGCCTTGCTGAGTGGCTTGACCTCGGCATAGGGTCCGCGGGGGATGCGACTCTGCTTACCGGGGGCCGAGGGCGCCGCTAGTGGGCTGAAGGGCTTGGGCTTGCCCTGGAAGAGGGAGTGCTCTGACTTGGACAGGTTGCGTGAAAGTGGCGCTGCCACGCCTCCGCCCACCGGCTTAGCCTTGCCCGCCTTCATGTGGGCGGCACCCGGCTTGGCCATGTCATCGCACCACTTGTTCTCATAGAGGTGCATCTTCTTCTCGGCATCGGTGAGGATGGCCAGGTTGGTGAGCGACCTCTGCTTGCGGAGGTTGGAGGGCACCGGCAGGCGGCCCTCGGAGCTCCCACCCCGGAAGACGCGCAGCTCTCCGCGTGGGGGGCCCTGGGGGACGCCCTGCTTGCCTCTCTTGGCCGCCATTCCGGCTCCCTTGGTGTCCGCCTGGCCGTACGTGTTGCCGTTGCTCTCCTGCTCCGCCTTCAGGTCCATGCTTCTGCCTTTCACGCTAGCCCCGAGCATCCCTCCTGCAGGGAACCGTTTAAAAGCATCAGTGAAGGAGGGCAGACACAGTCAGTGGCAGCTCTCTGATTCTCCCAGGCTCCCCTCTGCCTTCTCAGGATGCAGAAATTACAGGAAAACGAAAAAGGAGGCAGGATTTGCAGTGACAGAAATTAGTAATCCTTCTTTGCTGAGGGAGGGGTGGTTTTTGTAGTAAATCCAGTCTTGCCTGCACTCCTCTCTCCGCTCCTGTCTGTCTGCTGCTGCTGCCTCCGTGCTGCCCAGCCTCACTATCTCTTTCTCTCCCTCTCTTTCTTTCTCTCCTTCACTCTCTTTCACTCCTCCCTTCACCAGACCCTCCTGCTGCTGAATCGTGCAGCAGGCGAGTGACAGCAGAGCCAGACGCTGCAACAATACCTCCCCCTTACAACCCGCCCACCCTCGCTCTCTTTCTCTCTCTCTCTCTCTCTCTCTCTTTCTTCCTCCTATTTAAAGATGCTTCACTGTGTCTTAGCATAATGTATGAAACCTAAGGGGCGGGTGATAAATTACAAACCTTGTGTAAAAACTGGAAATCTTGCAGGGGGGCAATGTGCCCTTGTACTCTCCCACCATCCCTGTCAGTCCCTTTGTTCTCCCCCCACCTTTCGAGCCATTGACTCACAGCACAACGCGTGCACACACGCGCGCACAGACACACACACACACGCACGCACTCATTGTCTGGACTGCTGGCCTGCAACGGTTACAGAACCCTGTCCAATCCACCCCCCCACACCTCCAAAAAAACCATTACATCACAAAACCAAAAAGGATATGTAAAAGAACAGCTCTCTCAGTCAGGTTTACACATCATCGCCTGACCTCTCACTGTGTTACATGTTTCCCCAGAGGAAGGCCCACACTGGCATTGCTCCCTTAGGTTACGTGCTTTTCCTAAATGAAATCAGTTTGTTTTCTCGTACCACTCCTCCAAGTCCCACCCATCTCTCTCTGGGTCGTTCCCTGCCCACTTTCCCTCTCTTCCCCTGTCCCCAGTGGTGTATGCCCCCCCCCGCCCGACCTCCACGCTGGCTCCCTCGTGGCACAGACGAGATGCCATACCGTAGGCATCATGCTCGCCTACGCCCTTCGCTACGCGGAGGCTGGTCGTATTTCTCAGGCACTGCCAGAGTGCTCATTCATTGATTTCACTCGATGCGGTGACAGCCCTTGCTGCAATATCGTTTTTCAGGCAATTTTATTATTCAGGAGCAGTTTAGTCATCGAGTGCAGCCTTACTCAACAGAGAGAATTGGCTAGACACAGTCCTGTGGACGGTACCCTTGTCGTCCTGTTCCTCAGACCATGGAGATGCTTCAGTCCATGGAGAGTCGGCCCCATGCCTAGAACCTTTTCTTCAGGCCCAGGGATGTCCGGCCTGCATAGTGCAGCCTCCCCACCCCCTTTGTCCACCCCAGGATGAGGTTAACATTTAGGAGCAGTGATGAGCTATTGAAGCAGGCCAAGGGCGGTCCCATAGTCAGAATAACAAGCGCTCACACCATACCTACACTCCATGACGCATTAAAAACCGACCTTTTGATTTAAATTAGGTCTGCATGTTAGTCAATAAATTAAGATTCAACATGGGAATATAACATTTTATAAAAATATCTAGGGCGAAACCCATCAGAGATAAAATTTCTTAATTGCAAGTTCACAAAGCATAAATAAATGAAACTACCTGCCATCTCTGCTGGCACAAAGGAGCAGGAGAAGTGATGGAAGCTACAGTTAAGCTAAGGTGCAGTATGCCAAGCTCTGCGATAGCCAAGGATCTGCATCACCATATACATCCACTTGCAGTTCATTGCAGCTCGTAGTCAAAAACCCTCCAGTGTAGCTGAATTAAAACAATTCTGTAGAGACGGAAGGGCCGAAATTTCACCACAGCGATGCCAAACACTGATCTCCTTTTACCACAAGTGTTTGATTACAGTTGTTGCTGCTAAAGGTGGCACAACCAAGTATTAAGTATGGGGGGGGGGGCAATTACTTCGTCACATGGGTGCTGTGGGTGTTGGTGATTTTTTTTCCTCCAATGGATCAAATGATCATTTAAACACTGTGTTGTTTACTCGGGTTGTCCTGTTGTGTTATCCCAAGTCGGTTTGGAGATCAGAAACAATTAAGTGTTATGGATAAGAATTAGGGAATGAGGGAATTAGGAACGGGGACAATGCTTTGTTACACCACTGTATATGACGGGGGGGGATGAGAATAGTAAATCGTAACCAGCGTCACTATTTACCCATTAGCCTATTTCCACTGAACCACTGCCAGGACTTTTAGCTCATGCTGTTCATGGTAGAGGATCTTAAGTAAACATTAAATTCTCATTAACATCCTACTAACAAGTTTCATTGAATTCTGATACCCTGTAATGGATTGCTTTCAACATAACCAGAAGCTGAACACTAACGTATATTAATACATATCATTTTAAAAATCTCAATTTATTCAGTTAAAATATTCTGTTCTTTTGTATGCATAACTGTGATTTTCTTGAATGAAGAATCTTGTCCTGTCCAGTCAAACTGGCGATGCCAAACACTAAACATCGATGAAAAACTATATACCACAAAGTAGATTTTTTTCCCCCTTAAACCTAAGTATTAATGAGGTCCTCATAGCTCTCTCCATCACAGGGTCACACGGTCACCTCTGGGTAGGTCTGCCACCCCAACCTCACGCAAGAACAAATAATGCTAGGGAGTAAGTTTCCTACAAGCACATTTACAATCGGTAAGAAGTACTACAGCAAGTTCAAAGCAGAGAGGATGAGTGCCGAAGTGTGACAGACCCAGCAGGTTGCATGTTCGTGATCCCCGTATCTTACAGATTTCAAAAGAGTTGATGTGTTTTTTCCTGACATGCTGCTCACCTCCCGTGGTCCAAATCAAACTGGTGTCGTTAAATTGCCGATAGTGTGTGAGTAAATTATTTCTCAACCATTTGTGGTGGCCCTTGCTAATAGATTCTAGGTTCACGGTAGCCCTGATCTGGTTTACTGGTTATGGATTGCTTAGCCCACAGTTTTGTCCAGAGTGACTTAATGTTTCATTTCTGCTGTTCAATACAGATATAGAAAAAGGAAAAACTATTTTAGCACTGTGCTTTATCGCAAGGTTTGTACCAGGTGTCTTATCCAGACTACCTTCCTCGGAAAATAGAATCACCTTGCCCAAAAATCCAAGCCTTTGTACAGATTTATAAAGATTGTGCTTATTCAGCCAATTATTAAGAAGCACAAAGATCCCTCCCTACACAGCTGTAGTTGTTAGGAAGGAACACAGAGATAAAATGCTATGTATTTTGGGAAAACAGAATTACTTAAAGTAGCCTTGAACTAGCCATAAATTGCAATCAAAAAGTTCTAGAAGCGCAATAAAGCTGTCTTAGCAACAGCTCCTTTGAGTCAGCAATTTTAATTTTAACATTCATAGAAAAAAAATGTGCTGTTCTTGAAACTAAATTCCTAGTCATTAAACCAAACATTTGTGGGCCAGATTTTCACCTTGCTTGGTGAAAACCATATATTTGAAAGCCATTACATGAAATAACCCCTTTTTCTTTTGTTTGTTCTACAGTCCGGTCGGGAAAATAAAACAGAACATTCACAGACAAGTGAGGGCGGTGGGCGGCTCAGGCTGTGGGCCTGTGAGCGGAAAGGCGCTGGTTCAGATCCCATGGTTGGTGGAGTGATTTTTCATTTACCTTTTATGTCGTGGTGTAACTTACAGGGATGGATTAATAGATAGGATTTCCTAGTCTATAGCCTAGGGCCCTGCCACACCTTGGGAAAATGGAACGGTTAGTTAAATTGGCAACCCGAAAGTGTCCATACCGATGTCAGCCTAGGGTCAGCAAAGTTAATCCACCTCTGATCATTTATATTATAGCAAACCACCTTCCAATAACTTATCCAGTCCAGGGTCATAGGCAGGCTAATGTGTTATTCCAGGAAGGGTAGTGCACAAGGTTGAGAACACAGTCCATCGCAGGACGCGCGCACAAGGGGATCCAAAAGGGCATGCACAGTGGTGGTAAGCAGTACTTAATATTTGACTTTTTAGAAGACACTTTATTGATCCTCATTGGGAAATTCCCTTTTTGCCCACCCCATCTTGCTCTCCGTGATAGGTAAGAGCAAGCTTGGCAGCTATACCCATGGGGCTGGGGGTTAAGGGCCTTGCTCAGGAGCCCACAGACATGTGACTATTCTGCCAAGGCTGGGCCTGAACCAGCAACATGCCAATCAGAGAGGCAGGGGCACAGCCCACCGGCCACACATGCATAGGCCTCGCTGCCTTTAGCTGTCTGTGTTCCCGCACCTATTTGCACAGATCCAACAGTTAATGGGTTTAAAAAAAGGGAATAATGTAAAATAAAATAAGTATGTATTTTACTTCACAGACCAATTTTCACACAGTTTCACATCCTTTATTAGTTCAGATTTGTTCTTCAAAATACATAGCATGTTTTCAGCACCCTGTTTTGTATGTGTTCCAGCATCTCCTGATTGACAAATTACACACAGGTGCTAACAAGTAATGTGAGACCAAGAGGGCATAGTCTATTAGGTAGAAAGTCCTGAGGAGCAACAGGCTGGTTACTGTGGATAGAAAATGTCTCTGTTACTGTATTTTCATTTACTGTCCTATTAAGGAATTGTAGCTGTATTTTAAGCAATTTTTATGAACGCATTTTAGTTTTGCTTTGCGACACTATGCTATGCTACGTTATGCTAATTCTTTTGGTTTGATGGCCTCACACTTGCTCTGTTATCTGAACACTGAAGCGTGGTTTTGTTCTTTCCAGACGGCCCCTTAACAGAGCACCTTTCTTGGTATTCCTCACACACCAATCCCAGGAGTAACCCACAATGCCTCAGTGCAGTAATATGCTCCATGGAAACCAGGCAGCCAGCATCAGACTGCATGGTAACTGTGGGTTCGTCAGCAAAGAAACACACAATATCTTTAAAAAATTCATTTATCTACAAACACTGTCCAAATACTATATAATATATATTTATTTCCCTCATTGCAGTCATGTGAAGGAATTGTTCTGATATTTCATTCAATGTTTCAGTATTTCAATAAATGCCTATATAAGCCATATTGGTGAGGGATATAGAAGACAATAACACTGGAGTTAAACAGACCCAAACCTTGGTGGGGTTGCGTTACTTGCTCAAATTTAGGAGGCCTATATACTGGATTCTTCCCACAGATGTAAAAACTGTTTCAGTCCATGGATTTAAGAAAGCCCTGATTGAAGGCTTTATGGTGTATGTTTTGAAAACATTTAACGTGAGGGTGGCATGGTGGTGCCCCATCCTGGGTTGTTCCCTGCCTTGTGCCCATAGGCTCTAGACCCCCTGCAACCCTGAACAGGATATGTGGTTTCAGAGGATGGATGGATGTCTGAACTGAGTAGTGGTTTGGTGGCTCAGTGGGTACCTCTGGGACTTCAAACCTGCTGGACTGTGGATGTGCCTACTGCCCCCTGCTGTGTGTGCAAAGCTTTCGTGCTCTCTGATGCTTCTGGGTGGTTTGCCAGCTGCTCAAATTACCTTCCACAGTCTGATAACATGCAGGGATAGAAAGGGATGCCAATAAGGGGCCCCTAGTGTATATGTGCCCTATACTGAACCAGCATCCCATCTAGGGCCTTTCCCTGTGGCCCACATTGTGACACTGTACTGAATAAGAAGATGATGGTTGGACAAACTGGGGAAATACGTTCAGGTTTTTACTACTAGTACATTGTCCCCCTTACGGTCAGGCTTGACAGAGATCGACATCAGGCGTTCCACCACAACGCCTCACACACTGCGTTCAGACGCTTCCTCATCTCTGCAAGCTTGCTGACCAAATAAAGCGAAGAGCCATAATACTTTACTGCTCAGGCCAGCTGACTAACAGCTCGACAATGAATTTATTCATATACTTTCAAATGCATTTCTAAATACAAGTATCTTTACTGATTTTCACTGTTTTCCATTAATTTAATTTAAATTAATTTAAATTAAACAATACAATGGTCTTATCATATAAATGACTTAAATGATCTAATTGAAAAAGTATTTCATGTGTGATATGGACATTTTGATCTTTTCTTTCTCTCATTTTCTGTGTGATTATATTTTTATGGCAATAACATGCCCCTGTACTTTGTTCTCACAGTAAAACAATGTCCCCAAGTGGATTTCACCCTCCCTTACAGAGTCCAGCACATGATGTGATGGATAGCCACAAGCCATATCAATTTCACCATGTTACATGCATGAAAGTCATGCACGCTGGTCCATTGGCTTTTTTCCCCTTAAACTATAGCATATTTTCTCATAACTCCTGATCTTTGGTTCCAAACAGCGAAGGTCTGAAAAAATAATCAAAGGTCCCCAGTGTTAAAAATAATAAATTGCGTGTCAGAATCATTTTCTTCGGCTTACGATATAAACATGTAAAGTGTGTGGAAAATGCAGCTCGGCTGAATTCAGCTGACTTGCCTGATCTCTTTTTCCTGGTCTGACTTACTGCATCCTGACAACTGTCCTCTCTGGGGTTTTACATCCAGTCATAATGTCAGATAGCTACCAGGTGGTTACTAGTCTCCACTGGATGCTCAAGCTGAAAAATTCATATTAAATGCAGCGCCTCACCTGAAGCCTTTTTTTAGTGCTGGCCCTGTTACTGTTTCCCCTGTCATTTCCAACAAACGTGGCCCCGGGTAGCTTTAATTAAAGGAAGGCACACCACCATCAGGGTGCCAGTGAACACCCTGTCACATATGTGCAAGTTATCTGAACTGCGTGACTCTGGGTCTGTGGATGGGGCAAAGGGAGACGGGCCTGAATTCAAACCTGAGGCAAGCAGTCTAACTGCTGAGGCCCCAAAATTGGCTGGATTTTATTTTTCAACCGTGTACCCGCCATTTCTTCTGTTATAGTGGCAAGAAGTGGTGTTTTAATGAAACTGAGCTATGCAAACTTCATACAGAAGCTTTTTGTCTGAAGTGGGTCTTCTCAGGTTGTTTAAAGGCAATAGCTTTACTAAGGGAAAAGGGAAATGGGTTTGGTGGCAAGGACAGGCCTGGTTAGTTTGTCTCTCTCTCCCTCTCTCTCTCTCTCTCTCACTGGGTCAGTAGGGAAGAAGGTGTCTGGTGTGTTTTTGTTGTGCTTTCCCACACATCTTAGGTCTCTGCTGGGCTTTGGCTGAGCCAAACCAGTGCAGGGAAACACAGCTGTGAGAGGAACAGTTTCCTGGACGATGCCAGAGAGCCTCCCTGGGGCGAGCCCCATCTGGGGCCACCTATTGGCAGTTTTGGAAACCTGACCTGAGAGATTTTGCAAAACCTGTGTCTGTATATGTATATGTGTGTGTGGGGGGGGGGGGGTGCAACAACCTCATTTCCGCATCTGGCACTAGGGAACGAAGCCGATTCCTGGATCCAGGAAATACGGAAAGATTTCTCAGGGCCAGCTGAAAAACACACAGCGGTGATGAATAAAAATGCGACGTTGCTCCATGCTGAATGCACCGCAGCAGATTCGGGCCGCTGTTATGCGTCGGTGCTGATCCGATCCCCTCACCCCGGCCAGTTATTAAATAACAGAAAGACTCACAGATGCAAAACACAATACCAATGGATAGACTTATAATCATATCAACCTATAGCCTATACTTCAACACTATTAGTAACATATTAATTAACTGCCCATCTACTGGCTTTCTGTACAGTAGGACTCAATTAACAGCCACAAAGGCTTCTACGGACCTGACCGTTTCCCAGCCGCAATCTCCACTAACTTGCATTATGCACAAGCGCTGATCACAGCTCACGTTCTGTAATTAAAGCGTCTCCATTCGTGCTTGTTTCATTAAACAGCACCTCCTGGCATGAGCTGCCGAAAGCTGTACGAGTTTCTGGGAATGTTCTGCTTGTTTCAAATGGCTGGCTTTAGAAATCAGAGGAACACAGACTTTGGTGCAGACATTTATCAGTGACACAGGGAGGAACTAAAAGGTGACTTTTCAATGTTTCTTCTTTTGCTAACCACTTCGTTCAAGTCTGACTGGCACGTGAAGAAAAATTTGCAGTTAATTTTTCCTACTCCCAGTTAAGACTATTCACTTTTAAAGTTTGGGTGATTTTTTGCAGGGCGTATGTCTTGTTATTCCCTTAAAGTGAACTGAAAAAACACAACAGTTTAACAGATACAACAAGATCTTCCAAATGATCTTCAGGCAGACCTCACTAGCTAGTGATCAGTACAATCTCGCTGCTCTGTGCAGTGCCAGCATAAGGGCAGGCGAAAGACCTGAAACATCCCAAACAGAAAATCCATGCAGACTGCAACAAAGCAGCTGGGAATGGGTGGGAATGCAGGATGGTTGGGAGATCAGCTGGAGATTTATGTTGATGATTACAGTGCTTAAAAAATGTCACATTTCATCACATCACTCTGTCTGTCTTGCCAATCAATTCTTTTAAGACCTCTAGTTTCCAAATTTCTACGCCTAATGAATTCAGAGTTCGATTTTGATTTCCAGATGCTTCTATACTTAGAAAACTACACATTTAAGCAATACGAACTATGATGAACTAATCATGATGACGTTCATGTAAAAGATGCCAAAAGTATCATAATAATATTTTACAGATGACTGGATATTTTACATCAAACACACAGGTTAACCACTGCTTACTCTCCACATGTTGGTTACCGCTGGTTTCTCCAGCTTTCTCAAACAGTCCAAAAACATATACTTAGGCAAATTAGCTGCTTCAAATTGCCCAATATATTGTGTGTTTGTGCGCATGTCCTAAGACGGACTGCCTTCCCATCCAAAGTGTGCCTGCCTTGTGCCCTGTGCATTCTAGGAAAGGCTGTCACCCAACTTGTGCCCCATGCATTCTGTGACAGGTTATTCTCTGCCTTGTGCCCCATGCATTCTGGGATAGGCTATCCTCTGCCTTGTTCCCTGTGTATTCTGGGATAGGCTATCCTCTGCCTTGTTCCCTGTGTATTCTGGGATAGGCTGTCACCCGACTTGTGTCCCATGCATTCTGTGACAGGTTATTCTCTGCCTTGTGCCCCATGCATTCTGGGATAGGCTATCCTCTGCCTTGTTCCCTGTGCATTCTGGGATAGGCTGCAGCCTCATTGTGACCCGTTATAAAATGAAGCCTTCCTTCGGATTAGATGTAAAGCTGAGGTCCTGACTCTCTGAGTTCATAAAAGATCCTTGGGCAGTTTTCGAAAGAGTAGTGGTGGTACCCTGATGTCCTGGCTAAAACTGCCCACAACAGCCTATCAGATCCAGCCTCCTAATCATCCCCTATATCTAATTGGTGAAATCTCTCCTGCCCCTTCACCACCTTAGCTACTGTATGGTGAGCGTGCTGGCACAGAATGGCTGCCATCGCATCACCCAGGTGGGGGCTACACAGTGGTGGAGGCTGAAGTGGCCCCCATTGGTTTTGTAAAGCACTTTGGGTGTCTTTAAAAACACTACATAACTGTAGCATTAATTCATTATGCAGAATAAGCAGTAATGGAATATATACATATATATATATATCATATTGTGTATCATTGCATTAATCACACCTATTAGTTAGCTGCATGCCATCTAAAGCCTCTTTCTTCCAAAGAACCTCAGAAAATTAAGGGCATGATATGAAATAGCTGCTAAAATTATGTCTCAGCAAATGGTGCTTGTGTGCTGTGCTGCTAGCAGGACTGGGGAGCATCTGAAGGTCAGATCCGGCAAAGGCTGTGTCTGAATCCAGGGGCTGCATCCTTATAAGTCTGCATTCTCCTCACTGAGGTGCGACAAGGCCATCCCATTTCCAAGGCTCCTTCAAATGCAGTCTAAAAATGCGTCCTTCTTTTACCGAGTTGTGAAGAATCCACCCGAAAGATCCTTCACAGCTGAACATATCCCAGAATTCATTGCAGAGAGATAAAGTGGGTGTGTCCTGTCTAGGCGATAGGGGCGGGACTTTGTGGCGGGAACAGTCGGTGACGCTAATACTGAATTATCCTTAGGCCAGACCGTCCCATTTGACAACACCCTCTGTTTGACCTTCGAAGAATGCAACCTACAAAGGCTACTCCTTCATGGACCACATCCTTTGAAGGATGCAGCGCCTGAATTCTTTTCCGAACTTTTCCACGTGGAGCTCAGGCTGTGGAGATCAGCAAATCACTGCAGCCAGCCTCAATGACCTCACCTCAAGTCTGTTTTGGTCTCTGGCTTTTAGGTCTGGATGAAAACCTTATTGGTTGTGTTCCAGCTGGAGCTGAACACATAAGAAGATACATGTGTGAGTTCTTTTGGTGTCCCTATCTTCTGAATAACTTCAGAACAGGCTTTGATGCCAAAATTGCACTGGAGCACGACAAAACTGAAAGATCCGACGAAGCATAAAGATTTCTGTTTCTGTGGATCTAAGAAAAAGATGGTAAAGATGTCTCCTGTCAGATGGTCACTTATTTTCAATCTTCGACAGACTGGATCTATGAGGAAAAATCATGATTGGAGAAAAGAAGCATTGATAAAATTGTTTGTGCGTCTGAGGGCAGGTCAGAGTGACTTGGGGGATAAACATCGTTGGTTTATGGTCACCAGTGAGGAGAAGCACCCCCCCCCCCCAAGTCCGATAAACTGGAGCACAGCCCTGGAGATGTCAATCTATAGATCAAGTTCCTAAGCTATCCTGAATCCTGGCCTTTCCTTCTGCAACCGTAATCAACAAATAAGTAACAAATTAGTAATGTATCACTGGCCTAAACTGAATAAAGTTCCTACACTAGATGAATTAGGAGTAAAACAGTTGGCTAACAGTGGAGCAGAATGATGCTTTTGTCAAACTATCTCTTCCTGACCTTTAAACACACATTAAAACATGTCCGCTTTTCGTACCACTCTGTCAGCTGCCATTCTTAAAGTCACATGACATGCAGACAGGAAGCCTTGAGGTCCCTTCAGACATTAGAGCCTGGGTTCACCGTCATGGGGACTTAAGTATGAGACTGACCATCCCTTTCTCAATAAAGGACTTAAACCAAAGCAAGTGGCTGATTTTTGTCTGGATGATTACCTCTCAGACCATGGAATATGCTGTCATCGGACATTCAGGAGATCGCAACAACTGGAAATGGTGCTGTCGGTAATATTAGAGTTGCTTGTTTTCCACCAACTGTGGAATGTGACTGAAAAAAAAACATACAAAATCCAGATCAGCTACCTGGAATTTAATGGAGACCATTGGGACGGCGTAAACAGTTTAAAGTGTTTAAATCCCTGAAAATATCATTATCCTCATCAGATAAAGAGAGGTGGCTCGGTATGGCTCTGGATTACTATGGCAACGACATTCTCAAAATGGCAGGCTATTTCCTAACAGATGTAACTTGGAATTTATAAAAGAGATTTTAATAAATACTTTGGAAAGTACTGCAGCAAAATATCAGAGATTGTACAAAATGCCAGCGTCCTTTAACGATATAGCATTTAGATAATGGTTTCATCCAGAAGCGATAAACGATTCGTTTTGGTCATCGGCCATCAGAAATACTTTTTACGGTCATATGGTTTTTACAGCTGGATTACATATCATGTTTGTATGCATGTTGGGTCTCTTGAATAATGCTCATTGTGTCTTGAATTTTCAGTGGCTATTTACGTGCTGCAAATGCGAAACTGAATGTGGCACAACTTCATGGACATGCTACTGTTAGGGGTGGGGGAAAAATCGACCCAAATGACGATTCTTCGGGGTGGCAATTATTAGACTGCTATGGTACTTAAAAATCTTTGGTTTTGCTGTAATTATGTCGGACACATTTGTTACTGATAATATGTTCGACATGCGTGAGTCTGGCATGTGCAGTGATTTTCCAGCACTGTCTCAATTTAAATTTGAGCAAACTTTGCATTCTATAAAGATAATGGAGACCTAGCCATGAGTACAGCTATTTGCAATATTTGCCCAGGGTGAAACAAAAATAAAACAGGGATGCATTCATGTGTTTCACTGTGCGTTGTGAACTGGAAATGATGTAACCGAACTGCACATGACAAATATGTATAGCGTATGAGCCCTTGTCTTTACTTCACATTAAAAGTAGACCTGAAATGCTCTTCAGCAAAAGCCTTGAAAAATCACAATGCATATTAAATTGTCAAACAAATATCCATATGATATCAAATCGGGAGGTCTTTGCCAATTTGCACCAGTATTACTACTACCCAGAGTTAACAGGGTGGCTGGGCCATTAAACCTTCCACGGCGGGCCGGCGGACTGTGCGGCTGTGCGAACTCAGCCATCTCCCTTAGCAAAATCTGCCTATATGGGGCCCATCTGTCTTCAGGGGGCCGAAGGTGACATTTTGTCAGGGGGCCCAGAGTCTCTAGCTACACCCCTGCCTGTTAGGCACACATGCAGGTACTGCCTTTCTGCTGAAATTTCTGCCACACAACTCTGGGATCAGAGTTCGGGTCTCTGCCATGGGTCCATGTGTGTGGAGTTTGCATGTTCTCCCTGTGTCGTCGTGGAGTTTCCTCTGGGTACTCCAGTTTCCCCCCACGGTCCAAAAAATGCTGAGCTGAGTTGGAGTTCCCAAAATGCCCGTAGGTGTGAATGTACCCCGTGATGGGTTGGCACCCCATCCTGGGTTGTTCCGACAGCTCCTAGGATAAGCTCTGGGCCACAAATGACCCCGAATAGGATGAGTGGTTATAGAAGTGGAGGGATGAGAATGTTCTACCTGCCTTTAATTTAGCGTATACTCTGCTACCCTACTAATAATAATCATCCTTTATGTGCACAAGTATGAATACAGATACATTGGGATTATTCTCCTTGCTGACCCCATCGTGCTCTCCACACTTTGGGATCACAGCACAGGGTCACCAACATGCAGTACCCCTGGAGCTGGGGGCTATTCTTCCAAGGCCGGAGCTTGAACCAGCAACCTTCCGATCACAGGCACAGAGTTTTTTTTGAAGATAGAGGTGTGGAACTGTCCATGGTGAGATATTTACACATACAGTTTATTAGCGATTTTCTGACCAATAAAACGCCGCCTTATCTAGCATATAAAATTTATTCTTGAAACTTTAGGTAGGTATGGATGCTCCGGGGAACAGACAAGCCCGACCCATCAGGTTTCATTATATGATATAAAAAGAGTTGTATCTTTGTTTTGAGCTAGAGTGAGGGAAAGATAAAGAAGAAGATAAAAGGACTGCTTAATATCATTATTAATCTGTAGCTAATTGCAGAGGTTGCAGAGGGGGAGGAAGCTCACTAACTCAGAGTGGATCAGTACAGATACAAGCCACTGAGGAGCAGTGAGCTCAGAGATTCAGAGCAGTGGGAGACCTGCGTTACCATCCTGAATGTATTTCTCAATAAAATGGAAACAACAAACCAGTTTTAGAATCAGACGTGTGTCGGGGGGGGCGGGGGGGGGGGGGGGCCCCCCCCCGCCACCGGCGGCGGCCCCCCCCCCCCCCCCCCCCCCCCCCCCCCCCCCCCCCCCCCGAGGCCCTAATG
>JAAGVU020000123.1:18256146-18272634 GCA_011763525.2 Mormyrus iriodes | reverse complement strand
TGTGTGGGGGCTGGGGTGGGGGGGGGGGGGGGGGGTGGCTCGTGGGCGGGGGGGGGGGGGGGGGGGGCTGTGCACTCCCTCTGATTTCGTCCTTTTGGGGGGGGGGGGGGTCCCTATATACATTAATTGATATGGATCAGTTGTGGTTATGGTTAAAACATTTTAACATTTTTTAAATGTCAAAAACTGATTCGGGGAATTATCTCATAACTGCCCCCCCCCAACCCCCACTTCAGGATCCCCTGGTGAGAGACTGCTGAGACATCACCTGGAAGGGCATTTGGAATCTTGGGGGCACTTTTTATGACTAGACAGACACATACATATTAAATCATTAAATAAGGGTATGCTGTGACATGAATTAATGCATTAACATGCTGAAGCATGAACAATCCTTTGGGCTACAGGACATTGGATCTGAAAACACGGCCATCAGTGACAGGGAAGATTACACTGAAATGGCACTTGCCTTCCCAGCTCTCCTTAGGTGGCCAGGTGCCTGTGTAAATGCACTTGACTTCTCAATTATACTACTCTAGAGAACCTGGAGCTTTCGCCTCAGCTTTTTGTATGGTTTTAATGGTCTGGCCTTTTTCAGGACGCATCATATGGGTCAGACTTAAAGCTACAGTAACACTGGATGACCTCCGGCCACTGCAATCAGGTCAAATATTTTGTTATCTTGTGCATTAACTGGGGGAGATTAAGTATCATGTTTAAAACTCACATAGACACGGCCACCAGGGGTGAGGGACTGCTGGGCCCCACCGCCCCTTTGTTTGTGGTTGCCCTACTTTTAACGTAAATACGTTTCACTCATACAAGTGAAAAATAATGAACGATCTCTACAGAGATGGGATGCGAGGACCCTAAGGACGGCCGAGGACGATGCCCTGGATAGTGTCCCGTAAACATGGCCAAGCGGGTGAATCACAAGAGCCCTCTCGTAACAAATGGTATGGGTTGGCGTTCAGCTTACGCTGTCTGGCGACATAACAGCCCGCCTCAGAATGAGACCCTGGCACGCCGCGATGGACGGCAGGGTTCGCACGATGTTTACCACATCCATGGCAACCGGATAGGGTTGAATAAAACCGAGACGGGTAAATGGCTCGCTTTCAGGAAAGGGATATTAAATCTGAAGGCTCTAGTCTGGACGTCCCATCGGCTCAAAATGTCTTAATGGACACCAAGAGGTTCTCCATCTTCAGTCTGTTACACGTCTCACTGCCCCTCATGTCTCATGACCAGGTGAGAAAGGGAGGGGCACCCAGGGGCTTTGCTTTTACTGTGTGATGTGACCTGCAGCACTCGTGACACACACACTACTCTCCCGGTCAGAACGAAGTACCTGGCAGCACGGTGAGGACAGGAATTAAGCTCTGTCCCAAGGAATACCCAGAAAAAAACAGTCATGATTCTCTTTTGAGCCAAAAATGTTTGAATGTTACCCCGAATGTTGAATGTCTCATGTACAAAGACACCACAAAAACATTACAGGTCTTTACTGAAAATGCAAACAAATCTGAGCTGTCCGAGAGTATGAAGAGGGATAGTTGTCCTGATACATTGATGTTCCCCTAATATAACAGGCATGCTAATGTTCACATGAAAAGGCTGACTCTGCTAGCTCGAATGTAACAATGATTATAATGACAAACATAAGTCCCTCCGTTAATCTTCCAATTGCATGTCATGGTCAGCGTGATGAGGGACTGGGATGATCCCAGGCAGCACAGTGTACAGGGCAGGGGACATCCTAGACAGGATGCCAATGGCAGAGCACATAGACACTAACACAAGTGATCATGTAAGCAATCGCTACACACACGGAGTACCGGTGAGTAACAGTACTACCCACCAAGCCACCATGGTTTCTGGGATCTGAACTGAACTGAACTGGTGACCATCCGATCACAGTCAAAACCATTGAGCCCCCATTCATTTAAACTGCCAATTGTGTGGCACTGTTGCCTAACTCCCAGATTTTAATGTCCACCTCCATTCTGTGTGTGCACTTTGCATGCTCTCTCTGTCACCTGGACTTCCTCCCGCAGGCCAGAGCTGACTGGTGTCTCTGAATAGCGTGCGATGTATGAATGTAACCGTGCATGTGTTCTGCGATGGATGAGTATCCTACCCCCAGAATCCCCAGCGAAAGGCGCCAGGCCTCCCCGCAATATTTTTGTGATCGCCGTTCATAACTTTGCATTGCTATATAACTCATTTCTGTCATAATACGGATGAAACAGATAAGATGAATTAAGAGCATATTATTTTTCATCATGAATCCACGCGTTACTGAGGCCGAGTGGCTGCACATTCAGAACGCAAGGACGAAAAATATACCTACCGAAGATTGTAGTCCAGTATCAAACAAAATCATTTTATCATATGGATCAGTTATTATTATTTTTTAGCTATGTTTAGCTGTGAAACTGCACCATAAACTGTTATTCAGTCTTATTTTAAATTATGAAATCTTTATTATTCTAAAATTGTTTGAAAATCTTTTCTATCTCATCCTTTCATGATGTGACTTTTACATGTGTGCCCCATGCGATATCGTAATATAAATCTAAGCCAAAATCGCCCCCTCCCCAGTGTCAAACTCCTTCCGATGCCAATGGTTATAAGTAAGAACGGAGATATATATATATTACGGTGGAGTTGACCACCATGCATTTCACTGTGACAGATAAAACCCTTGATTCTTTGAATTATTTTTATCAAATATGCAAAAAATGTATGATGCACCCTGTCAAAAGTGCAGTGAATTATTGTTGAAAAATGTTCCAGCCATATAATGCTGGATAAATCATTGGCAGTCTGATGGCAGATTAAAAAATACACCACAAGGGATACAGACTAGCAGGCAAATGAATCCCGTAAAAACAGGCTGATTCCGGAAACACGATTCTTGTCTTTTCGCTACGCACCAAGTCTCAGACTCGGTCATCACTGAACCTGCCTTTATGGCGAACGAGGAGCAAAGCAGCCGGAGTGATGATGCAGTCGATGAGGCCTGGATGCCCCCTCTCTGCACGGCCCCTGTGCTCTGAGACCGTGGCCTGTCCTTCAACGTGGGGCAAACGCCAGAACGCAGCAGGGAGAGAGAGGATAGCCAGGATCAGCTGGAGGAACGGCCACTCCTACATAACAGAGAGAGAGAGAGAGAGAGAGAGAGAGAGAGAAGGGGCAGGATTGTGAGTGTTACCAACATCATTAACCTTTTAAGTAAATGGTGCATTTTAAATGCATTTTCCTTGCAAATAAGACTCATTTTGATTTAATTCTGCAGAGAAAGAAATCAATCATAAAGATAAAGTATAGTGGTTAAGGACTCGACCTAAAGGCTTCCCACTGAAGACCAGGCAGGGTTCCTGCTGTTGGACCCTAAAGGGAAACATTTAACATGAAGAGTTTCAGTAAAAATACCTGGATTAGTCACTTTAGATGAAAAATGTGAAGCAGAAACTGCAGCTGGGCAGGCAGAGACTAAGCGGCAGATCTGCAGATAAAACAACCCGGCACTTTTTAAAGAGATGCGGCTGAAAGCCGTTGGGGGCCGGCACGGCCCATGCATCTGAAGGGAACCCGCTGCGTCTACGTGTGTCTTGGCTGCTCGTGACGGCAGTGGGTGGAGACGCTCTGGGGCTTCTTCGAATTTGGATTTCGAGCCTGGCAGCGTAGGCGATGGCCGGAGCCACGAAGAAGGTTTTCGTCCCTGACCAGACCAATCGAACGGAAGGGTGTGCCGCTCAAAATTCCAGATGCTGGAACACACATGCATACAAATAAAGACACACAAAAGAGCCACCAGTTCCAGGGTAAAGGCTAGAAGAGGCTCCAGGCTTGCACTGGAGGAGCAGATACGGAAAATGGACAGACAGACGATTATGTGGCCCTGCAATGGACTGGTATTCCTTCCAGAATGACCCTAACCAGGATAAGTGGTTGAAAGATGAATGAATAGATGGATGGATGATTAGGTGTCTATAACCCTACTAAATTTCTTCTTATCCAAAAATAACTTCAAATGTTTTCACCAATGCTTCTCAACAGATTTAGGCTCTGCAGCAAAACCACAAAGGAACCAGCTGATGAAGTGTCATGTTTAGTCATAAGGAGTTCAGAGGTTGTGTCATACAGGCAGGGATGCCAGCTTAACGTTCAAAAGTAGAATGATTTTCCTCAGTGGTAAATGACCCCCATCCCCGATACCAATCGTCACTCCCCGAGCTCTCTGAGATTTTCTCGGCTTCTCTCACTGGACCGGACATCGATTGCTGCAGCAACAACGCCCTGACGCTGGGTGACCTCACCGGCAGATGTTGCACGTAGTTCGTCAAAGCCTCAAGCTTCAAATAGTTCTTTGGAGGAAAAGATGCAAACGTGGCTGCAGCAGATCAAAGTGAAGGAGAACGTCACAGTACCCCGCCGCCCGTCACAGTGCCCCCCCACCCCCCCATGCGCCAAGCCCTGCTTTCTTGCGGTCACTTTGATGCGGTTACTTTATGGCCGCTGTCTGGACAGCATGAGCTGTAAGAGCAGGCCTCTTCCCTCGCAGTACGAGGTGTTTGAACAGGCAGCTTGCTTCACAGTATGATCGAGAAAAGCGAGCCACCCTGGTGCAATATGAGCTGCAATAGCAGACCACTCCTCTTGACTTTGAGCTATAACAGCAGGCCACTCCCCTTGTAGTATGAGCTATAACAGTAGGCCACTCCCCTTGCACTATGAGCTATAACAGCAGGCCACTCCCCTTGTAGTATGAGCTATAACAGCAGGCCACTCCCCTTGCACTATGAGTTATAACAGCAGGCCACTCCCCTTTAATTATGAGCTATAACAGCAGGCCACTCCCCTTGCACTATGAGCTATAACAGCAGGCCACTCCCCTTGAATTATGAGCTATAACAGCAGGCCACTCCCTTTGTACTATGAGCTATAACAGCAAGCCACTCCCCTTGAATTATGACCTATAACAGCAAGCCACTCCCCTTGAATTATGAGCTGTAACAGCAGGCCACTTCCCTTGCATTATGAGTTGTAACAGCAGGCCACTCCCTTCGCATTATGAATTATAACAGCAGGCCACTCCCCTTGCATTATGAACTACAACAGCAGGCCACTCCCCTTGCACTATGAGTTATAACAGCAGGCCACTCCCCTTGCATTATGAGCTATAACAGCAGGCCACTCCCCCTGCATTACGAACTACAACTGCAGGTCACTCCCCCTGCATTATGAACTACAACTGCAGGCCACTCCCCCTGCATTATGAACTATAACTGCAGGCCACTCCCCCTGCATTATGAACTACAACAGCAGGCCACTCCCCCTGCATTATGAACTACAACTGCAGGCCACTCCCCTTGCAATACAAGCTGCGCACGGCGTACTTGGAATTTGCCCTATTAACCCACTCCCTAGAAACTGTGACCAGAGAGATCCCTCCAGTCCCCATGCTCTGCTGTCTGAGCCATTCAGTACAATTACAGTCATACTGTAAGTACAATTACGCTTTCTTTCTTGACTTGCACCCTAATAAATACTGTAGCGGTTGGTACAGGCTAGTATGCCTGGGCAACACTTCCTGATCTGGAAAGTCTGCTTGGGCAGGCATTGGATAAAATTTGGGCTCCCAGAAGCCTCAGCGGTTGTTCAGTTTAATTATGCGCACTTAGGAACATCTTTTGCTTGTTCCAGTAACTAATGAGTCATGAGTCATGATTGTTAGTTATGTCTGTGGGTGTATATAGCTGCATTGTAATTGTGCTGGGTAAGTATGTCTTAACAGGCAGACCAGGCCTTTAGTTTGCTGAGGTGTTTTTTTGCCCCATCACCAGAGAAATGGTGGCTGAAGCTATTGCACGTTGTAATATCCCAATCATAACTACAACAGCCATTGCGGAGTTTGTACTACTGATCCTGAGTCCCCACAGTTATTTAACAAACCGTTTCTATTTCATCACAAGTGCTTCATTTGGCCTCCCATCCATACCCATTGCTGCTATACTAAGGTATCTCTGTGAACCAAAAGTGCTGGAAACCAGGTATTGCCAAATGCAATGCCTGCCAGTACAAAACAGAGGTTTGTCTTTGATGTGATGAACTGGCGTCCCATCCAGGGTGTCCCATGCCTCAGTCCCTGTGCTTTCTGGGTAATCTACAGCCTCCACATGCCTAGTTACTGGAAAAACAGTTCTGGAAGATGGCTGAATGGATGGTTTTGTTTGGCATGTTCATCCACTCAAAAACCACTCGTACATAGAAAACGGCTGCGATTGTACTTCTACAAGAACACAGCTGGACTCACAACCCATTCATCTCCCATTTACCCCGGTGCTATTTTTGGGGTCGAAGTGACCCCAGTCCATTTTCAAAATGAGGTTAAATTCTATAGATTGTAGAATTCAGAACGGAAGGAGTAAAATACACAAGGGTTAAGATATTCGCCTCAGCCAGGTTTTAGAAACTTAGCTGGAGAACTAAAAGTGTATCTGTGGCTTGCAGGCCAACACATACATATTTTAATTTTTGTGGGATTATAAATAATAATTAGTATTATAATAACTAGTGGAATAAGTTCCAAGCACCCCCTTGCAAGCCTGACCAAGATAAGCAGTTAGTGGATGAAGAGATGATTGGATAATTAAGCTATTATTTTATATTTGCCTGAAATTTTTGCAACGTGTGGGCTATCTTCACTCATCTTCCAACCATTTATGAAGTATAGGGTACGGAGGCATCGAACCTGTGCCAGGGAGGACACAAGGCAAGAGGGCACCCTCCATGGACTGACTGTCCACCAAAGGTCACACAGGTGCCCACAATCACATATGATGAGTAATTTACAGATTCCAGATTACCCAACAGCATGTCTTTGGACTGTGCAAAGAAACCAGATATATACACTAAATGGTCGGTTGCTGTATTGCCAGCTTGTAGCACATCACACTCGGAAGCAGGATTGTATCATTGTTAACTTTTCTTTTGTTCAGCTACTAAATTAACATTTAATATCCATGTCTGCAGCACCGGTTAAGACGAGGATCCGGCCCGCAGCCTGACTCGGCTCCGTGGTAACGGGCTTCGCGGAGGTGAGATAAGCTGACTGGCCGCAAAGAGGATTACCGTTTCCTGCTAATCGCTACCGGACCTGACCCCGGCAGCAAGGCCCCAACACGGGTGGCATCGTCGCTGCCAGGGTGCGCTTGCTTAGGGATCATACAGCATAAACTGCTCAAGATAGCCAAGTGTTGTTGACGTTAGCTTTCCAAATGGAAAGTTCAATCTGTAACTGCTAACTCACATTAAACAAAACTGGACAATTATAAACTGTTTAATAAGAAGAAAATTTTACTAAACTCTTTCTTTGTTGCAAATATAAAATGCCTCATTTAATATTGACACAGGAGTCAATGTGCCGGAGAGATTTCAAGCTCTGCTTGAGTTTCCAATCATCTATCTGTGCATTCATCCAATCTCCATCACCTCACTGCAGCACATGGCCATGGTGAGCCTGGAGCCTGTGCCAGGCACGAGGCAGGGGACACCCTGGATGGGATACCAGCCTACCACTGTCAACTCGAATTTGCAATGCTAAAAAAAGACACAAAGTTACATTTCTGGGCAGGAAATAGGTAATTATTGTGTTTCCTTTTATGAAATACGCATACACAAGATCAGCATAAAGCTTCTTGACTTAGGAGCACGCATTTAAAAAGATCTTAAGTGGTCACTTGAAATACTACTGTTTGTAGCATTTTGGGCATGTTGCAACCTCAGAGAATGAAGAAAAGATCTCCACTATGGAAACTAGAGAAATTTAAAACAATAGTGTAAGTGGATCACAGGGGGACGAATTCCCCCGTGCGCTGTAGCAGCAGAAGGGTGCCTCCTAGATCAAAAAAAAAACAGGGATTTGGTTTGGACCTTGATGAAAAGAGTACATATCCTTTTAAAACCCACTACAATATGATAATACTTCATAATCTGGCTTGAAGTGGCCGTGTTTCTATGGCAACAACAGGTCTGGTTTGGGGCCTAAGTAGTCAATAATGACAGACTGCAAAGCATACAGTAAAAAGGTCTGTTAGCTATACTAAGCACCGTGAGCTAATTCCAACCCTAGAATGTGAAAGGGTTAATTTTATTTATAAACAAACCACTCCCTAAAAATCCTTTGTTCCTTTCTGAAAACTGTGCCGGTTATTATTAAAATTACATATTCTTTTTGGTATCTTGCTGACATTTGTTCAAATTAGGTCCGTAAATCAGTGGTGACTGCCATATCTTACATTGTTATTGCACAGTAGCACAGTAAAGTATTATATATTAGAATATAGCATAATATGAAAACATAGCAGCAAAACTATAAGGTTTATTCCAAACATGCCCTCCCTCATGTAACAATGGCGTTTTGTTACATTGCCTAAATGCACTGATGTCTGTGGTGTGGTGGCTGTATGGGAATCATGGTCATCGCAGCCCCCCATGGCTCTGAACTCAGTTCATGCCCAGCCCTATGTGCAGTTTGCATGTGTTTGTAAGACCTTCACCTGGTCTGGCCATGTACTCTGCCTGTATTAATAGGCCGGAGTGACGCAGTTTAATAAGCTCAGGGATGTGGTTTCTGTTCCAGGGTTCGTAGGGAGCGGATGGGCTCAGCAGGAGAGAAGGAATGCTAATGGAACAGGAGTCAGGGGTGATCCTGGAGCCAGGACAGGGCCACTAGGGGGCGCCAAAGTCCCGAACACATGAGGGGTAGGTGGAGGTGACAGATTATTATACAGGAGGCATGTGAAGAGTGAAACACTAACAATTGTACCGATTCCTAATCTCCTGGCCAAAACAATGCTGATAATATCTGATCCTCAGGCTAAATGACTTGAAATACACTGGTGAAAAATGGCTGTTATACCAGTACATACACTCATTGAACACCAGTGACTTTTGCAATTTTCCCAATGTATCACTTGTCATAAATGATCAACAGATGCATTTCCCTTGTTACATAATTCATCGGCATTCGTATTACTTCATAATACACTTTTAGTTTAAACCAAAACAGCTACAGTTAAAATATATTGGCCAATTTTTATTAACTTAATTATATAATAGGAGAATGATGAAAGGGAAATGTATCATCCCAAGCGACCACTTAAAAGAGAAAAGGAGAGAAAATGAAAATGGCTGTGCAAAATGAATTTTCAGTGCCTATGTAAAAGACACAAAAAGTTAACGCCGATTTTGCAAATAACTGAAGAGCACATTTCAAGAACTCACACGCCCGTTATTTACTGTTTTTCAGATGAGACCTAAAGTCAGGCTTTCTCATCACATGTTACAGTATCGGGAACCAAAACTCGCTCAGTCCCCGTGTAACCCATGAAAGGAGTTTCATGAAATTCCCAAAACTCAATAAGTCAACCGAAATTTTCTTGAAAACATATCCTGTTTGGATTGTGGATTGTGTTTTGAAAATTTGTTCTTCAATTGTTCAAATATACCTTTCAAAACAAATGGTAGTAGATTAAAGTGTACACCTCCCACGGCAGAGAATCAGTATTACCATCTACGTGGGAAACCTGAGTCGGCACACAGTTTGGAAACGGGGTGAAAGCAGCGATCGCAACAGCCAGCGGGGGATGGGAACCAGCTGGCTTTGACTCTGAATATGGGTCAACGGGACACAGAGTTGAGCCTAAATGTAGGTTATCCTAAAGCAGTGAATCAAAGAAACCAACTCTGTATATTTAATCCATTCCTGGCTGAATAAAATCCTGTCAGATGTGTGGAATTTGCATGTTCTTCCTGGTCTGTATGTTGGTGAATACATATATAATTCTGTTATACAAAGCTGGACAAAATGCATTTTATAGGCAGTATTTGTAAGTTTAAGTCCAGAAACGATTAATTCAATAACAATCCATTGGTCATAGTGATTCATTGCATTTTTATTAGTGCAGTGGTCACCAACTGGCGGACTCCGGATCGAAATGCAATTGAATACAGATTGCCTGACAGATCCCCCCCACCACTCAGCAATTTTTTTTCATATTCGCAGTTTTTTTCGGATGCAGTGGACCTCGGCTTTGTGTTGCTGATGGAATTTGGCATTTGGGTAGAAATACTTGGGTACCCCTGGAATAGAGACTCATACTGTGATTTTGTCAACAGTCAGGAAAGGTGTATAAAATGGACCCTGCTTGCCACTAGAGAGTTTGGGCTGCATGAAAGCGTATCATATTGGGCCCCCACCTGAGACCAATTTTTTAGCCCCCCCCCCCCCCTTACAGCACCCCTGGACACACGAATTGCACATTAAAAAGGATGGACCTAATCCAATTAGTGGTAATAGACATACCCTAAATTCATGGCATAATTCATGCCATAATGTCTATTAAGTATGATTCAATCATGGTGGCCTATGAAATCCTACCCCTGCTGTGTGTGTGGAGCTCGCATCCTCTCCCCATGTCACTTAGGTGCTCTGCTTTCCCACCACAGTAAAAAGACATACAAATAAGGTAATTGGCATCTCAAAATTTCTTATCCTGTGTTCATGTCAGCAGCCAAACCACCTGCAGTTCAGGTTAGATAATCTACCTGAAGCTATGCAGGTGTAGCCCTGGCCAGGACTTGGATGGGAGACCAACTAGGAAAGCTGGGTTGCTGCTGGAAGAGGTGCTGGTGTGGCCAGCAGGTTAGCCCATCCTGTGGTCTGTGTGGATCCCAGTGCAGTGATGGGGACACTGTGCTGTGAAAATGGAGGCATCTTTCGAATGAGACATAAAACTGAGGTCCTGACTCTCTGAGGTCATAAAAGATCCCTGGGCAGCTTTCAAAAGAGTAGGGGTGGTACCCTGATGTCCTGGCTAAAACTGCCCACAATGGCCTATCAAATCCAGCCTCCTAATCATCTCCTATATCTAACTGATGAATTCTCTCCTGCCCCTTCACTGTCTTAGTTACTGTGTGATGAGTGTACTGGTGCAGAATGGCTGCCGTCGCATCACCCAGGTGGGGGCTACACAGTGGTGGAGGCTGAAGTGGCTCCCTATTGGTTCTGTGAAGTGCTTTGGGTGTCTTGAAAAGCTCTGTATAAATGTAATATTCATTCCTCTGTAGTATTATAATACTGATTATTACTCATCATCTAACAGTGAAGAAAATGAAAGCATGTATTTGTGTTGGCCTACAATCTTCGAAGCACTTACAGCCCACACGTCAATGATGTCTGAAAATGCTGCCATGTTAAAAGGATGCTGATTATTCTTCATCTTACTTTCATTTGCCAAATATCTGCTTTTGGATGATGTGAATTGTGTTAGTGACTGTCTTAAATTTTAAATTTTAGATTCAGCTGCATCAAGATAATCAAAAGGCCTTCACCCACAACCACAAATGTGTCTCAGACCTGATTTTTTGAAGGCACACTTCTGTATTCCTCAGGTGCTGAAATACCCCGAGGGGGTAAGGTTGGCATGCTAAAGCTCATAATGAGGGCAAACTGTCAGTCTTTCAATCCATAGTTCAACCAGAGAATCAAATATCATCTTGTCTATAATAGGAAGGACAAATTTAGAAATCTGAACGCGTGTGTTTGTGATTGTTCAAAGTCCGAATGATAGCCAGCCTAAGAGAACTTTTACGATTTCGTTGCAGGACTGTCGTTTAAACGGAAACCATCACCGGTGAAATGAGCGCTCTCCTTTACAGTCACGGGCTCCTTCCGTAACAGAAAATAGCTCCTGTTCCACCCTGGGACCACAGCATAAATCTGGTGATTCATTGTGCACTCTTACCACACACAACCCGGCGTTCTACCACGCGCCTTTTCTTCCATGCATTAGTAACTTCATATGAGGTGAGAACGAGTAGGTCAACTTTTAACAAGAACAACATGGAAAGCGAAGGGCAGAGGTTGAAAGATGGATGGATGGATGTCAGACATTTTAGGGAATATGTGAAGTATGATTCTGGTTTATTGACCCAATTTATTTATTCACATAAGATCTTGCATAAGTGTTATATAATTGAAAAACATCAAATTTCTTTTCGACGTCTAAGCCCGCGGGGACACACTGACTCTATGAATCATGTCGTTGCCTCTCATTCCCAGGATTATGGTTTCAAATCTGGCCTCAGCCCCTGTGTGTGGCCATTTTCCTCCATCTGGCCTCCATCTTTCCACCATCACATGGTACAGGTGGACACATGTACAGAAGATATCATTATGGTGACATACTGGTGTCCTGTTATGGGCTCACCCTTCCCAATTCCACCAGAAAACCTCAAGTCACAACAGTCAAGACTTCATACTCAAGTTGACCTTGAAATGTTAAACGTATTAGAGCCAAATACTTCTAAATGGTAAAGTTAACACTGAAACTGATCGTGTGATTTAAAGAAATTATTACCCATAAGCATTTTGCAACAGGCAGATCATCAATTGTGTCAGGTGTGGCCTTGCAAGATAAACAGTGATGCCAGGCAAGGCTAGTCTACCTCTCTAACTGCCTTCGAAGGGCACCCCCACAGTAATGGTGTTCTGTTACTGACGTCCCCGACCTCCTGCTTTACAGGTGTGGTCCATTTCAGCCCACCTTTTCTCCCAGCACCATCTTTCATTGAATCTAATCCCAAATCTGACTTCCCGCTGCTTGCTATCTAGCCATTCCCTGTGCTGTGCTTGTTATCGCTCTGTGAGCCCTGTGTTCACTGTGGGGGGGTGACAATAAAGTATGCCTTCAGAAGGTTTAACGTCTAAAACACCCCAGGTGGCCTGACAGCGTGTTTGAAGTTGAAGGGTAGGATCCTTTGCTCCTGCATTGCAAAGCTTTATCTCTCTGCTGCAGTCTGCCATCTGCTGTTGGGTCTGCATAAGTGCAAGGGACAATCATTAAATGGACACTTCACTGAATCAGTGGTGACTCCACTTTGAGTAAACACTTCTCCCCTTGGTCACTGTAACTTCTATCTAAAAGAAACACTTCACAGCATTTCATCACACAGCTGTTTCATTTACCTACAGAGTATTGTTACTCATTTATTCAGCTGGATATTATTACTTATACAATTTAAGTTGATTTTACAGCTGAAGAATACTATGCAGGGTGCCCTCTGGGGAACTGAGGACCATTAGCCTATGATACCTGTCATTAAGTACTACATACTTGCAAGCAAAAGTATAAAGATATGTAACATCTTTAAAAATATTATTTACAAATTTAGGAAGAGAAAAAATATTGCACTTGGGAGTTTTACTGACATAAAATGTTCTGAGGGCAGAACGAGAAATGATTGGTTCAGAGATAACCAATCAGATCTTGGTCAGATGTCAGGCCAATGAATCAGATGTCTTGGTCCCACCTCCTCTAATTGTTTGGACCTGCCTCCTCTACAATCTGATTGGTTATCTCTCTGAATCAATCATTATTTTGTTCTGCCCTCAGAACATTTTTGAGTAAGTAAAACTCCCACAAGCAAAAAGATCAAAAAGCCTATTAGTGCAGCTTAAAATAAATGTGAATTTTTGCTTGAAATAACCTTACAAGTGAAACATACACACATGATAGGTGGCTCCCATTCTTTCTAGGGTGCTTTTCTCCAGCAGAGTCTTCACCTCCCAGGCTGTGGCCCCCATCCCAACAGCTGGCCCCCAGCATGGTTAATGCTGCCTCACAGTGAACGGACTCACACTATTCGGGGGGGGTGGCAGCATGCTGGGCGAGTTGGCTTCACTCTGCTGTATCCACATCCCTAGCCAATCAAAAACCGGCCCCTGGTGCATCATGACGTTCTAAAGATGCTAATCTGAGGCCCATGTGAATTTAGGCTGCATAAGGTGCGCTTGCATTTCCTCTTTCAAATGTCTATGTGACTATGCAAACCCAGCAGGATAAAATTAACACTGATAGTGTTTGCATGTGAAAAGGGCTTAAAAACAAAACGCATTGGTATTAAATTAATTCTGTTGTTACTGCTGTATGTATGTGTGCAACACAGAGCTCTAAAATAGAATTACGTGCATTCAAAGACTTGAAGCATATGTTGTGCCCAAATTCAAGGCAGGCTTGCCCTTGATGTACTAATAACCTAACAGTGACTGCAAGGTTTCAGGTCAAATGTGTCCCTGTGAACATACATACCATTTTCTTAATGAACGACTGCAATCGGCAACCCAAAGTCAATATTACGGTTAACTGCAGCCCTGCATCTATCATCACGAGGCGACTTTTAATTGATGTTTTTGTAAAAGCATGTGTATTTGGGTCTATTATCATTAGTGACGTGCAGGTAAGTGCATGCCGATGCCTGGATAGTTGTCCTCAGATGAGGTCGCCAGCGTGCAGCCCTTACAAAATATTTTGTGAAATATTTGCCCCCCCCCCACACCTCCCTCTGCGATCTCAAGGTTGCTGATGCAGCTGGGAACATGACCTCATCTCTCCCCTTGACAATGTCTGTCGGTCAGTGTATTGCTCAGTCCCATTATTATGCGATCTTTTTAATTTTACTAAATAAACGACTCTGTTATACCGAGGTGTATATATAGGCATTTGTAATTAAGGTTTAAAAACACACCCTTTATAGAAAGATACCTTAATTACCGACTGTCCTCACTAAGCTCAAATACAAGACACTTAGCACGGAACAGCCTGACTCTTCTGGTAAAGAGACGAATGCTTATTTAGGTGATTAATGAACTGCATATTTTCACATGGCCCTCATGCCATTCCGCTGGATACGTGATAATGTAGCGAGACAGATGACGCATCACTAATGGAAACAGGCGCCCTCAAAGCACAATGGCATTGTGCAGTTTTTCACGAGTGCATTGATTGTAAAGGTTTCGCAGTTAATTTCATTAACTCCACACCGCCAAATTCTTCCTTGTTTCTGTCTTTTACGGTCCATAATTATGAGTCATGTAATTTCACAGTTTGGGCCAAAAGAAACAACTGAATGTCTCTTTTGTGATTTTGATTTTGTGTTGCAGCTGATCTAAAAATATAATAAAAAAATACAATAAAAATATTATGAAAGACATGCTTGCTACTTCCACACTGACAAGGAATACGTATACTTTTATGACTTTAATTATTCAGTTATCTATTAATCATCAAATCCAGAAATACAGGCCATCTCTTTAAAGAGTATCTTCCATTCCAGCTGTATGTGAAGACATTCGCATGCCTGCCAGCACCGACCGATATCATCGCCAGAGAATTACAGTACTCACTGGATCGTGTATGAGTTGTGTGGGCCACCCAGTGCTCAGGCTGTTTAAGCTGGAACACTCGCACGTAGCGTTTCCAAGTCCTCCGGTGAACCAGCCATCCTGCGGTGCGATGAGACGCTACTGGGATAAGGGACCCGCTCTGCCAGCTCAAGGTTATTAAAAGCTGATGAGATTTGAATGTCTTGCCCCAGCGGAGGAACTTATGAACAAGGTGATGGCAACCGATCGGACTTCCTCACTGGTCCCCACTGTAGCTATTTACCCTCACTGGTGCAGGGGCGTGGCCGCCTGTTGTGCAGCTCAACAGGAACGCCAGCTCTTTCTGCGTTCAGCACACAGCTTAGATTGCTTCTCCGATAAATGGACCAGCTGGCTCTGTTCCCACGCCGGGCATGATGTGCTGATGTCTACCTGGGTCATTAGCAGAGCATGCGCTTTGCTGTAGCTCTCAAGCACCATGTGCCGGGGGGGGGCTGCTTTGAGGGGACGCCACTATGAGCAAAACTGCTACACGAATTGTGAACATCCATTAATCCGATGTTCAAAACGAGCCAACGACAGCCATCGCGATCCGGCCTCCAACGTCAACATCAACTTGGAACGACATTCCATTCCTCGAAATATGAAGAGTTTTAATCGAAAACACATCCGTAAGACAGCCATGACAGTTAGTCTTGATGTGAAGGGGAGAATCGATAATCAAATAAAACCTTGGCTAAGATTTAATAATGGGGTGAGGGACTTCCTCACTGGTCCGCAGCGATGCGTGAATTTTTTATGCATTTTTCAGTAACGTTTAACATTAATTGTTTGTTATTATTGTATGTTAAAGCTGATAAGGTATATTAGGATGTTAAGGTATACTTACGTGTTGTTTATGAATGTGCACTAAATATTCTATAAATGCATTATGAAGATGCAGTTACTGTAAAGCATTACCCATTTTTTGTAGCAAAATGTGTGTGGAGTTTGCATGCTTACCCACCTGGTGAGCAGGTTTAGTTGGGTACTCTGGTAGTTGGTGACTCTAAGTTGTGAATGCTGTTTTGGACTGCCATCTATTTTGGGTGCACTCTGGCCTATTCTGCATTCAATTCAATTAAATTCAATTGAATTTTATTTGTATAGCACATTTTCACATTACCTTGTCTCAAAGCGCTTTACATTATCCCCACCCAAAGCCCCCAGTGAGCAAGCCAGAGGTGACAGTGGCAAGGAAAAACTCCCTAGAA
>JAAGVU020000123.1:18216864-18239407 GCA_011763525.2 Mormyrus iriodes | reverse complement strand
CCACGACGACACGGGGAGAACATGCAAACTCCACACACATGGAACCCGGGCACAGACGTGAACCCTGATCCCAGAGGCGTGAGGCAACAGTGCTAACCACTGCACCACCGTGCCGCCCCCAAATTTGCATATATAATTTTATAAAAGTTCAATAATAGTTTTGTGAAGCTATTTAATAAATTTCATGTCCATTAACCAGAAAAAATCAATAAAGCAAAAAGGAAATGAGTTTCTGGACGTGTTACATGTGATTTCTGAATAAACGGTATAAAAAGTTTTCTTTATGCACTCAGGCGGATTACCGCATATAAACACTTTCTTTTTACTCCACATCCAAAAACTTGTAAACTTGGTTTGCAAACGTATAGCTTTGCAAATCGGTTGATTACAAGCAAGCAAACGCAAAAAGTGACGAACATCCTCCATAACCAGGAGGCGACGGCAGCTTTCTGCCTTCTGTCACAGCTGCTGGCAGCCCCGTGTGGAACAGAATACGCGGCCTTTGTGTTTAGTCTTATAAGACGAACAATAAGTAAGAGCGAGGTGGAATTTAGGTGCAAGAATGACCCCCTTGGGGGGGGGGTGGTGAAATAAACCCTGTACGCTCATGTTTACTGTTACACAATTGCAGCACTGAATGGGGTTATTATTTTACTCTAACCTCTTAATGTCTTACTCCGGCCCCCTGGTTCAAAATGCAAAGATTTGTAAAGAATTTAGTAGGTATCACCGTCCCTTTACTGCGGCGACTCCTGTATATAGTTCAGTGTGTTCACTCCTGTATGGTGTCATTCGTCATTCGGCTGGAGAAAATGAGTAATCTCTTGGGAGAGCAAAGGGGTGTTTCGCACCATAACAAACACCTTGTAAGGTTGTGTGGAGACCACCCTCCTATCACCAGCCGTCACACCCCAAGCTGCAGGAGAATTCCAGGACGCTGCTGTAGTCCAAAATTATCCATGGCTACCATTTTAAATATCTTTCATTATACCCTCTTATAACAATTTTGGGACAAAGTATAAAAATCAGATATTGCAGTTTGCGGAATTTCTTAAATTTAATCATTTAATACGCCCATATACACTTGGGGAAATGTGAGGTATGGCCCCGGTATAATTGCAGAGTAAATTAGCATACAAGGTTAATTACAAGCTGTCAAATACATAATGGGCTGAACATTTCTCATTAAAAAAAATAAATAAAACTTTGATTATACAAGCTGCATTTATAAGAACAATGCTTGTGGAGATCTGAGTAATGTGGTACGACGTAAATAGCACATTTAGGCTTCTCCACGTCCAACAATGCTGGGGATTCTGGAGTTGATGGACAGGATCATCTCTCCTGTCTTTTAACGGTAACCACATATCTCGGGCCCCTTATCCTGGGGAGCACATCGCATAAGGAGAGATACACCTGACCAGGACACTGATGCACTGTTCCATTCTCATTCACAAAAGTCACACTTAAATGGGGACGTGTACTGACATATCAACGTGGGGACTTCATGTTGACATCAGCACACTAAAGAGCAAAAAAGGGAATTTTACTTGTTGGAATGTCTCACCCAAGCCTATTTTCCAGGCATCCCCCGTGGGCAAATGGGCCACCATCCAGGTCACATGACCCTGGCCCTTATCTGCCTCCATTTCAGCTGTCCCTGTGTAAGTGAAGCAGACCACTCCACTTCTCCCGGCCACTTCTCAACAGCTACCTTGTACCGTTCTTTTACACTCTGAAGAGAGTAATACCCATTTCTGTTTCTGTTCCTCCCTGAGAAATGTAAAGAAGCAGTATTTTTTGTATGTTTGTCTTTTTTAGTGAAGCTGCATCATAGCCTGGGGGCAGCACAGCGGTTAGCACTATTGCCCCACACCTCTAGGAGCAGGGTTTGAGTTTCCACCGTAGCCCCCTGTGTGTAGAGGTTGCATGTTCTCCCCGTGTCGTCATGGGGTTTCCTCTGGGTACTTTGCTTTTGTATGAATAACACAACATCACTTTGTGCGCAAAAACAGGAATCGAAATGGCATTCTGTCTGGCAGCAGAATACACAGTGCAAACTTGACTATTGAAACTCTTTTTTTTCCTTGTGTATTTATAATTGTTTCACTGTTTATTCCTCTCAGTTACGGATGGCGATTAGTTTCCCCATCTGCTAGTTTTATCATTTCTTTGTTTCAGACTTGATTTATTAACATATCAGTGGTTCATGGGTGCTGCCAGAGTATTCTCTGCTCGATAAAACGCAACAGTGTGGTAATAATTAAAAGCAATTACACTGTCAAAAAAAGCATATTAAAACAACCTTTTCTTCTTCTTCTCTGTTTTTTTTTCTCCCTCTCTTATTCCCTCATTCCTTTACTTCCTTGCAAATTTGCTTTTATTCAAATGCAGCCAGTGGGCTTCATGCCATAACACTTTCTTTAAAAGATAAAAGTGCACATATCAATTAAACCACAAAGCACTCGCCTTCGTCTCATTCTGTTCCTGTTTCCCCATCTGCCTCTATTTTTATTTCTCTCAATTCACCCTCTGTCTTCCCCCTCTTTTTGCTCCCTCTTTCACCCTCTTTTCATCCCTCCCCTTCTTGTCCCTCTCTCTCCCTCTCCTTCTCCTCTTTCTCTCTCTTTCTCCCTCCCTCCCCTTCTTGTCTCTCTCCCTCTCTCTCCCCTCCTTCTCCCTCTCTCTCTCCCTCTCTCTCCCTCACTCCCTGCCCTTCTTGTCCCTCTCGCTCCCCCCTCTCGGCACACTCTGAGCCCCGCCCTGAGCCCTGATGTGGAGCACCCTCCTCTCCTCAGTGTCACTCCAGGGCAAACACAGGAGACCCGCAGCCCAGAGAAGTGCACAGTACAGGAGGAGACACTCCCTCCCCAGCCAAGGCTTAGAGCCCCAGCGCCGACAGAGCAGGTAGGTGGTGGGGGGGGCACTGGGGGCCGAAAGCCCACCTCATCTGTATCACTAGGCCCATACAGCAGGAATAGTTTTGAGTTTAATTACTCTCGAGTAACAAACACTTTCCCTCCGTGCCTCTGCTATATGCATAAAGAAAAAAACGCATTGGTAACACTTTACTTGTAGCTGTCATCTATAATGCAGTATAGATACCTTCATAATGCGTTATAATGATCAGAATAAGAATTAATAAAGCATTACAGCATCTTCTATTGACAATCATAAGGCATTATGGTGTTGACTGTAATATTTTGTAAGCTCCAATGAAGTTGCACGGTAGATACCTTCATAATGCATTATAATGGTCAGTATAAGCATTAAGGATGCTTTGTATTGCATTTTGAAGGTATCTATAGTGCATTATAGATGAGAGCTTCATAGAGCATTCATAATGCATAATAACCATGGCTATAATGTGTTATGCCTTTTTATAAATATTTATAGCCATATTTGTAATGCTTTGTTGGTGCATTATAATGTGTCCTGAATGTGTTCATATATTCTTATAGACATGGCATTCATAGAAAGTGTTACCACAGCATTTGCTTTAAAATGCAATAAAGGGTTCGCTTCCTGAGATACTGTCAAATTGGGGATGTTGTTTGTTTCTCATTTATCGCATCTTAAATTGATAGCAGCTGGTCAGGACACATAAGTAAATAAAATATAAATGGGACAGAATCTGTCCCTTTCTTGTGGCATTGACAGGAAGGACATTTCAGAGGCAGGCGAGTGGGATGGGGCATCTGTGCACAGATGTTTAAATCATGGCCAAGTTCAAAAGGGTCAGGTTCAAATTTGCTGCCACGATACTCACACGAAGAGATCAGGGTGTCCTCCCTTCAGCTCTCCCTGTGCTAAAGTCCCAAAGTTTGTGAACATCTCCTCCGGGCTGCCTTGCTTGTCAGTTGTAGAAATATTCTTTAGTTTTATTCTTTTATTGTTGGTTTGTAGCCCAAAGAAAAACACAGACCAGAAATACTCCAACTAGAACTAAATCGAGGACTACAATAGTTGCACGAATGGCCTGAAGCCTCAGAGACTTTATAAAAGAGCTTATTGCACTTACGCATTAACGAGACTAAAAAACTCATTTGTTTTCCAAGCATGTAACTCATCACGAGTGTTCCCATCCAGTTACGCCAGGAGGAAGAGCTTTGTACTTTCTAGAACAAAAACTTATCTTTTTAAGATGCACCTTCTTCCATATTGAAATATACACGGGGGTGATGCAAGACAGGCGAGTTAAGAGTATGAAAAAGGTATTCAGCCTATTTAAAAAAACATTATCTTATCCATTTAAAATGTATGGATTTGGATGCTATTTAAATGAGGAGTTTGTCTGAATGGGGAATCTCACATTTGTAATTAGGCTGTCTTCCTAATTACAGCAGCTTACCTCTAGGAATTCAAAACACAGTTTTCAGCTCGCGTGGATCTCCAGGGCACAGGAAACTTATCAGTTAAGTCACGGCGCACTTTATAGGAGTGTAACTGTCACACCAGTCACATCTGCAATGGGGTTTCACAGCTCTGGAGAAATTAGGTGTTTTCTTCCAGTACGTACACCACAGAATTTACAGCTTTCATCGTCACAGTCCTCTCAGCTGGCCATCTGAACAGTAATTAAACAGCATCTTTGGCTGGAGATTCCACTTTGATGTGTGTGTCTCTTCCTCCAACTTTCCTGTATCACAAGCCACAGTGACATGATAAAAACAATGTATCAATTCCCCATATCCAGATGTCTCTATCCCTCATGCCAGAATGCATTTTGAAGCACAATTCATCAATTGCTGCAGCTTTTTAAAGTCTGTTAAACTCTCCTTGAAATAGCACTACTTTTACATATGATTTTAAAAATACAGATTTACAAACTCTCTCACTGGTCCTCATGCTGTCACACCATTCGTGAGTAAATAGAAACATTACAAAGAAAATGAGATCAGGTAAATATTACTTTACAAAACACAAGACTGAAGGGCAGGGAAATAACTTTGCAGCCATGTGCAAAATTAAGCTGTTAAATTCAACAAATGAACAAACATTATGCATAAGAAAGTGTAAAGATGTAAGTCATGTTTGAGGAGGTATCCTGCAGAAGCTGTAGTGCCATATTAAGTAAGAGATTAAGCAAATAAGCAAACTGACCACCGGAACATAAGCTTTAGCGTACAAGAATATGAACTAAAGCATTCTCCGGTGAAGAAGACCCTGGGTCATTGAGTTTATGACGGTGCTGTTGGTAGAATGTTGGGCGCAGGCTGGCCTCACTGATATTCCTCTTGGCACAGCACCCGGAGGATTTCAGGGGAAACGCACTGCTGTACGCACTGATGGCGCTTTATGCCGGTTTGGGCCACGGTGTCGGCTAATAGTAGTAGTAGTAGTGCTACCATCTTCTGCGTAACTCTGTCAGAGCTGGAATGACCAGGATAATTTGCATTAGCCGTGGAGAACAGATTCAGCCAATCCATCAGCTGTGGAAAATGCATTCAGCCAATCCATCAGCCGTGGAGAAAGCCCTGGGCTCTGCCAAAGCGACATCTGCAAGCAGACCCCAAATGCATTCCCGGTATTCCGACAGTCTAGACCAAAAAAGGCCATGGCTGTGAAGTGCAGCAAGGTTCCTTGGAAAAAGGAGAAGGGATGACAGGAAGGGAGAGAACAGGGAGGGAGCAGAGGGGTAGTGGAGAAGGTGTTGCCTATGCAGGTCATCGACCGTGATGATAACACTCCTTCAAAGGCAGCTTAGTTGTTAAATAAGACCAGGATCATGCTCAGTGCCACTGCGAGACCTGACATCTCAAGTGAAGCTGAACTCCCGAAGCATCTTCTCAGCACTGCAAAACAAGTATTACTGGCTGGCAAATCCTCTTGCCAAAATCCAGTTGCCTTTGTGAACGATTCGATTCTGCAAAAGCCGTTTTGACAATCAGGCATGTCACAGCAGCCTGCGGGCAATATCAAACAAACCACAGATTTCATTTGACACAATAACAACAGACAAGTAACACAAGTAACATTCAAATAACAGTAGAGGAAGAAAAAATCTCTTCTCTGGGGCTTAGTATAATGTCCACAGCCCGACAAGTAACTGAGGCCTAGTCTAAGGTTCAAAACCTAACAGTTACTTGGGCCTAGTATCATGCCCAGAGCCTGACAAATAACTGAGGCATAGTCTAATGTTCAAAATCTAACAATTACTTGGGCCTAGTATAATGCCCAGAGCCTGGCAAATAACTGAGGCCTAGTCTAATGTTCAAAATCTGTTACTTAGCTCTAGCATAATGCCCAGAGCCTGGCAAATAACTGAGGCCTATTTGAATATTCAAAATCTGTTACTTAGCTCTAGTATAATGCCCACATCCTGACAAATAACTGAGGCCTAGTCTAATATTCAAAATCTAACAATTACTTGGACCTAGTATAATGCCCACATCCTGGCAAACAACTGAGGCCTAGTCTAATATTCAAAATCTGTTACTTAGGCCTAGTATAATGGCCAGAGCCTGGCAAATAAATGAGGCTAAGTCTAAGGTTCAAAATCTGTTACTTAGCTCTAGTATAATACCCACATCCTGACAAATAACTGAGGCCTAGTCTAATGTTCAAAATCTGTTACTTAGCCCTAGTATAATGGCCAGAGCCTGGCAAGTAACTGAGGCCTATTTGAATATTAAAAATATGTTACTTAGCTCTAGTATAATGCCCACATCCTGACAAATAACTGAGGCCTAGTCTAATATTCAAAATCTGTTACTTAGCTCTAGTATAAAGCCCAGAGCCTGGCAAGTAACTGAGGCCTATTCGAATGTTCAAAATCTGTTACTTAGCTCTAGTATAATGGCCAGAGCCTGGCAAATAACTGAGGCCTAGTCTAATATTCAAAATCTGTTACTTAGCTCTAGTATAAAGCCCAGAGCCTGGCAAGTAACTGAGGCCTATTTGAATGTTCAAAATCTGTTACTTAGGCCTAGTATAATGTCCACATCCTGACAAATAACCAAGGCCTAGTCTAATGTTCAAAATTTAACAATTACTTGGGCCTAGTATAATGCCCACATCCTGACAAGTAACTGTGGCCTAGTCTAATGTTCCAAGACTAACAATTGCTTGGGCCTAGTATAATGCCCACAGCCTGAGAGTGAATTTCCCAAGTTTTATACACTGTAATCGTGCTTCTGTTCTCTGTAGCTCTAGCCTGTTGGACTCCCCGTTTGCTAGCTCAGAAGTGCTCCGCAAACAGGCTTCGATTCCTTTCGAGATGCCTTTCGGAGGAGGCAACAAGTGTGGCTGCTGCCAGAAGACGGTCTACTTCGCTGAGGAGGTGCAGTGCGAGGGCAAGAGCTTCCACAAGTCCTGCTTCCTCTGCAGTAAGTGAGCGGGTCTGACCAGCTAGGCCTCCCCCAAACCAGATCCCATGGGTCTGTCTAGGAGTGCAGCCCTTTGATGGATGTATGAGCTGTTTCTTATCAGTGCCCATATGGCTATACGTTAATCCCTCACCACGTCTGTCTGGAACCTGCCTGCGGAACAAAACATCGTAAACATTTTGGTGGGAGCGACTTCCCTCTATACTTCCCATTTCTCATCGCTGTACGACTGAGTAGACGGCCATCCAAAAGATGTGATGTTCTCCTAATTTCATAGTGCAGGAAAATTCACATGGCCTTAAAACTGACCGGATAACACAGACTACTAAAGGGAACGTGAGATGCAAGTAAACTAAAGACAGCTGATCATTTGACATGAAATTGTAAATCATCATAAGAATTTAATCTTTTTTCCCCTTTTCAGGCTGAAATCTAGCATTTAAACTTTAATTTTCTGCTTTTTTTAATGTATATGCTTGCTCTGGCATTTCTGTGCAATACAGCTCATTCTGGAAAAATAATTGTGGCAGACTGTCCTCGCAAAAAAGGAATGTGGAATATGCAGCTTCTGAAATGTCTTGCTGCGTGTGTTTAAACAACAGTGCCCATATTAGGAGATGTACTAATGACGCCAGGCTCATCTTCCCTTAGCAGGGGGAGAGTGGCCAGCGTCTGAGCAGCTTACAGGAAGGCATCTAGGCACAGTGAAGTGCAGAGCCACTTGGGAAATGACCCAGCTCGCAGTCTGTTTAGCCACTTTGTCATACTGACAACCTGGAAAATCCGGGACACACCCAAGACAAATGGGAGATAAACGGGACACACCTGGGACACACACGGGACATGCCTGAGACGCACACGGGTCACGCCTGAGACACACACGGGACACACCTGGGACACACACGGGACCCGCCTGAGACACACCTGGGACACACACGGGACACGCCTGAGACACACACGGGACACGCCTGAGACACACACGGGACACACCTGGGACACACACAGGACACACCTGGGACACACACGGGACATGCCTGAGACACACACGGGACACACCTGGGACACACACGGGACATGCCTGAGACACACACTGGATGAATCCCTACTCCAAAGCTTTCCACACCACCAGTTTCAGCCCATCCACTTTCCTGTTTACTGGGGCACATCTGCTGTGGAATAATACACATGTATATATACAATATGTGTGTGTGTGTTTGTGTGGGTTTATATATGTCGTTTCCTCTGGGTACTCCAGCTTCTGATCTGTGTCCCTGTACTGGATATGGATGGATAGACAGATGGATGGTTGATAAGTAGATGGACTGATATAGAAAAAGTAAGAGGACTGAAGGAAATGTATGGGAACCTACTTGAATTTGTGTTATTCTCCCTACCTGGTTCCAGTGGCTTGTAGGAAGAACCTGGACAGTACCACAGTGGCAGTTCACGCTGATGAAATCTACTGCAAGTCCTGCTACGGCAAGAAGTATGGACCAAAAGGCTATGGATACGGTGGTGGAGCAGGAACCTTAAGCATGGATACAGGCGATGCTCTGGGAATTAAACCGGACCAGTAAGAAACGACATGTGACATTTTTTGTGAGGCCCCTGTATGTAAATATTATGTGGATAATAAATGACGGTATACATCACTGGTGGCTTGCACTGGATTTGAAGACTTGTTAATGAGAAAATAGTAACTCACTGTAACTAATGTTGAACTATAATTCATTTTTGCTAACTAGTCTTTTCCTTCAATTCACAGTGAATATTTTAAAATCCATGTTAATGATTTTTTTTTTGTAAATGTACAGTTAATAATATCTATCTAAAAACAACAAAAAAATCAAAGTCCAATCCTATTTTTTGTCAATGAACATGTTCCCCAATCACACTTCCTTTTCAGGCAGGCTCCTCATCGGCCCACTAATAACCCCAACCCATCCAAGTTTGCCCAGAAGACGGGCGGCTCTGACGTCTGCCCTCGCTGTGGCACTGCGGTCTATGCTGCAGAGAAAGTGATCGGGGGCGGAAACGTAAGTGGGAGATATTACTCCTGGCAGACTGTGTATATGCAGCTGTGATGGTCTAGATCAGTGTTTCCCTATTCGGTCCTTGAGGAATCACAGACTGTCCACGTTTGTACTCCCTCTCAGCTGAGGTCTTCGGGTCTTTGAGGATCAGATTGGAAACACTGGTCTAGATATACACAAATGAGGAAGAACTGAATGCTTTTATTTTCACAGTACGAGTTGCAAGTACAACAGAATTCAATCTTCACACATCTCACCTGGGTCTCCTGTGAGACAGACAGCTGAGGGCAGACCTTGGGGTCAGAGCTCAGTGTCAGCCATTTTCCCACCACCCCTGGAGTTGATTTTGGTGTTATAGACCCAGCTCATGTACCCAACAGTGATATGTTTACTCTATCAGGATTGTACTTAAACCCATGACCTTCCGGCCACAGACTCCTAACCCACACAGCGAGATACTCTCCCAAAGTGGGCTTAATGCCCATAAACGAGAACAGACAACTAAACCCACTTCACTCATTTATAAACTGTCTCCTGTTAGACCTTAAATCCATAGGCCACCCTGAAATGAACAAATATCTTTTTGTCTGTCTCCGTTTTGTAACGGTTCCCTCTTCCCACCACCCAGTCCTGGCACAAAAGCTGCTTCCGCTGTGCCAAATGCGGGAAAGGACTGGAGTCCACCACCCTGGCTGACAAGGACGGGGAAATCTACTGCAAAGGTCTCACCTTCTGCTGTCCGTATAATCACAAAGAAACAGATTTGTCACCTAGTGCCTTGATATGCCTTCAAACCTAGAAGTGGACTATATACCACTGGCAGGGCACATTCTTCAATGCATATGCTTCTCCACACGTAAACATCTGTCTGTAAACATTCCTCAGGTGTTTCCATATAATGACATGTTTACTAAACTGAACGTTGACTGTGTCCACAGGATGTTACGCCAAGAATTTCGGCCCCAAAGGCTTCGGATTTGGACAAGGGGCTGGGGCACTGGCACATTCCCAGTAGACACCGTGTTGAGGGATGACCCGAGAAGCCACCCTCTGCCCCAGCTCACTACTGCCCCCTTATGGCTTCTTAGGTCACTCCTAGCAACCTTCTGCACTACACATCATCACACTAGGTAAAGGCATGAGAATTCTGAATTTAGCAGCTTTTGTTTTTGGTTGTGGGAGCTAAAGTGGCAACAGGAACATCGCCATCGCTGAAATATAACCACTGTTGCTTAGCTGTTAATTTGTATCATCAGAATTAACCAAGGGCCCTGACATGTTGCAGTATGTTGCCTCTCCAGGTGAAGCTGTTCATCTTTATGTTTCAGGCTTCATTTAAAGCCACACCACTCAGAGAAAGCGACACTGAAAAAATAAAATGCTGGCAATGTTGAATCAACGTAAAACATTTCAAGTAACTGATCACACGTAATATTTGAAGCTTCTTCATTGTAAACAATTATTCAGTTTAACGTGTAAAAAATATGTTCAACCGTAAACATAAAAAGGAAGTTAAGTTCAAATGGATGAACTAATAATTTTCAACTATTGGAATAAGAAGAAACACACTTAATGAACAACAGTTTTGTTTTATTTTCTCAGTGTGCGTTACTTTGCCTGATACGGCACAGAATACAGGTAACCGCAAATGTAGCCAATCTAATTTGCTGTTTGCAAACTGAGAAACGTTTAGTCCTGCAAATATGAATCTTAACTGGCTGTAAGATAAATTGGTTGTTTTGCATGACGAGAGCCACCTGGATTTTAACAAAAACGTGACGCGCACTGCGCCGTTAATAGGGACCGAAGCCTTTCTGCATGTGCGCTACAAGAACCCGGAGCTTCACCTTTGCCCACCTGCCTGATATGGGGCGCATTTTCATATTCTACTCACTTTAAAAATGACTTTCCAGAGCTTACAAGGTCTTATGTGTTTAATTTTAACACCTAATTCCCTTTTGAAAAAAACAGCTTAAGCTCATGCTGGTTGACCAGTTCATGATAGTTGACCAGTTGAGGTATGTTTTCGCATGATGGTTTGATGATTTAGGTGGTCGTACCAGCTTATGGTGGTCATTCTAGCTGGTTTAGCTGGTCATGCCAGGCTGACCACACCAGCATGACCTACTGGCACCCCACCCAGCTAAAACATCAAAGAGCAGCAAGAGCTGGGACCTGACCACCTTAGACCAGCTAAAACCGACTACCGGCTTAAGATGATTTTTGGCTGTTTTTTTTTTCATTTTTCATTTCATTTACACTTTTCACGCCACTCTTATAATCTTTATATGGAGTCTTCTACTATTTAAATAACATTACCACATAAATTCATTGAGCAATATTCAATGTAGTGTGACAAAGTAAGAAATGAACAGTGAGCAGTAATTGCAGTTACATGTTACGCCGGACCCCAGTTACGCGCGTGCAGGTGTACCAAACATGCTCACATGCTACATTCACACCGAATAATTAAATTATAAAGCACTGCTGCGTTTTTTTCTTCACTCCGAGCAAATTGTTAAAAAGGTCCGTTACCGAAAACATGCGCCTGTGTACTTCTGTACTTTTTATATTATGTACTTCACGCCACATGGCTTTATGGTCCACGGTTTGTAAAAAATTGTCATGGGTTTATATACCTCTATAAAAAACAATGGAAAGTGCATTAATTCTGGGCATATCATGGATTGATACTAACGTTGGCATTTTTGTGTTTGCATAAAAGTTAGATCATGCACTGCAAACTGGGGACAACGTGGCTGTGCTGTAGCGACTTTGAGAGGCTGTTATTTAACACAGGACCCGCCCATAACCCTCACTCAAATAAAACTAGCGGGGAATGAGTGCATCGTAGTTTCAGGTCCAAAAGTAGGGGAAGCTGACTGCAAGTTTCAAGTCCACATCTCGGTTAAGGCGTAAATTGCACTCGAGTAACAAAAAAATCACCCCCTTTCAGCAAACAACAGAGGCTTGTTCTCCCAGCAATTTCAACACAGAGCTGTGAATAACGGGAAGGCAGCCGAATGCGCCCCCCCCCCACTGCCACCCCCATTCAATCCCCTTCTCAGCAGGGCTCGGAGACTTGCACGCCCTGGGCACATCTGGGCGTACAGGCCCGCCTGCGCTTGGATCGCTTCCCGACAAACCCTGCCACCGCGTAGGAGGCGATAGACAGAGGCAGGATCAAAGCCAAAATCCGTCAGCCTGGGGGAAGGAGGAGGAACTAAAGTGAAGTGAACAGTGGACCGTATCTGACACTGTGTGTGTGTGCGTGTGTGTGCCAAAGAGTAGGAGTAGGGCGGGTGGGCAAGAATCACAGACGGGGGCGAAGCGTTTTATGGAGCTGTGTGTGAAAATAGCAGGGGATTTATTAACTTTGTCAGCTTTTTGGGAATCTGCGTGTATGACTTGGGGCAAATTGGACTGCATGCGTAAAAAAGAAGATAATCTTATAATCACTCGTGTATTACCTTTCACTTTTGTGAAATCTCCACCTGGTCCATTGCTTAAATTTACGAAAATTTGACACTGTACTGGCGAAGAGAAGAAGATGTTTTTTTTTTTTGAAAGTGAACTTCTATATCAGAACAAAACATTTTTACTGGCCATGCAGTTTATTTATCAAGCGTTTAAAAATAAATTTCCCCTGACTTGGGTGGATGGATGGATATATTCAAATAGCAATGCATAAGAGCAATTAAAAGGCAAAAAAAACATGCCCACCCATACTTCGTGTGGGATAAAAGGCAAGTCTTTCTGTTTACATGCGAAGCACTGCAGACATGACTTCTGTTCAATTATTTTATAAGAACCACGAAAACGTCAAAGCTGCCCAATTGTGGAAAGTAAACAAGCTCGTTTCCTTAGCCGCAGCGTTATTCCGGAACACTGTCCTCGATTTAGGATTTTTATATTTCCAAACTGGACTGAGTTGAAATTTGTTGTTTCTTGTCCACCCTCTAGTGGACAAGATGTGATCATGCATTAATTGTGCCCTCACCGATGGATTCTCAGAATTCTCCACCAAATATTATGAACTTTTATGACCTTTTAATTTTATGGGTTTCCTAGGACCTAATGGTCAAAAAATGCTATGCTAGGATGAAGTAACAGGTGCAGGAGAACCTCCTCCAACAACTGCCTGTTTCATTTTGCTGCATGCATGCACAGCTACACAACGAAAAGCGAAAGAAATCAGTCTTAAGTACGTAAATTTGATATGGTCTCATTTAATAAGTGGTTTGGCGGATACTCAGCTACCACACCGTGTAGGGTGACGTATTTTGCTCTGCAGAGAAGAGGACACTGGAGGCACGATGAAAAGAGAGGCATCAAAACAACGCAGATATGCACACAGAAAGTATTCTGACTGTAGAAAGCAAAAGTCAGCATGAACCAAGGTGATATACCAGACATTTCAATTCATTTTTAGGTCCCAAGAAGTGGAAAAACAGGACGTTTGGTCAGTATGGCAGTAAATAGTTATATTAGCTGTGCTTGCAGCCCTATGTTTGTAACTGAAGACTGGTATTGCTCATTTAGCTTGAATTAAACCACCTAGCCGCAACAGCAAGACTGCAATAAAACAGCCAGTGAAATAAACTGCCGTCAGTTGACGTGTAATTAATGTTTTTCTTTAACACTGAAGTTTCTCCCCATCATATTCCACGAAACATTAAAAAATATATATTTTAAATGAATATTAGATATCAGAAAGTGTAAGCAACCTATATTTAATGAAACGTTACTGCCATGACCACCTGACATTGTCAAAGACAATCTGATTATCATCTGATTTGTTTGAAGTGTACAGTTATGACCTTCTGTTTAACGTACATCACACAGTTAACTTACTTGCTTCAGAGGAATTGTGTATGACTCTGAGGGCCAGGACTGTGTGCTCCTCAGAATCACGTCACCGGTAATAATATCATCATATCCCTGTCGGGCCCCTGAGCAAGAACTTAAACACTGAAAACTGATTCAGAGGTGCCCCCTGATGAAATGGGCCCCACGTTAGTCTTTTTCTTCCCCCAGTGTATTAACTGTCATTTTACGCACTGAGGGCCCCATGGAATCCATGCCCCTCTGGTGCCCCTATACACCGATGAGCCGTAACATTAAAACCAGTGACAGGTGAAAAGTGAATAACGTTGATTATCTCGTTACAATGTCAAGGGTGCCATTATGTATTAGGCAAAGGACCAGTCAGTTCTTGAAGTTGATGTGTTGGAAGCAGAAAAAATGGGCAAGGATAAGGATCTGAGTGACTTTCACAAGGGCCAAACTGTGATGGTTAGATGACTGGGTCAGAGCATTTCCAAAACAGCAGATCTTGCGAGTTGTGCCCAGTGAGCAGTGGTCAGTGCCTGTCAAAAGTGGTCCAAGGAAGGCCAACCGGTGAACCAACAATGGGGTCATGGGCGCCCAAGGCTCACTGATATGCATGGGGAGTGAAGGCTAGCCCATCAGGTCTGATCCCACAGGAGAGCTACTGTAGCACAAATTGCTGAAAAGCTTAATGCTGGTTATGATAGAAAGGTGTCAGAACACACAACGCATCGCAGCCTGCTGTTTATGGGGCTGCATAGCCGCAGACTGGTCAGAGTGCCCCTGCTGACCCCTGTCCATCGCTGAAGGTGCCTACTATGGGCATGTGAGCGTCAGAACTGGACCATGGAGCAGTGGAAGAAGGTGGCCTGGTCTGATGACTCACGTTTTCTGTTACATCACGCGGAGGGCCGGGTGCGTGTGTGTCGTTTACCTGGGGAAGAGATGGCACCAGGATGCACTATGGAAAGAGGGTAAGCTGGCGGAGGCAGTGTGAGGCTCTGGGCAATGTTCTGCTGGGAGACCGTGGGTCCGAGCATTCATGGGGATGTTACTTTGACATGTACCACCTACCCACACACTGATGTAGACCAAGTACACCACTTCATGGCTATCGTATTCCCTGACAGCAGTGGCCTCTTTCAGCAAGATAATGTGCCTGGCTGTGCTGCAAAAATGTTCAGGAATGGTTTGAGGAACATGAAAAAAGAGTTCAAGGTGGTGACTTGGCCTCCAGATTCCACAGATTACAATCTGACCAAACATCTGTGGGATGTGCTGGACAAACAAGTCCGATCCGTGGAGGCCCCACCTAGCAACTTACAGGATCTACTGTTATTGTCTTGGTACCAAATACCAGAGGCACACTCAGAGGTCTTGTGGAGTCCATGCCTCAATGTGTCATGGCTGTTTTGGCTGCACCAGGAGGACCTACGGAATGTCAGGCAGGTGGTTCTAATATTATGGCTGATTGGTGTATGTATGTGTCATAAGAGAGCAAGATGGAAATGTGAAAACAAAAGACACATTTTACTTGTTTAACTGGCCTCCCTTGTCTTCAGTAGGCTTTCTCCAACTCAAATTATTTTTACGTAAGTTATCTGAAAAGGGGGAGATTTGTGCAGACAACTGTAGCTCCATTACTGCGAGGCATACAGAGCTCAAAGTTTGTAAGCAACAGGCAGTTCACGCAGATCCTTAGGAAATTCCCGAGGAGCCTGGTTATGAACCTTAGTGACGGCCGCAATAAGCTGTAGTTCAAGGGTGGTGGGTGTGTCTCCTTTTTGTGAATGAGCAACAGCTGTTGTCTCCACGGCGACCGACGCCTGAACACCGCCCCCGTATTACCATTGGTCCCTGCTGCCTGACGTCACCACTCAAGGGCTGCACCGGCAAAACCGCGTGGAGGCGAGTCCCAGTGCTGGGCATGTGTGGGCATATCCAGAGGTTCAGCGCTGCAGTCAGCACCGCCCGGTTTGCCGAACTGGGTACGGTACCTCCCGAAGGAGATTAGTTACGCGCAAGACTATCAACGGATTATTTATCCTTGGAATAAAATTTCTTGTTAGTTGAGAACTTTTTATTTAGAACCACTGAGAATCAGAGAAGATCGATCGTAGGACCTACCTTCGAGACACTGAATCCATAACCGAAGGCTTCTATGTTCTACAACATCAGTAATTTGTTTTGTTTAGGAGACATAAATAATGTCTGATAAATTAATGAGCTGTATCCGGATTATGGGGGAATCTAAAAAATAGTCCAGCAAGGTTAAGGATCAAGTCTTTACGCCAAAGCCAGGGTTTTTATTATTTTTTATGATGAACTCGGAAAAGGGAATGAAGGAAGGATTTCTGGAAAAAAGAAGCAACGGGTTACTACAGTTGTGGAAGAAGAAGCGCTGTCTTCTGACCGAAGACGGACTCCGGTTGTATGAATGGAAACGCAACGACGAAGGGGCCCACGACCGGGGCTCCAAGGCGAAGGAGCTGCGCTTCGAGCGCATGGCCACCGTCGACTGTGTGGAATACAAACGCGGACTGGTGTATTTCACCGTGGTCATGGCGGGGGGCAAGGAGATAGACTTCAGATGCCTGCAGGAAGGCACGGCTTGGAACGCCGAGATAGCCCTGGCTTTGGTCCGCTTTAAGAACCACGTCGCCGTGCAGACCGGACGGACTCGGCATCTGTCACATCTGGGGAGCACCGGGGAGGAGGAACCGCTGGAATCGCGATGAAGGGCAAACCGGGCACCGGCAAAGGTTAGCCTGCCCAGGGACCTTTTTCCTGCACCTGTCACTGGCAGTAGGACCATGTCATTCTTAATCATTTCCCTTACCACAGAGACTTACTGTTCTGCGTTTATTAATATACTGTCTAATTGTTTGGCGCTATATATTTGTTTTGTTGGCATTTCTCTTCCAATTACTTTGTTTATGCTGTGCGCTTGGCAACGACAAAAAAACGGAAAACTATAATTGCGTAAGATTCAGTAAATGAATCTTTTTCGTGCGGGGATTGCCAATTGCTGTTCACCGTCAGCTCTGAACATACTGTTAGATATGCCAGATCTGTTTAAATGCCCGTTTTTACTCACACATGCAGAAAGGATGTAACTTTCCCGATGGCACAATTAACGATTTCAGCAATTCCGGTTTCACTTTAGGTGCAGCAGACTCATCGCGGCCGCGGCACGGTTCAGGATGCTACTTTGCGTCGGCGTTTCTTTGGTTAAAACACTGTCTGGCACATTTCCCATATACCCAGAGTAAGCTGGAAAGTAAAAATACAACTATCCGCCTTACGTTTTAAACCTGTCTTCTAGTGATTCCTGGTAAAATTAATTATGGCAGCTGGGCAGATTCTAGGAATTAAGGTTTATATATAGCGCTTAGGAAGTCCCTTTGATTATTTTTCGGGCGTGTTCATGCAGACACACACATATATATAGCGTAATTATATCATTTACTGTCTTCATTTACGCATTTTAAAATAGCCTGAATATGCTTCCTATCACAGATCATTTACTCTTGCCTGCTCGGCTTGCTGCCCTCAGTAAATCAAGCTTACCCTCTCCCAGATAGGAGGCACACTGATACATATATGTGTGTATATAAGCCTACACGGTTGCATGTCTCTATATGTAACAGAATCCTAGATAACTTAGAATTTTGACATTTATTGAAAGGGAAACAACTGCTTTTTTGTTTCTGTTTTTTTCTTATACAGAATTGCCAGTGGAATACAGTTTTAAAAACCAGGAAATGTTGACTGGAGGGCAGAGAGCACAGTGGACGGCCCATCCTCCAGCTGGCTGGCTCTGGAATGTGCCTTGCTGCAGTTCCAGGCTCGTTTCTGTGTCTCAGTATCAGTCCTTCCCGTTATCTGACTTATACAGGTAAACCTTTGGGTGGCAGCTTGGGGGCCTGGACTGTTTTTTTTTCCCATTAATGGATGGTGGAGCTTTGTTGAAATATCTAGAGACTCCCTGGTTTTATATTGCTCCGAGACCTGGACTATGCTCCTGGACAGTGGTGACCAGCAGGGAGCGCTATAGCTGTCAGCTTTTTACACCTTTTGATGTATTGTAATATGGCCTGCAGAAGCATGTGGATTGCTCAGAGTACTGTATCACTTGGCACTTTTGTACCTTGCTTAGTAGAGCTTATAATGCTGTAATTGTGTCATGCTATGGATATGCTCGTACTGTTGTGTTATGCTACCTGTTTTCTGGCATTTCCTCTCAGTAAAGTTTTGTATGTAATCCCTGCTACTTTACCTAGCTGTGTATCTCCAGTTAAATGCATTTGGTGTTATGCGGAAGGATGGTATTTAAATCCAACATAAAGTAACATCCATCCATAACCGCTTATCTCCGGAACGGGTCACGGCAATCCTGGAGTTGATCTGGGAAGCGCAGTGCGTGAGGGAGGGGACACCCTGATGCCAAACTCAAAATTTTAGTCACAAGAATAGGGGGTGGGGAGGCTTTTAGTGGAGCTGTTTTCCTTTTCAACTGCTGCGCAGAGACCTCAGAGCGGAACACAAATAGGAATCTGCTTTCCTTGGAAAAACAAAAGATTTGGCTCGACAGAGGAAATCCGAAAACAGGAAAAACAAAAAAGTGATTTTTTTGACCTCTTCTAGCAAGGTCCACTTCTACAGAACAGAGTGTCAGAATGTGCAAACGATGAAGAGTCATGCTGTGGAGGGCGGCAGTGGGCTGAGAATAGGTGCTTCCGACCTTTGGGGCAGTGCGCTGGCTGGCACCAACACAAGGATCCATTATCTGGGTCCTGAGAGAGCTAGGTTTTGTTTTTAGTGCCCATTATTTTCAAAGTGATAATGTTTTTTTTTTTGAAGATTATCGCTGGTTCAGCAACCACTACAGAACAGTCACTGGACTAATCTTGGCTCCTAGATACAGAGTAATTTCAGCACCCTCATGCCCTCCGTCGAAACAGGGTAAATCTGTTAGTTATTGTTTTTGATTGTAACATAACATACTGCCCCCTAAGCTGTTTATATATGCTCATTCACAACACTCCCTATCCACCCCCCCACCTGGCGTTGGACTGTTCCATGTCACAGAAGCCAGGTCTGTGTGAACAGGTTCTCTGATACACCTGCTGTCACCCCCCTGGACATGCCAATGGTGCAGTCCAGTCGGTCACATGAGGCGGCCTGTCCCTGCCTATAATCTCCTTGTTGTCCTGGTGCTCAGTGGTAAGAGCAGTGAAGGTTTCTCCCCAGAGGCTAATGGTGACTCATCTTTTTTTTCTGAAAGCGTTTCTTTCACGATCTGCTCCCCCACGCCTTGTAGCTGCCAGGCAAACATGTTCCTTTCCTCCTTAGTTTCCCATCCTCCACCCTTCACCTGCTTGGTCCGCCTCAGGGCCCTGGGAGGGAGAAGCTGCTCCCCTGGCCTGGCTTTTTGCGAGGTCAGTGATTATTTGAGGACCGAGGATGGTGGGAGCTGCCAGGAGAGGAATGCGAAGCTGACCTGTCCATGTGGCCTGGGGGCCTGAAAGCCAGAGCCTGAAAAAGCAGGGGTGGAGCCTGGAGCATGCTAGTGGATGTGGGACGGAGGTGGGGGGGGCTCGCAGGGAATGTAAGCACCCTTTCCCTCATGGGCTGCGTGGGTGTGGGTGGGAACAGCCTGTTTCAATAACACTTGGCCATTTCATGGAAGCTTCCAGAACTAAAATATGTGCCCAGGCCGGGTGACCCAACCATAGCAAGATTCTGACGTGTCTCCTCATCCCTTTTGGGGCATATTTTCAAAAATATAAATCAAGCCTTAAAGTAAAAATGCACTGGCTGAATTCTGAAGGCTGAGCAAGTCCCCCCTGGTTGGCTGGCCTTGCACTATACTTGAGAACCAATCAGAAATGAACTCCTCTCCGGATGAATACATCCTGCCATCACCTACTCTTCAGTCCTTCTTATTATGTTGTCCTTCGCTATACTCACGCTTGGGAGTTTAAAAGGCCGATAGCAAGAATTTATAAGCAGATCCAGCATTTAAAAGAGCCACAGTGTTTAGTCTGTGCTGTCAACTAACCCTAACCCCCCCTGCTGACAAAACGGTGCAAGTTGGGATTTTTGGGGCATGAAGACTTAAAATTAATGGAGAATAAACCAAACGATAGTGAAGAGAGGTGAGGAGAAACAGGTACTGTACGTCCTGACCGTGTATTTTTCAGGACATGGACAGTGCACACTGTGCCTCATGGTCGGATGGGTTTAATGCTCCCAACATGGCCCAGCTACATGTGACCCGCCTCCGTTTTGCTCGCCCCATTCTGACCTCACGCTCCGAGCGTCCGGCGGCCCACTTAGCCTTAATGTACGGGTAGACAGAGTGCCGTCATGGGAAAACACAGCACCTGGAAGTCTGGAAGTCAGGCCTGAAAAGCCAGCGAATGAGTGAGACGAGCTGAGGGACGAGTAATTCATGGCAGAGTGCACCTCGGCGCTAGAGAAAATGAAGCCGGTTTAAAATAACCCTGCACGGCTCTGAAATAGCCTTTGATGGGAAGGGCCAGTGATCTGAGTAGCGAGATCATGAGATGTCCATCACTGCCTGGGTTAACTGACAACGGCACTAACGGCGAAGCCAGCTAATCCAGTGAGTGAGTGACATGTAGCGTAACTCCGCTCATCTTTTTGTGCAACTTAATGCTTGTAACAGCTGATATGAAGTATAAGTTTTGTGTAGCTCTTTGTTTTTGTAAGAGAACCATTCTCAAGATGCTTAGGGAATAAGCAGGTATGTTATTAAAAACGTAAAAACATATAATGTAAAATGAACGACATTTCAACATTTAAGACTTGGCACAAAAACGCACAAATCCTTTGATTCACAAAAAAGTCCCTTTCTGGAATGATGATGGTCTCTTTAATCCTGATTTAAACTGAGGAAATTGAAAGGATAAACAGCAGGGCAGTTATATTTTCAGCTACATGGTGCTTGACGCTTGTGAAAGAGAGACAAGAGTCGTAGAGGGGTCAGAAATTCCCCCTCTGTGGTGGGATGGGATGGAGGAAGGGCGGGCTGGAATAGGGTGGGATGTCCGTGACGAACTGACAGCAGGCTGGGCGAACGCAGGCCGCCCACATCCCAGCTGTTGCTCGCTCCTCATGCCCCCTTGTGCGCCTGGCCGCCAGCCAGACGGGTCAGCGATGGCCGCAGGCCTACGCATAAGGTCAAGTGTGTGTCTAGCATACAAACACACTACGCCGTGTGTTTCCCAATCCGGTCCATGGGGACCCACAGACAGTCCATATTTTTGCTCCCTCCTAGCTAAGAAGCAAAAATGTGGACGGTCTGGCAGGGGGCAAAAATATGGACTGTTTGTAGACCCATGAGGACCGGGTTCAGAGACGCTGCACTTAGCGATCAAATTTAAAAACTGAAAAAGAGGGGTTAGGGGGAAACGGGGAATTTTATGGTTTATGTGTAGAAAATGAGAAATTTGGTGTTAAAATCATCCGTGAATGTCAGTCATCTGATTCACCTTCCCGAAAATGGGACAGAATTGGATTCTATCCACACATACATCCACACGTGCACATTCCGCCACACACATATATTCAAATGCATTTACACACCAAACATGAGGCACATAAAGGCCTACAACAGCAAGTCCATTACAGTTCAAAGACAACAGCCTCTTTTTAAAAATAACTTGGGTTCACCCGCCAAGGTGAAGTGTGAATTGTGCAAGCCCTGTGTGCTTTGTGGGGCAGTCGGGCAGGGGCACTGCGTTCATCCCTGCTGAAATGAAAGGAGTTTGAAGCCTCCCTTGCTTCCTTTGCCTGCAGCGTCCTCTCACTGGCCAGCCTCCACCTCCTATCTCATCTCCGTCGGTCCTGAAATTCCCCTGTTCGCTTTTCATGGAGGTCAGCCACACACGCGGCATCTTGTCAGGCTCTCCAGCTGTGTCATAGTTCCTGGCCGCTTATATCTTTTTGAAGAACACTGTGTTACTTCATTGGCTCTTTGGGATGACAGATGCCGCCAGCGAGGTTAGTTTTAGCTTCAGAAGGAATGTGATGTAGTCACATGGTTCCCTCAGCTTAATGGTCTTCAGCCATCTTAGGTTACCATCCATTCATGTCGTGTTGGGGCGATCTGTAGGAATGAGCCGGCTTACAGCACAGAGAAGACCGTGACCCATTACACGTAATCACCTGACTGGCACATTTTTGAAAAATCCAGAGAACAGTCACTCTCAGTCCTGTTCCTGGTGCCCCCCCCCCCCCCCCCCCCCCCCCCCCCGCGTCTTTTCTTCTTCATCCCCTCCCCACTCCAACACCCCCACCCCCCCACAAACACCACAAACAACA
>JAAGVU020000123.1:18186103-18216764 GCA_011763525.2 Mormyrus iriodes | reverse complement strand
TGACCCCTTAACACTAAACCCCTCCCTGGGCCATTTTTTAAAAAACCAGAGAACAATCCCCCCCAGTCCTGTTCCTGGGGCCCCCCCCCCCCCCCCTTGCGGGAATGTTTTCATTCCATCCCTACCTTAATCAGCATCAGATAGCCCTAACATGCAAACACACAGACACATATACATGCGTACAGCAGGGCAGTGGATACAATCTGAGTCACATCGCATTAAGCCTCAGTGCCACACCAGAAGGCGTGTTTAGCTAACCAGTGATAGTGCAGTTGAAATTCAAGAAAACAAAACTAAAATCAAACAAAACATGAGGCAAAAGTTCATATATCTTTTTCAATAATGCCACCCTGAAGCACCATGGCTGCTGGCATATGTGGGCTAGGCCCTGCATTTTGTTTTATTTGGCACCCCCTGCTGGGCACATTTTATGCCATCTCTCTGGCACTGTTTAACCACCCCAACTTCTCAGCTGGTATATGCCTTATTAAAATGACAGATTCTTACGAAGAGGAAAAGAGGATTTGACCATTGAACTCCAAGCCAGAGGCACAATACAGGGTGCATGGAGCATTTCTCCTGTAGCATTGTGGGTAGGTGGTGTACCATCCCATAAACGGGCCTGAATAGTCCGGTACATATTTGTGAATGCTGGCGTCTCTCCCTATACTCTTTCTGCCACTCACACTTTGCATGGACAATCTAGGTGGAATTAAACCCAAAGATAATTTCACGTATGTCATCTGAACATCTGCAGTGAAATTATCAAAAAGCAGCCATATGGGGGCAGCGTGTGGCTCTAAGCCTCTGTGCCTGAGATCGGAAGGTTGCTGGTTTGAAGCCGGCCTCGGCACATCTGCTGGTCCTCGAACAAGCCCTTTAATCCCCAGGGTGCTGCTATGGGTGGCCGCCCTTCGCGGCTAGCTTGCTCTCACCTACAGGGGGCAGCATAAAGCGAATTTCCCCACAGGGAATCAATTAAATTGAAAAGTATCAATTAATTTCAGAACTATAGCCCTATAATTCATTAAAGTCTTTCCAACGTTGTAAAAACAGTGCAGTGTGAATCAGTTCAACCAGAACAATGAAGCGGACCTTGAGTCACTGGGATGGGACGTGTTTGTTTGGTGTGCTGTTCCTCTCTCCAGGGCAGGGATGGAGTCAAGAGGAAAAAAGAGAAAAATAAAAACCAAAAGAACAGTTTTGGCAAGAGGAAAATAAATGAAATATTGGATCCAGGCACAGGGATGGTGGGGAGAGACAGGAGTGGGAACTGGCTTCATTACCAGAACTGTCCTACTGGGGACAAGAAGGAACAGAAGACTATACTTATACACCACCATTCAAAAGTCTGGGGGCACTTGGAGATTTCCTTGTTTCCAAAAGAAAAGCATTTTTTTGTCCATTTAAAATAGCATCAAGTTAATCAGAAATACGGTGTTGACACTGTAACTGCTGTAAAGGAGTATTGTAGCTGGAACCGGATGACAAAGAAAGCATTTGCAAAGGAAAATACTGAACATATAGTCACTTTGGCAGTGATCCAGCAGTGGACGTGTCATATTCTTCACAGAATAGAGTCAGGCGGGGCCCATTCCTGCCTTCTACTGTACTCCACCACCCATCTTAATGAGAAGGCTGGTCAAAATCTAAATATGTCTATAGCACTTCCCTCTGTCTCCATGCTACCCAAGAGACATGCATTTTACCCTATTTCCCTTTTTAAATACCTTTTAAATGCTTGTTTCCTGGGTCCCTGACAGAAAGCTCCTTTCTCACGATATCTATAGTAGTATAGACCCAGCAAACTGTTATATTGCATCTACTGTTTAGAACAATTGGTTTTCATAATGTAATGGGTGGACAACTTAAATATTTTCTACTGGAGGAATCTCGGCACTCCCTTTCTCTCGAGAAGCGTCCATTAGGATTTGTGTGAAAAGTTACAAGTAACAAAATAATTAAAAAAACCTGAATTAAAAATTAACTGGAAAAAGATTTGATAAATAAAACCCAGCAATATTACAGTCGTGAGTGGTTTATTTCAAACTTTAAAGCTTTAAAGCAAAGAAATACAACACCTACACTGAAACCTAAACATCCTCGTTGTTTGAGTCTGCCTGTGAGTCATTTATGAAAAAGAATTATTTGGATGCCAGGGCAAATGACTTCATTGCAACATGTTATACATCAAAATCATCAAGCGGAAACTGATTCAGTATCAGATTTGGAGTTGCTAGCATGAAAAGTTACCATAAGATTACTCCAGCCCTCCTTTCTGACAGATTTTATTTTGCATTATAGATTACACATAAGAATGACTTTTTCTGTTGTTTGCCTGTTTGTGTCAGTCTGTCTCGTCAGTTGAAAAATGTGTTTTAAGAGAATTTGTCTGCAAATTACTTGCAACTTTGTGAGCCTGTATGAGGCTTAAAATAGACTGGCAACTTGTTCAGGGCGATTGCCTCGCCTCGTACCCTGTGCTTCCTGGGATTGATTGGATGGATGGATGGATGGAAAAAAAAATTATGATACTCAAAACCACAGATGTTTCGATTGGATTTGAATGTCCCTGCTCCTGAGACACAGGCATCGGTCCCACCCTGAGCGATGGAGCATCCAGGTAAGTCGACGCTCCTGCTGTGTATACAGTTGCCAGAACTCAAGAAGGGACGCATTCCAGCCCAAGTTCAAGACAGCTGCTTGCAGAAAATTAAACATTTTTCCCACCCTTCCATATCTGAGGGAGTTGGCCTTTGAACGGCAAATGAGAATGATGCCAGCATACTGACCCCCCCATTGCTGAGACTTTCCTGAGCTGTTAGCGGTGCCAGTTGAAGCCCGTGCACTGTCCTAGGCCAGCTTCGCAGCCCACATCCCCTGCTGTCCGAGACAAAATGGAATCAGCTTTCTCAGCTCCCTCAGAGGTTTAGGTCCTAAGCACTGACTGCCCTAAGCACTGACTGTCCTAGGCACTGACTGCCCTAAGCACTGACTGCCCTACGCACTGACTGCCCTAAGCACTGACTGCCCTAGGCACTGACTGCCCTAAGCACTGACTGCCCTAAGTACTGACTGTTACTATTAGGTAACGTCAGGCATTGACAAAAAATTCCATACGCCATGGGTTGTGTAACATCATCTTCCCTTTCTCTAGTGAATAGTGTTCAGAACACTTGACATTATGAAAATAAGGCAAATATAAATTATGTCTCCGTTATTGAGCAGTACAAATTTTTCCCAACTAATCAAAAACCCTTCTCTTTTACGATAGTGCTGTCAAGAAAAACCCATTGAATTATGTGGGTATTCGATGTCAAATCAATGTGACGATATTACCACCAGAGGGCGCTGCTTTGCTACGAAAAACAGCTCTGTAGTCTCTTCTTCAGGCAGGATTTCACAGTTGATCTTTCTGGGTGAGACGATATTTCCTTATGATTAACTGAGAGGAACAAATGTGTTATATTAAGAATGTCAGCCACTCATCCTATTTGAGAGATAAATTCAAATGAATTTACACACACACACACATTTGTATTCATATCTTTGTGAGGACCGTCCATTCATTCTCATGGGAAAAACCCTAATTCCAATAATGACAACCTTAACCCCTACCCAGCCCTAATCTTAACCAGAAATAACCAAACAAAATACAAGACTTTCGGCATTTTTAATTTTTGATTGCAGGCGCAGATATAAAATTGAGTTTCCCCTTGTAGGGACCAATGAAATATCCCTCACAACACCAAAAGAACAGCTTTTTATCACATTGTGGGACATTTGGTCGCCACAGTGTAATCTATATATAACCCACACATACACACGCACATGCGCGTGCGCGTGCGCGCGCACACACACACACACACACACACACACACACACACACACACACACATAATTCTACACTATGGAACACTGGGGAAGATATCTGGGTTTCCAAGGTCCAGTCACCAAGATTGACGCTTTCATCTTGGGGAAATTAGCCTGAACCTATACCTTGTTCCATGCTTATCTTCTGATGTAAATCAGCATCGGACAGCACAAAGAGGTTCGTGTTACAGGCATGCCTGTCACATTGAGTCCCACCACCCAAATCCATTCTGAGCACTGGAAAAGACTCATGATAGACAACCCTAGCGGGCTTTAACAGGATTGTGGTTGACAACTCAGGAAGGCAGCCAGTCAGCGTCTGCCTGCAGGTTCAGGAGACAAACCTTATAGCAGTTTTCCACACTTGTTTGCTTGAAGAGCTGATGTCTGTCACAGTGAAACCAAGAGTCCCAGACAAGGCCAGATTATCACCTATTATCACACAGCGCAGGATATAAATAGCTTCACCGAAGCAGCTATATTTGGTTCTGAAGCTGCCCAGCCTGTTTACTGGGGCAGGTACATGGAGGATACAATGTGTCATATTGGGTTTCTGCTGTATATTTCTGACAGCTACAAAAGCACGACATGCAAACTTTCTATTTCCCACATCTATGAACTGAATGATAATGCCGGATACCATAATTCTCATCATAAATTAAAAAACATATGCTCTAAATTTAACTTTAAAATTAACAGCAGGCAATAGTTCATTTTTTACAATATTACTGTTAATGTAATTAAACCAATCATCTTCCATGCCCATTACCCAGTACATTAATGGTGGACAAAATGAAGCTTCATGACTCATTTGCTGTATTTTTTCACCCCATTAGATGGTGCTCTTGGTTTACTTTTGGGCATTCTTTATGACCTTTTTATTGAAGAGAGCACCATCTAGTGGGTTCAGAAAATACAGCAAATGGTTCATGAAGACTCATTTTGTTCATCACAATAGTACAGGGTTGTGGTTCCTCTGGAACCTCTCCATGGAAGCCTAGGGCACACAGCACAGTACGACCCTGGGTTGTATTACTGTATACTTTATAATTTAATGTATATTTCTATAAGCATTTTCGAACATGACATCTCATCCGGGGTGTCCTGTGCTTCCTCAAGGTTCATTTTGGACTTGTGTTATGGATGATGAATAGATAATTATGAAATTGTTGGCATTGTTTGGGCGGACAACCTAGGTCACTTCTCCACTGCGCCAGGTACAATACTTTTGGTACTTCACCAAAAGGTACCTGTTTATACGCCAGAGTTAAAACAACACCTTGTAGTACAGTACTTTTGATACTTGCTGGACGTACCAAAAGTACAGTACCTGGTGAGGTGGAAAAGTACCCCTAGATAACATTAGTCATCTCAAAGCATTGGTTGTTATCCTTTTTAACCAATCATTTACATGCATAAATCTGCAAGCGCACATACAAATTCTCACTGTTTCCATGCATCTTTCTCATTCGATGATTTTTCCCCTGTGCAAATGTCAGCTTCTAGTTTAAATAATGCTAAGTTAACACTACACAATATTAGCCCTGATTTTCCGCTCGCTGACAAACCCCCCGGATCAAAGGCAAATCGGTGTGCGATTGGCGCCAGCACACTGACGCCCGATCGCTATGTGTGAACTGTTCAAAGACACGACCCGACGGCAACTCCAAATCCTGTAGTGTGAGAAGTGTTGCGATTGGTAATGAGGAGCCAATGAGAGCACAGGACACGGGGTGAGGTGACACCCGAGGGAGGGATTTAAAAGGTGTGACCAGTTCAGTGTTTAGAAACTGTTCTAAGTGTTCAGGGAGACACACATACACACACACGCACACACACACGCACACACATACACATATGTGAAGTGCCTTCCTGAAACTAAACCAAGATAGATAAACTGTACCTAGTAAACAGAAGGAAGGGTGCAGATAAGCTTAATGCTTAGCCCTAAATGCCACACTAATGTCCCCTTTTGTCGTGTCAGCTATTTTACTATATTATTTCTCTACTTAAGGGTTATTGTAAATTGTAAAGACAGGTTTCGCACACAGTTAAAATGGTGTTTGATGGGTGTTTTGATGCTCTAATAACAAAGATTATTGCAGTATAAAATGGACGTACAGTTAAATTTGATGGGTGTTTTAATGGCACAAATGAAACAGGGAAAAATACAAGTATGTGTTGTTACTATATGCAGAAAATACATATGACCTGTGAAGGAAATATGATTGCATCGCACTTTTTATAACTTTAGGGATTCATTTTATATATGTAAGAGGTACGGTAAGCCAGTGACATTCTCAGCCCGGATGACTAAGCATCACAGGGTATGCTTATGTATAAGGTAAGCTTACTTCTCAAGGGAATTTATACAGCCAGGAGAAATATCCTTCAGCAAAATACATTTCAGTATCAAGAACCTGTCTGAGACAATAACAACTAAAAAATGACTAAAATTAGATTAAAATTTCACCTGAACTCCACTAAAGCTTAACTAAAACAAAAACAAGAGACTAAAATGTGACTTTAATCCAACTGCAATTTTTAGTAAGTGACTAAGACTAAAAATAAAGTAACACTGGTTGAGGACACAGTTTTCATCCTGGAATTAATTCATTATATTCATATGTTTCCTCAGTACTTTGCATGATCATAATGGAAGGATTGATGGCAAAGTAAGATTTTGGCTGGGACATTTTGCCATTACACCAGTACATACAAACTGTAGAGTTTTTTTTTCTTCTTTTTTAATGTTATTTTTAGATTTTTAATGCTGCTTGATATGGATGGATACATGTAAATAGTTTTTGGGAAGAAAACAATGAAAATCCCTGCCAGAAAAGGTGTTCAGTGAGATGTGCAGAAGGTCGCCTCCTTTCCCAGAACATATCGTGACTCTTGGGTCAGTTTGATGTCACCTTCATTTCATGCACCATCTCAAATGCTCCTGGAAACTATACACTGCTGGACCAGCTAATCCAAAAAAATGGTCACCAAGATTCAAGCTACCTAATATGTATTAGCATTCATTCCCCTCTAAGTGTACAGTTTATTTTCACTGCTCTCTGTCTTGCTTCGATATAATTCCAAGCGACACTGCCCAAATGACTGATGTGAGAGCCTTCTGCCTTCTGTGTACACATGCACACACTCGCTCACACAGAGTTCTGTTTTCTATGCATGAACATCTCCCCAGACACTTTCTGGAGATGGCCAATGTCACGTTTCCTTCTACAGGGTGCCTACTAGTACATTTCTGAAATGTACATTTCTTGCTCTTGAATGCAAAAGGAAACTGCGAAAGGATCGAGCATATAAAGGAGTGCTAGATTGAAATATTGGTAACATTATTCACAAACCCTGTATTCAATGCTTATTTGCTTCAGGTATAACTCAGGTCCAGTCATAATGACAAGCAAGAAAGACATTTCTAAGGAACAAGATTGGTGTCTAACACACACACACACACACACACACACACACACACACGCATTTATATTCATATATTTGTGGGGACCGTCCATTCATGTCTAAGGGGAAAAACCGTAATCCCAACAATGACAACCCCTACCCAGCCCTTAACTTAGCCATAAGTAACCAAACACAATACAAGACTTTTAACATTTTCAGTTTTTTTTACTCCAGTCACAGATTTTTATAAAACTCAGTTTCCCCTTGTGGCCCCCACAATGTCAAAATAATAACAGGGTTTTTATCACATTTTGGGGACATTTGGGCCTCATGATTTAATATATACATAACCTACACACACACAAACACATACTGTACTTTCCCCTCTTCCTCTATCCACACACCCAAAATGAAGATGAAAACTGTGCTGGAATTTTTAGATCCTTATGGAAAAAAACGAAACTAGCCACACAAAGGTTTATTTTTCTCGACATGTGCCACCCTGTAACAGTAAAGCCCAATGGCAGTCACACATACTCCCTCATCAAAAACAATTGCGACAGCTGGCAGAGATCTCAGCGAAAACCATTTTTAGGCCAGGCAGGAATCTGGCCTTGCCTCAGTTTTTGTTAATTAATTAACAATTGTTAGATAATTAAGAAATGTGGACAGATGCGGGTCTGTGGCATGGGGTAGGGTGAGCCTGAGAAACACAGATCGTCGTTTTCATTAAAGTGCTCCCCGTGGGGAGTGCGGAAATGTCAAAAATTCTGTCCATGCTGACTCCCCTTAATTAACTAACTGACAGACCCTGTCAGAGACAGCTGGTTATCATGGCTGTCTGCTCCCCCCCCAAACACAACCTTGTCTTCAGTCATGACCCCTGGCTAGATGCCTCACAATAGCAGACACAAGCCATAGTATGGACAGCTGGTGTACACTCCAAGCCAAGCTCTTGCAGGTCTCAGGGGAAGCTTATGGTCCTCAGATTGGAGGCGGGGGGTGCAGATAACCCACTGAACTTGAACAAGAAAAGTCAAAGAGAACCTGATAGAAACTACGAAGAAGTGATGGAAAAACATCTCATAGAAAGGGCTGCGGAGCGTATGACAGAAGCTACGGGTGCAAGGCAGGGAACATCCCAGGATGGGGCACCAAACCCATCACACATGCACACCTATGGGAAATTTGGTAGCTCCAATTAACCTCAGCATGTTTTGGACAGTGGGGGGATGCCGGAGTACCCGGGTACTCCATGGGGTACAAAGAGTTTGGCATGAATGCAAATAAGCATTTGGTCAATAGGGGGATAAAGTACAGTTGGTGGCTAAGTGTGGAAGGGTCACATAGGTGCCAGTGAGCTTGAACTTGTCTAGGTGGGCAGTGGTCTGGGGCAATAAGCTGTTCATGTGGTGAGTTGTCCTTGCAGTCAGGGATCTTGCACCGCTTTCCACGAGAAGGGAGACACCGGAAGAGGAGTGATCAGGGTGTGAGGAGTCAGATCATTTTCTTAGTCATGTTCCACTTCCTTGACGAGTGCACGATTCCAAGCGGGGGCGGCTGGCAGCTAAAGGGGGCCACGCTGTCACATCATTGCTGCCCTAACTGAAGTGATCTCCCTATAAGCAAGTTCAAAGACTTTCTTTCAATTGACAACTCAGAAACTTTGTTTCGAAGTTGACCGCGAACCTAGCAAACTATTATATTAAATGTTCTGTTTAGAATAATAGGTTTCCGCAACTTAAATATTTTCCACTGGAGGAGTCTTGACACCCTTTCTTTTGAGAAACATCCACTAACTAAACTAAACTTAAACTATGAACTATGAAAACATTTTCAACAGTGCAACCAAACAATGCAAAATGTGCACTGTGTATCTGTGTAGGATTTTCTAAAGAAAAGACACAAAATAGCTCTACAATTTTCAGTCTCTCCCTATAAATAAAATTAGTAAAACTTCAACTGAAACTTAAAAATATAAAACTAAACGGAAATATATTTTTAAATGAAAACTAAGTGAGATTAAACTGGATTTCAAACAAAAAACGACAATTCTATAAAACTAAAAACTAAATTAAGTAATTAAAACTGTAATAACACTGATTTGCAGTTACCAGCATGAAACATTCCTTTGAAATTACTCCAAGTTTTCCTTCATATTCTGTGAGACAGATTACACACAAAAAATGTTTTCTGTTTATTTTTGCCTGATGATATTGGTCTCTTTCCTTTGGCTAATAAAATGTGTTAGGTGAATTTGTGTTTCTCTATTACCCAGAATCTGTGATTGCATACAGGACGGTTTGGAATATAATCTGAAGTGCTCCGCAATCATGAAGAGTGTCAGACTGGGCCTGAGAAGGAGCCATAATTGTGTGGCAAGAAGTCCTGTCAGGTGCAGTTAGGAAACAATTGGTGGCTCATTCCACATTCCAGCAGTTTCTCATTAGCAGTACCTCACTGGAGTTCACCATTTTAGGAAAAGGAAAAAAGAAAATACTTGGGTTTTTCACACCCAGTTGTTTGTTCAACATCTCAGTTTTATATTGTCTCAAAGTGCTTTACATTATCTCCGCCCAAAGCCACCAGTGAGCAAGCCAGAGGTGACAGTGGCAAGAAAAAATTCCCTAGAAGGAAGAAGCCTAGGGAGGAACCAGACCCAAAGGTGGAGCCCATCCTCCAGGGGCCAGGAGAGGAAGCCCTAACCTTAACCAGACCCAAAGGGGGAGCCCATCCACCAGGGGCCGGCAGAGGAAGCCTTAACCCTAACCAGACTCAAAGGGGGAACCCATCCTCCAGGGGCTGGCAGTGGAAGCCCTAACCCTAACCAGACCCAAAGGGGGAGCCCATCCTCCAGTGGCCGGCAGAGGAAGCCCTAACCTTAACCAGACCCAAAGGGGGAGCCCATCCTCCAGGGACCTGCAGAGGAAGCCCTAACCCTAACCAGACTCAAAGGGGGAGCCCGTCCTCCAGGGGCCAGCAGAGGAAGTCTTAACCCTAACCAGACTCAAAGGGGGAACCCATCCTCCAGGGGCCGGCGGAGGAAGCCCTAACCCTAACCAGACTCAAACGGGGAACTCATCCACCGGGGGGCGGCAGAGGAAGCTCTAACCCTAACCAGACTCAAACAGGGAACTCATCCTCCGGGGGCCGGCGGAGGAAGCCCTAACCCTAACCAGACTCAAACGGGGAACTCATCCTCCGGGGGCCGGCGGAGGAAGCCCTAACCCTAACCAGACTCAAGTGGGGAACCCGTCCTCCAGGGGCCGGCGGAGGAAGCCCTAACCCTAACCAGACCCAAAGGGGGAGCCCATCCTCCAGGGACCTGCAGAGGAAGCCCTAACCCCAACCAGACTGAAACGGGGAACTCATCCTCCTGGGGCTGGCGGAGGAAGCCCTAACCCTAACCAGACTCAAATGGGGAACCCATCCTCCAGGGGCCGGCAGAGGAAGCCCTAACCCTAACCAGACTCAAACAGGGAACCCAACCTCCAGGGGCCAGCAGAGGAAGCCCTAACCCTAACCAGACTCAAACGGGGAACTCATCCTCCGGGGGGCAGCGGAGGAAGCCCTAACCCTAACCAGACTCAAACAGGGAACCCATCCTTCAGGGGCTGGTGGAGGAAGCCCTAACCCTAACCAGACTCAAATGGGGAACCCGTCCTCCAGGGGCTGCCAGAGGAAGCCCTAACCCTAACCAGACCCAAAGGGGGAGCCCATCCTCCAGGGACCTACAGAGGAAGCCCTAACCCTAACCAGACTCAAACGGGGAACTCATCTTCCGGGGGCCGGCGCAGGAAGCCCTAACCCTAACCAGACCCAAAGGGGGAACCCATCCTCCAGTGGCTGGCAGAGGAAGCCCTAACCCTAACCAGACCCAAAGGGGGAGCCCGTCCTCCAGGCACTTGCAGAGGAAGCCCTAACCCTAACCAGACTGAAACGGGGAACTCATCCTCCGGGGGCCGGCGGAGGAAGCCCTAACCCTAACCAGACTCAAACAGGGAACTCATCCTCTGGGGGGCAGCGGAGGAAGTCCTAACCCTAACCAGACCCAAAGGGGGAGCCCGTCCTCCAGGAGCCGGCAGAGGAAGTCCTGAAAGATCCGGCTACTCAATTCCCACACTTGTGTCCCTGCACCAATGGCAAACAAAAGTCAGTTCACCAACAGTTATTCATAGGGCACACTTTAAAGCGCTAAGCTCCAGTTTTAAATGAGAGGAAGGATCTATTATAGTGGAAAAGGTAGAAGAGGGCCCTGGTTACTGTTATCTGTTGACCAGATGCGGCAAGCTGACAGACGAAAGGGAGAAGCGTTCAACACTGGCCGGCTGCCACCGATGGAATGTCCAGCATTTTAAGTGCTGGATAACAGAGGCTTCTTGGAATGATTGCGTGTATGTGAGAGCATGTGTGTTTGGGGAGGGGCAGTCTATTAATATCTCCCAGAGACAGGGGGAGACAATAGAGAGGCTGAGTTAAATAGCCTTGTGCACCCCTTCCTGGCATCTTCACTGGACCTGTCTCCTGTGCTGTGCTGTCCTCTCCAGACCAAACAAAGGTAGGGTCAGGCTTACTGGTTCTGTGGGCGTGTGTATTTCAAGTAGGGCATCAATTACAGAACTATAACTTACCAGAAACCTAAAATTTGGGTGTGTAATAACTGTAGAATTTGAGGTCAAGAGTGAAATGCAAACTAGAGATCCGTTAAAGAATGTAAAATAAGAACTGGCAAATGTGTTGGGCTAAAACGCAAATATGTGTAATATGCTAATGATATTCAAGCACATTTCATTAAATGTAGAACATTAATTTTTTTCTATGTGTCATAATGATGATAATTATTATGATTATTTTTGTCGTTATTGTATTCATTTACGTTTCATATGAAGGAAGGTTACGTTTATAATTGTCCATCAGTAATATCATACTTCATGCTTGCTTGAAATGTATCTTCGGTTAATGTAACTACATCAAAATATCTCGGTCACATCTATATTCAGAGGACACCTTCATGATAGTAACATGGGATTTTATGATCTTGTTTTGCTGGCATCAAATGCAAAGAATGGTTTTACAATCCTGATATTGCAAGATGGTCTGCACCGTCAGTGAATGCCCTGCGCCGGTCCTTGTTTCCCTGCCTGGACGTAGCCAGAGGTTGGCCAGGACGTATCAGAGCCGGTGCTGTCAGCAGTGCAGAGCAGTGAAGGCTGTGCTGTGACAGCCACTCAGCCACACGAGGCACTGATAGCAAATGGCCTTTAATAGCCTGTGCAAACTGGACATTGCCATGACCCAGCAGCGCTACAGCGATACATTAATGTCGAAACTTTAACAGGGACAAGCCTGTGATTCCTTGTAAGACTGTATTGCTCCAGCAGTTAGAAGATTATATGTAATATAGTAGATTACATGCTTAGTATAGTTATAAGACTTTTATCTTTTTCAGCTTCCCCATATTTACAAGTTTAAGTGTAAATGGGAGGGACATTTGAACAGCATTATTATTATTATTATTATTATTATTATTATTGTTGTTGTTGCAAACTCAGATAAAAGACAAAACATCACATAGAATAAAATACACATAAAAATACATACATACAAATACATAAATTACACGTTTAACAAAATTTAGTTTGGTGGCCTACAAGGAGACAACAATATGCATGCTTCCACAGCTGGCGTTAGTGTGTGGAACTGAACAACAGCAACACTAATAATAATAATAGTTAGGGCAGCCCGGGGGTGCAGTGGTTAGCATTGTTACCTCACACCTCTCGGACTCCCCTGTTCCATGTGTGTGGAGTTTGCATGTTCTCCTGGTGTCATCGTGGGGTTTCCTCTGGGTACTCCAGTTTCCCCCCCACAGTCCAAAAACATTCCGAGGCTAATTGGAGATGCTGAATTGCCCGTCAATATGCTTGGGTGCATGTGCCCTGCAATGGGTTGGCGTCTCACCCTGGTTTTTTCCCTGCCTTGCACCCGTGGCTTCTGGGATAGGCTCCGGATCCCCACCCCCACCCCCCGTGACCCTGAAAGAGGACAAGTGATTTCAGAAAATGGATAGAATAATAATAATTCTAATAGTAGCCGTTGTTTCATTATTATTATTATTATTATTATTATTAGGGACCAGTGGGTGACTGGCAGGATATCTGGATTACTGACACCCTGGCTGTTAACTTCACAACTGAACTATGCTTGACAAAGAGAAACATTATAAGCGGAGAGGCACCATTAGATTCGAGTGGCAGGGAGTCTCAGTAGGTGGAGCTGTTGCCTCACACCACCAGGGTTTGGCATTCCAGTCCCACGCTACGTGTGCGGCGATTGCGTGTTCTTCCCCTGCAAGGGCATAGGTTTGGTTTGGACATCTGTAGGGACTTAATCAGCTGCAAACCTTTCAGCTCCCCTAAACACACACGGTGCTCCTGCAATATGGACACGTCCCTACCGTCCACACCCAAAACCTCTCCCATGTTTGCTGCACAATCATGTTAATTGGCATCTGTGAATTTCCCAAAGTGAAGGAATATGCCCGTTGCTACACTGGTGTCCACTGCCTTTTGCCCCAGGCTGCAGACTAAAGCAACCCAGTAGCTCCAGTAGCTGGTAAGCAGCTGGAAAATGGATAAATAGATTGATCACATGAACAGGCACATGCTTAGGTGATTCGAAATGTCAGGAGGCTGTGGCAAGCTGTCTTGTGCAAGTGGTGCAGCACTTAACCTTCATCCATCTTCCAATTGCTTATCCTGGTCAGGGCCACAAGGGGCCTGCAGCTCATTCCACAGGGCACAGGTTGGTGGGACACCCTGAATGGGATGCCAGTCCATTGCTGGGCACATGCACTCAGAAACAGAGTCATATACACTGGGATATTTAGAAGTGTCAGCTAGCCTAACTGTATGTATTTCCAGAGTACCAGGAGAACCCACTGAGCAGAGGAGGAATGTACAGATTCCACACATAACCTCTATCTAAGCCGTCATACCGCCAACTCAGTATGGAGCACGGCTGAAATATGAACTTGATAATAACCTCAGCTGTTCTCGGTCCTAAAATGGCAACATAATAAACTATATTATCTGCCCTCTAGATTTTCCAGACACTGTCACAATGCCAGAACATGTGTAAGTATGTCATTCTTCTGTTTCCGCCCAAATCCACCATGGAAGACTAGCCTCGAAATAATCTGAAAGTCAAACAGATATTAGAATTATGTTTCACTACAAAAAGTCCATATGGAGAAAAGTGGTAAACATCAGTGTCCCTTAGAGTAAAAAAAAAAAAACATAAAAGAATATTTTTTTAGAATAAAAATGTATTTTTCTGCCTAAAATATTTTTTGATTAAAAGAAATATATAAATTATTATGAGACTGCAATATTAAACGTCAAAAATGCTAAAAGATTTGTATATGTTAGGAAATAATTTTTTATTGCTTTATTTTCCTTTTGCAGGCCAGAGGTAAGATCCTAAGCAATGTTACTGACACACACTGGGTGTGCTGGATAAAATTATGAGTGTTTCTTAAAGGGCAGACGGAATGTGGTTCATAAAGCCAAACATGAGGAAAGTCATAACCCAATGCTCTGGCTTTTCCAGAAAAAGTCTAAGATATCTGCCTCGCGGAAGCTGATGCTGAAGGTGAGTTGCAGTAATTCAATGCGTCAGGCTGCAATTAACTGAGACACACCTTCTGCATGAATCAGAATATAACCATTTTAAATGAAACACATCCAGCAGAAAATGAGCCCTTCACACATCTGCTAGCCTCCAGTGCTTTTCATATGCAAAACGTTGCTAATTAAAGTACTTAAAACAGTTCAGTTTCTATTGGTTACATATTTAAAGAAGAATCCAATTTTTTGTTGGGGTGATATTGATTACTGCCCCCTTGTGGACAACTAGTAAGTCTCAGCTGCATCCCACTCTTGTCATTGCAAAAATAAAGCAGTTACTCTTTTTGCCACTTGAGGGCATCATGCATACATCTGATCATGCCATTTCCCCTGTTGATGTAAAATTCTGGATCATTTTGTACCTTCTGTCGCAAGTGGATATTTGAAGTAAAAAATGAATTTTGTGCTGGTCTGTGTCCTTGTGCATTTCTTTGTGTGTCGTGCACGATTGCGTGCATGCATGCCTGACCGTGTGCTCAGAGCCTGATGGTGGCCAGGGCCAAGGAGGAGCTTGACCAGGAACTGGTGGAAAAGGAAGAGGAAAAGGAGAAGTACCTCGCAGAGAAAGCACCTCCACCGAGAACAAGCAGCTTGTCCCTTGCCGAGTTACAGGTGACATCTGGTGCCTTCTTTTTGCATCCACTTCACTACAGTACTTTCCAACAAATGCATTTAAAGGCAAAATAAACTGAAAAAAGTAACTGAAAATGCATGTCTTGTTGAACAAAAGGCAACATTTCACAGGACAATGCACCAGGTGAATCATTTAATTTTGGTGAACGCCTTTTTGCTTACTGTCGAAAAATTTCCTCTAATGAAACACACATTGTTAGGCTTTTAAATCATTAAGCATTGTTAAAAAAGGGACAGTGGAAAGTGTTGTAGTCTCTCCTAAAAGTCACCAAGAAAATTCTAAATTCCGCACAATGACTTTAAGACAAGAGAAACAATTTGATGGCAATATCACTGTGAAATATTTCAGTGAAAATGCTCTGAAATAAATCGATGAACTGCATCCGAAGTCATGACAAATAACACTGGTCAATAAAAATTTTCTCACAGCATGACTAATGGATGCATTTCATGTACTTTTATACTGATTTCAGAAATGCATTCATCATCATCCATAGTTTTTGAGTGAGGTCATTTTTAGGGTATATTGATAGCATGTAATTCCTTATTAAGAATGTATGGGCATGGATACATTAAAGTTTAATTTAAGAAAATGGTTTTATTTCTATTCGTGAACAGTCAAACTTTACAGAAGAGTACAAAGTACCGTAAGTCTGTGATTCCCGGAGTTTACAGGCTGTAACGCATTTGGACATGGTGACACAGGATCCCACTCTCTCTCTGAAACCCAGCTCCCTGCCAGGCGCTGATCAGTTGTTGAACCTTTAGGAGGGATGCTACTGAAGCCAAGTACAGCAGAAAATTATACACGTCTACCTTTTAGATGAGTCACTTCCACATGCACATATACTGTAAATATACATTATAGCGTAAATTGTAACTCAAAATCCTTGTGTGACAATAAAAACTGATGCGATTTTTGAATACAGCACAAACGTACTCTAAGATTCATCTATTTTGATTTGTGTGACAAAAAGAAAGTACAAATTTGTTGACCAGTGTAATTCTTCCTCTCCCCTCTGTGTTTACAGAGTTTTTCTCAGTAGGGACATTTTTCACACCCCGCACCTCACACAGCTAATGACACCTACCCTCTACAAAGCATAACTTCCCACTCTCCATTTTGGGCTTGTGTCACGTTTTTGCACCCCAACGTCAACGTTGTCTGTCTCTTAATGATGTAACGATGTCTTCACAAGCCATCCTGCATAACAGCAAACACAACACTTTCTGATCCTCTAAATTGCCTTTTAAAAGCGTCCATGGGCTGCCTTCATAACTGCCTCTGCCTCTTTTTCTGCCTCTTTTTAGGAACTCTGTCGCGAGATGCACGCCAAGATTGATGTGGTGGATGAAGAGCGATATGACATTGAAGCCAAAGTGCAACACAACACCAGAGAGGTAAAACAGAAACACAAAGACTCCCTCTCTTCATATGACAGTGTTTGTTCTGCTAAGAATTTACGCTAAGCACCTGTCAGAAGGTAACGTATCTTAGCTTAATCCTGGATCTCAAATAATCCAGTGTTGAACTACTTTTATTCAACATGTATGTACAATAAGAACAATCCTCAGTATTGTACAGTAAGTCATTCTGACAAATAATGCAACCAATCTATGCATCCAAAGGTCCTGCCCTGAAATCATCCGTTTATTTTTGGTGCTTGTCCTATTCAGGGTCATGGGGGGTCCAGGGCCTATAGGCGCAGAACAGGGTGCCAACCCATCACAGGGCACACTCACACATGCAGGCAATTTGGTAATTCCAATTAACCTCGTCATCTTTCTAGACTGAGTAGGGGGGGTTGGGGGCAAGAGTATCCACAGGTAACCTCATGATGACACGAGGAGAACATGCCAACTCCACATATATAGAGCCTGAGCAGAGACTAGAACCTTGGTCCCATAGGTGTGAAGCAACACTGCTTACCACCACACCACCCCAGGCTAATATTGGTAAGCTGTTTTTAGCTTAGCATTAAAAAGCATTTCTTTAGAGCAGCGTTTCCCAATGTGGTCCTTCGTTACCCACAGAAGGTCCACGTTTTTTGCTACCTCCGAGCTCCCAGAGCAAAAACGTGGACTGTCTGTGGGTCCCCAAGGACTGCTTTAAACCGTGCTTTATCCTGAGGAGCCGCAGTGAATGACGTGTTAGCCATCTAAGTTGAGGTAGGGATACAGGTGGTCTTAGAAGGAGTATGTGAAACGGAAAAGACATGCTAAATTGACCTCTCTCCGGAAAGGGACTGGGAACTCTCAAACTGGGGGCTTGAATCCTGCTTTGCGTATATAGAGTTTGCATTTTCCCTCCATGTTGGTTGGCATTCCTCTGGGTATTCCAGGTTTCACCCAGCAGCCAAAAGACATGCACTTAGGTTGCATGACATCTTTGAATTGCCCATTGCATGTGAGAGTGTGTACCCAGTGAAGCTATGCTGATTACGCCCAGGCCCGCCATGACCCTGCTCAGCGTAAGCAGTTTGAAGATAACTGGGATTGGGTTTCTAGTTTATTTATCAGGTTATCATTTCATTGTAGTTCCCCCTGCACCTTACTCACCACCTTCTTCCTTCAGATCAAGGATCTGAACATCAAGGTGCTGGACCTGAGGGGGAAGTTCAAACGGCCCAACCTGAGGAGGGTGCGGGTATCTGCCGATGCCATCTTGCGCTCCTTGCTAGGCTCCAAGCACAAGGTGTCCATGGACCTCAGGGCAAACCTCAAATCTGTGAGGAAGGAGGACACTGAGAAGGTGAGCCTGGGTCTCCTTCTTCATCCAGCCATTGCGTGCCCTCTCAAAGAAGTCCAGTGGGATTTTAGAGAAAGATCCCTATTGCGGACACGTCCATGAGAGTATTTAGGCAACATGTAGGACCTTGTAACTTTGTATCGATTTCACAGGAGAGACCAGTTGAAGTCAGCGACTGGAGGAAGAATGTGGAGGCCATGTCTGGCATGGAAGGCAGGAAGAAAATGTTTGATGCTGCTAAGGGTACCGCACAATAAAAAAAATTTAAAAAAAAGGTAAAAAAAAATAAAATTTAAAATTTTTTTTAAAAAATTAATTACAATTTAAAAAAAAAAAAGTAAAAAAAAAAAGAAAAAGAAAAAAAAAAGGGTACCGCACAATGAGCAGGTGAGAACATGATGACGTAAGCATGCATGATGGTCCTCCCAGAGCCTTCTATAGAGTATATGAGGTGGTACCAGATCCCAGTTATCTGCTGCTGGAACCCAGTAGGTAAAAATCTGCTGGAATCTCACCAACCAGTTATCAGTTAGCTAGACATAGCTACCAGAGAGGCAAAAAGTGCTCAAATCCTTTAACCTGAGGATAGATCTACTTAGGTGGGTGGATTTCAGGTGAATTCTGGATATAGCTGCCCGTACCTTTTCCCAAGATGAGAAAAGAATGGCTACCTTAGTTAGTAAGGGAAGCATGTAGCTAATCCCCCTGCACGTGTAGAAAACGTCAAAGTAAAAGCCACGCACACACATAATCACATTCGGTTTCAGTAGCTAAAAATGAACGGTGTTATGTCTTGCTGGGGATGAGAAGCCTGTACACTTGCAATTTATAAGAGTCAACTTTCTCCTTAGCAAAGCTGACATGGAAAAGCATCAATAGACATTCATTATATATTATATAATAATAATAATAATAATATATATATATTATATATTTTCAGCATATTGTTCAAAAATATCTGAATATTCTTTTGTGGTTAGAAGCCAAATATTGTTAATTATATTGCTCTGTAGCTGATCAACTGTTGCATTTTATGCAAAAAAAAAGTTACTTAGCTTATTAATTTGCTATGTTTTCACTTCATAACGTTAAGTAACTGGATGCCTAAAGTGTCCTTTTTAGGGCATTTATAAGACTGATACACGTCAATCATATTTTGTCGTAACACTGTTTTTCAACATTCAACACTCAACATTCAACTCAAAACCTGTAAACAGCATTGCAGAATAAATCTTCCATCCATCCATCCATCCTCGAACCAGTTATCCATGCTGCAAGGGAATATGAATGAGTACCTAGGCTTATTTTATGATTGTAATAAATTATTTTGCAGGGTGCAACAACAGCCAGCAGGAAGCCAAAGAGATCCATCCAGCCAGTGTGTAATCCCTTCATGTCCTTCACTATGGTCTGATATGCACATCTGCCAAATAGGGAAGGTTGATTAATTTATTTCACACATTTACCAAACAGTTTATTTTATAAAAAAAATAACCCTGCTGCTATACTACAGTATTGCCGATTACACTGTATTCTAGAGTATTCACATTCTATTAGGTAGTGTGTTTGCAAAGTATTGTACAAAATTTACAGAATGCCGAGTAGTGTGTTTTCATTATATTCTAGATTCTCCAAAGTCTACAAAATGGACATTTGGCCAAAAAGTCAGAATATAAAATTGACTATTATATGGTACACCCATACTGAGTGCATAATACACAGCAAAGCAACTGGAATCTGCATGCATTCAAAACAATGTTTTGCCTGAAGCTTGCATTGGATTTGTAGTTTGGAAATTTTACTTTGCCATTTACATCATTATCAAACAACATAAACAATACATGTTTTTTTGCAGCAGATGAGAAATATTCAAAGGTATTACTTCACGTTTACAGAAACGTGATTGCTCAATGTTTTTGAACAGAACTGTAACTGTCAGGCATACACAAAACAATGGAGCATGAATAAAGTAAAAAAAATATTGTTTTCAATCAGGTATCTGTCATCAGCTATCATTCTGAGCTGCTGACGCACACTTTTTAGCCTTGAATAGCTACGGAATAAAAATCGGCTTTAGTTCTCTGGCCTCAACTGTCGGAATCTATAGTAGGTTTCTCCGGAATTGTGTTTGTGTCCGTCCTGACAAAACAACAATAAACATTAAAGAGATGTTTTTTTCTTAATCGTAAAATAACATTCGGCATTTTCAGATTACAGACTTAAATAGCACCGTTGCGTGGGACATAAGCCATAAGCTAAGTCTTTTAAGAGTTTGCTTAAGGTGTCTACAGCAGAGTATGTGAATGACATTATTTTGAGTTCGGAATCATCGCCATTCCTGGGACGAGATGCCCTTTGAGTTTTATCTGGAAGGCTACCATTTTGTTACTGAAAAAACAAAACGCACAGAGGACAGATTATGCACATATAATGACAATATTTTGAAACTGGTCTCAAACGCTAGCAAGGCATCAACACTCCTCAGCATCTGGCACATTGTGTTGGCCAGTTGGGGTTAAGGGCCTCATTCAAGGGCCCAATGTTGAAATCGCTTCACCTGCCACAGGATTTGAACTTAAGATCTTGTAACCATAGGCACAGAGCCGAACACCAGCCTCTTTCTTGAGATATTCCCAATTTTCCATAAATGGGGCATGAGTTGAAAATGGAGTGGTGGTTATTTTGCGTGAGTTTGCTCCTATAACAGGGTCACACCCAGGAGTCACAGGAAGAGACTGAGATTGAGCCTGTAGGCTCTGGTCTTTAGTTTAGCAGCCTAATCCACTCACCAGGCAAGCCAGGCTGGTTCCAATGATGCAGGTTTGAGCCCCGTTTTGTGCCACAGCTGCTTAACAGAAATATATAATTCAGCTACTGTATCTGTCATCAACATTTCTGCCATTTAAAACACCCATTCATTTAATATTTTATTCTGTTAAATCCAATTTACACACCTGTTTGACTACATTCTCTCTGTCAATCACATTATTTCAGACTAACTGTTTTTAGATCTAGTCCCCCACCAATATGTACACTGATCACAGCATGTTTATACACTTTTTATTATGTTTTTTTAATCACTGAATGAGGTTGTCTGGAGCCTTCCACTTAGAACAAAGAAGTAAACAAATTCTATGAATGAAAACTGTGCTATAATATATTTCTTGATTTAAGTCACATTTAAAGCAAAACCCAACAGATTTGTTATTGTAGGTACTGGCAATACAGCAACAAGAAAAAGTTAAAATGCTATTTGTTAAACCTGGGGAAGCAAGTATGTCGATTTAACAGGTCTTTCTATCAGCTATCTATGGCATAGCACTGCAATAACATTATTAAACAACGTGCACAATATGTAGCTGGCTGTAAATTCTGGAAGGAATTCCAGAAAGAACCAAGATGAATAACCGACGATCTTCAACTTGCTGAACTTGAACTTAGGAGATGGTTGGAACATAGTACATTCATATGACACTTTTACCCGAAGTGACCTGCAGTAGAGGAAAATATTACAATTTCTATGTGCTTCAAGGGATTTGAACCCACAGGCTTTGCACTGTTAGCACAACAAACCAACCGCAGGAGTCAAATTACAGGCTGGCTAGTTTTGCAGGGATGTCAATCATAATTTGTCTGAGTGACTGTAGCTCTGGGTAGTCCCTCACCAAAGCACACATTGACTACTGAATGTTTAACACTTATTTTTTGATCATCATATGAGGTGAGAAGCACTCTGTTATTCTTTTAAGTCAACAGTTATGTCAACATATACATATTTTAAAAGATCAGGGTGTCCACAAGCAAAACGTACAGGACAAACCGCACCCTAGCCCACAGAGTAAACACGAAAACACGTGTTACTGACACACGGGTCATTGTATGTTCCTGGTGTAGGACAAGCACCCGGCACAGTTCAATTGTTAAGTGGAGGAGACACAACAACATGCCTGTTACTGTAAGTTTAAGGGAGTAGTTATGAGGAATGGCAGCTCTAGGTCATTTCAGTACAGATATTACAATGCAGTTACATCAGCATCTGCTTTATTATCTCATCTTTAGTAATTAAGATATGCATGTATTTACTGTGTACAGTCACAGGGTGGTGCCATGGCTCAGCACCATCCCTGCACACAGATAAGGTTGGGGGTTTGAACTCTACCCCTGCATAAGCTCCAGCCCTTTTCCAGTAGCCTTGTACTGGGTTTGTGCCTATTAGATGGATACTTACACTTACTCATAGTGATACATAATACTGGTGTGTCTATCTCTATTGAATAATACGTATCTAGATACATTGTGTAGGACAGGGGTTCAGTGTCCTAGACAATGACAGTGGGGTCATAAGATGTTCTCCAGGATATGTTTATAAAATTAAAAAAAACATGAAAAAAATATTACATTTCAACCATAACAATGCCCCCACCCCCCGCACAACATAAAGGGTGTTGCGAGTTTTCTTATTTTTTAGTAGTCTTATTTTGAGGGTTGTAGGAAACTATGGTGTAGAGGTCTTGGCTACAGTACGATTCGATACGATACGACTCAGTACAATTTGATAAGATCATATTCTATTCAGCTTTGTATATGAATATGCTTTTATTTTATGTATGTATTTATTTTGTATATGTATTATGTTTTTTTTCTTTCGTATGCATGTGTTTTTGTTGTTTTTTTTGCATATATGTACGTGTTTTTTTTGTGTATGTATGTGTCATATGTATATGTTTTTTTCCCTTCCTTTTTTCTCTCTTTTTTTTTCCTCTCTCTTTCTTTATGTTGTCTTTCCGTTCTCCTGTTCCTGCCCAGTCTTAAGCTGGTTTGATTACCTGATTAAATCTAAAGTACGCAACAGGAGGAGTATCCCAAACTTCTCCTTTGCAGACCAAATCTGACCCGACAACAAGCGCAACCAGACCACACATTCTGCTTGCTAATATATTGGGACAGGACAAGAGGGGGGAAAGATTCTATTCAGCTCTGAATGAATACAGTTTAGATCAAATTAACATGTACTGTGTCCTTTTGAAGTAAAAACATTCTAGATGGAATTTTTAAATGATCCACTGTACTACGCACTGCAATAACTATTTAAGACAGGCACCCAAAGTTGATCATAAGATCTTAACGTGAAAATATACTACAATAATTTGTAGTAATAGTGATATGATGGGTGTGTAGATCTACACTATATTGCCATAAGTATTGGGACGCCTGCCTTTACACACACATGAACTTTAATGACATCCCATTCTTAATACATAGGCTTTAATATGGAGTTGGCCCACCTCTTGCAGCTATAACAGCTTCAGCTCTTCTGGGAAGGCTTGCCACATGGTTTAGGAGTGTATTTATGGGAATGTTTGACCATTCCTCTAGGAGAGCATTTGTGAGGTCAGGTACTGATGTTGGACGAGAAGACCTGGCTCGCAGTCTCTAATTCATCTCAAAGGTGTTCTATCTGGTTGAGGTCAGGGCTCCACGCTAAACTCGCTCATCCATGTCTTTATAGATCTTGCTTTGTGCACTAGTGCGCAGTCATGTTGGAACAGGAAGGGGCTATCCCCAAACTGTTCCCACAAAGTTGGGAGCATGAAATTGTCCAAAATGGCTTTATATGCTGAGGCATTAAGAGTTCCTCTCACTGGAACTAAGGGGCCAAGCCCAACCCCTGAAAAACAACCCCACACCATAATCCCCCCTCCACCAAACTTCACACTTGGCACAATGCAGTCAGGAAAGTACTGTTCTCCTGGCAACCGCCAAACCCAGACTCGTCCATCAGATTGCCAGACAGATGCATGATTCATCACTCCAGAGGACACGTCTCCACTGCTCTAGAGTCCAGTGGCAGTGTGCTTTACATTACTGTATCTGACGCTTTGCATTGCACTTGGTGATGTATGGCTTGGATGCAGCTGCTTGGCCATGGAAACCCATTCCTTGACGCTCTCTGTGCACTGTTCTTGAGCTAATCTGAAGGCCACATGAAGTTTGGAGGTCTGTAGCTATTGACTCTGCAGAAAGCTGGCAACTTCTGCACACTGTGTGCCTCAGCATGCGTTGTCCCCGCTCTGTGATTTTACGTGGCCTACCACTTCCTGGCTGAGTTACTGTTGTTCCCAATTGCTTCCACTTTGTTATAATACCACTAACAGTTGACCGTGGAATATTTAGGAGCGAGGAAATTTCATAAATGGACTTATTGCACAGGTGGCTTCCTATCATGGTACCACGCTTGAATTGACTGAGCTCCTGAGAGCGACTCATTCTTTCACAAATGTTTGTAGAAGCAGTCTGCATGCCTAGGTGCTTGATTTTATACACCTGTGGCCATGGAAGTGATTGGAACACCTGAATTTAATGATTTGGAGGGGTGTCCCAATACTTTTGGCAATACAGTATATGTCTGTTTTATTAGCTTTTACACAGTTTCCTGCTGAATTTGTGATGGATTGAGGTTATTATGTAATTGTACCATAGACCCTTTCATGGGATTCCAGTTCCAGTTGTTTAGTTTTTTTTTTTGTAATTCAAATACATACTGTTTATTTATCAGAAATGACTGGCGGTACAAGAATGCTGTGGCCTTGTGGTCCCAGAAAACACGGATAATATATGCAATATATAGTATATATAAAGTAATGTATAAAACAACAAAAATCCAGTCATCACTGTTGGCTTTATTGTAGCAGGGAGTGATGAGTTCTTTTGCAAACTCAGCCCATTTGACTGTTACCACACCCTGTTTCACTCAGAAAGGCTTTCTGTCTCAAAGGGTGCGTCTTCTGCTGAGTTAACCCATGTGTTTCCTTTAACTAACAACTTAAATAACTGCACCGAGGCTCAACTTTGCTTGGATAGGATTCCAGTCCATCACATGGCACATAGAATATGGGTAATTTAGAAACACCATTTTACCTAGCTGTATGCTCATTGAACTGCATGTTTGAGCAGACCCAAGACCATTTAAAGTGACAAAAATGAATATCAAAAGCTATCAGTGAATGCAGCTACTGTCTTCCAGGTCCTTCACCAGCTTTTGTCAGTGCAAGAGAAGTATCTTACCATTAAAATTAATAAAACGTTGTGATATTTTCTCCAGCTTCAATGTACTGTATGAGAAAGCCTCTATCAGTCACAATAGATTTCTGACTCACAAGTGCAGAACTTACATTGGCATCTCTAAATTGCCTGTAGCGTGTGAAAGTATCTGTGTGTATGTGTACATGTGCCCTGTGATGAATAGGAATTGCAATCCAGGGTGTGTCTAGATTGTTCCCCATGCTGCCTGGGATAGGTGCCAGGCAAAGCAGCAGGTCTGAATATTTCTCCCAACAACTTCACCTAGAATCCTTAGCTATAGAAGTGCATCATCCTCTTCAGTTTCTAAATGGATATTATCATGCAGAATAATGATCTAATTCTCTAACAGAATCACTACTTATTCCCTGGACACTAACTCCCCCCTCATCTCTTTCAAGCTATCAACACATCACTCCACACAGGTACTTTCACCATTGCATTTAAATAAGCTCAAATAACTTGAAAATCCCAAACTCATCTCAACACAAATAGAAATCTACAGACCATTACCCTCATCTCATTTTAGTCAAAGACTCAGACATACTGTCCTTAATCAAGTTTCTAACTTCCTTACACAAAACAATCTATTAGACCCCATCAGTAGGATTCAGAACTGAACATTCCACTGAGACTCTCCTCCTGACTGTTGTGGAGGTCCTGCATCAAGGTTATCACTTCTGCTGGACTGTTCTGCAGCATTTGACATAATAAACCACCAGGTCCTCCTGTTCCCTCAGTTTGACATGAGGAGGGCAGCTCTGAGATGGTCTGAGTGTCTTGGGGAGCAGAAGTATCAAAGTGACATCAGGTAACAACTGCTATATTCCATGATCTGGTTATTTTCTCCTCATCTGTACACTATTTCTCCAGCTCCAATCAACCAACCACAGCGCTTCTCAGACATCTATAATGATTACATCCAGCCCTGCCAGACCTTTCCTCCAGAGGACACCACAGTCTTGGGCTGCATTTCAGTGAACCTCGCTGACATTTCTGTCTGGATGGTGAACTGCCACGTCCAACTCAACCATTCAAAGACCAAAATTCTTATTATTATTATTAGACCAAACTTTATTATTTATTTATTGATTATTATTTTTATTATTATTATTGTTGTTGTTATTAGCACTATTGTTTTTATTATAATCATCACTACTACTACAACTTGTTGTTGTTGATGTTGACATTATTATTACTGCAATGTGCCGTGTTTCCTCACTGAACCACACATCCCCATCTCCTATGTTTACACATTCTGGCACTCATCACTGTATACAGCACAATCCCAGGTCTTAGACTTTGACAGCCATTTGGTTGTTTGTACACAATACCTGGTTTATATTTATATATCCGTGTCCTTTCATACTGTGCTCATGTCGTCTGTTTTGTCTGATCCTGTCTATGACTGCTGCTGTAACTTTGTGGGATCAAAACAGCCCATCTTATCTTGTCTTATCTGTAGGCCCTACTATTTACCATCGCATCACTGTCCAACTCTGATGACCAACTATCCTTTCTTGAGCACACTGCAGATTTTTTTCCAATCATGTACATTGACATTGCATAGCATCAGTAAAATCAGACCATATCTATCTATGCAATATGCAATTCCTTGTCCAGGCACGTTTCACCTCACGACTAGATTACCATTATCTTTACTGGTAGGGCCACTGGCATGTGCTATGTACACATCCTCGTGTGTCTCCTTGTTGCCTTCTTATAGGTGCGCACACAAACTTTGGTTCTTGCTTTCAGAACCCTGCATTCATTATGTCTTTCATCAGGATTCCATCCTACCGTCTATGGTCAGCGAATGAACCTCACCTGGTGATTCACCTACTGTGTAAGTCTATCATCAGGTGTTCTTCATTCAAGGATTATCAATGGCGGAACAAGCTACCTAAGCACTTTCCTGCAGAGTCCGTCACCTTACGGAGTCACATTAAGACCCTTACGTACTCTACAACTGTTCCTCACCGGCTCAGTCTCTTCAATATCTGGTCCACTGAAATTATTTCACTTGGCACTACTGGATCCTGGTTAATGTGTTTCACACTAAGTCTAAGCTCCTACATTCTCTTGGAGGATATGTATTGAATATCTTTTCTGATATTAGGTTTTAAGCAGCTCTTGTTCCCACAACTATCTTGCAGGGTATATTACACTTATCGGAAACTTAGCCTATCGTTACTTGTACGCAAGACGATTCTTGCCACTTCTGTGCCACATGTGCATGTTGCTTTGAACAGACATACTACTAAGAATCTAACTGAGAATTAGAAACCAGTGGAGTTAATGAGTCGGAAAAACCTGCGTTCACTTCCCTCCCATGACAGCCACTTTTCTCCTTTCTACATGCATATGGAGCATTTAAATACGAAAATGAATATCAAAGTTGTCAGTGAATGCCTTTGTGAATGAACTGTCTGTGCAGCTGAAGTATCAGGGGTAAAGAGGCAATGATCACAAACAGCAAACAGGTAGCGTTTGTCCACATATGTTGGGAAACATCGTGATTAGGACAACCCTGAAACTTCACAGCAATCAAAGATTTCGTCTGTCACTGATGTCAGGGTGGGGCAAATTCATTAGTTTGCCAGTGATGACACCCCAGGGCATGTCACCGGTATGATGTGGCAGTACGGGCATGTGCTCTGTTTTTGGTGGGTGCCAGCCAGTCTAATTAGTGGGGCAAAGGGAAACAGGTATGACTACAATTGTCCGTAACAACAGGATGGGACAGCAAGGCAATGTTTAATATTATGCTAAATGTACCATTTACTGCCATGGGTTGGTGCCCGATCCTGGGTTGTTCCCTGCCTTCCGCCCGTAGCCTCTGGGATAGGCTCCGGACCCCCCGTGACCCTGAATAGGACAGATACGTACAGAAGATGGAGGGATGGATTTACATTTACTTTATGCGCTTTTTTCCAGAGCAACGTAAAAGCAGAAAATATGTTGCAAGTATATAGTTGAAAAGGAGGCTGGGGGAGGGGGTAACCTGAGCAAAACCCTGCTGCTGATTTATATAAGACAGAAGAATGACTCCAGCTTTTTCCTGCATTGCTCGTAGCAATTCTGTAGGCTGCCAACACCAACAGGCTCCAACAAGACCCATTTTAGTGCACATAAAAATCCCTAAGAGACTGGGAGACTGAGATCACCAGGAATCGCTATGGAAGCATAGCGATGCCACCTGCTCTCCTCTCAGGTCCGAATCTGCCTCAGCCGACTCGTGTTATAGACAGGATGCAAAATTCATCTATGCACATATTCTGATTTGACACGATGAGTTACTATCAGGTGTGGTTCATCAGAAACCAGGCAGGGTGGAAAATGTGCTGGACAGCTACATTCCTAGAGCAGAGCTGGCTGCTTATCCTGGTCAGGGTCAGGGGAACATATACATAATTAACATAACCTATTTCCTTAGCATATATATGACATTTACATTTATTGAAATGTAATGTGAAACATGAAATGTTAAATGTAAAAAGCAAGGCACAAGCGTACAGCTGTCAAGGAGCCAACTTAGGTAAAAGTACAACTAGGCTGAGCCTTCAGTGACTCACCAGCAACAAGTGCAAACTGGGATTAGAGCAAGTCCTGTGTGATACATTAAAAAATAACATTACATGAACCTATCAGATGCAGGTCTTCATGAGGAATTCAATGTAGGTGGGAAGCCATTACATTAAGAGCCCCAATAGACCAAGGATTGATGTGGGGGCCAAGGTGCATTAAATTAAGAGCCTCAATAGACCAAGGGCTTGATGTGGGGGCCCCAACAGACCAAAGATTTGATGGAAGGGTGTGACATGATCAAAGGGCTTTATGGGATAGCTAGTGGGTCTGTTAGTGATGAGCAATCAGGGTGGTTAAGGAGTGATCTTTCTAGCTAGTTTTCGCAGCAGTGACGCTAGAAGAAAAAGGTTATAAAAATTATTGACATTCCAGATCAAAAGGGTGTCTTGGTTTTCATCATTTCCTTTCACCTATCCTGGGCCTTGTCAGCCGCTCAAAGGTAGTACTGGAACGGCAGGTGTGAGAGGGTACCAACTGAAGAGGTGGTGTCGAGACATGAGGCTAGGACATTAGAATGTATCAGAAGTTTCATTTGCATTAAGTGAAGAGATCTGCACAGGACAGGGAAGGGCAATGGAGACAGGAAGGTAATAGAATCAGAATCAGAAAACTTTATTAATCCCGGAGAAAATTGCTTATGTTACAAAGGCTCAGGAGATAGGAAAAGGTGCAAAAAGCAAAAATATATACTGTATACTAAACAATATAAATATATATCGATAAGTACAATGGATTGAAATAGAGTTAAATGGATTTAAATAAGCAAACAGAAGATGCAGAGAAGAAGCAGAAGGCGGCATGCAGGACTGAGGAGATGAATCAAATAAAAGAGCGATCAGAGATATGTAAAGGGCTCATAACCAGTACACTGACAGGGCAGGATGAGCTACACCGGTACATCTATGCAGTAATTATATTAGTTAACAGTTAGCTAATTAGTTAACTTTTAACTCATAGTCACTGAATGTAATACATAAACCGATATGATTGATTAATGATAAACAAGCATGGGATCAGTACCAAATGAACAATAAGTTACTGGGTAATTAACGCATTAAGTAAGCGTGTACTACTTCAATATTTGTGCCCTCTCAAGTAACGTGTCACCCAAGTAGCCTCTGTATTTGTTTCTTGTTTTGTACTTCAAGAGTAACTGAGTTACTACTAAGTATTTGTGCGCCGTGCAGCCATAAAATTCAAACCCATAACATTATGGACATAGGCAAAGATCCCTTACCTACTGAGCAACACACCTCCCTGTAACTGCATCGGTTACAGTTCCCTGAAAAGCTGTAAATGCTCACAGGCACGCTTACTAATTATGTTATACATGACTGAAAGGCACATGGAACTGGCATACAAATTGATAGAGTAACCCAAGGTAGATATTTTGCAGTAGGTGATGACATGCTTAGCTGTCAATGCCCTACAGATATTCCTGTTTACATTTTATTAGTTGTTTTATTAATTACTTAGTATTTTAAAAAGGCAGTACTACAAGATGGTAATACCAAAATCATGGCTTGATTCAATCTTGTCTCACCTCACTGTCAGATCTTTGCTTAAGAACATAAGAAATGTACAAACGAGAGGAGGCCATTCGGCCCATCAAGCTCGTTTGGGGAGAACTTAACTAATA
>JAAGVU020000123.1:18163479-18186003 GCA_011763525.2 Mormyrus iriodes | reverse complement strand
CCTTTACTCCCAGCCCAGTATATTAATATAGCGTATTTAAACTTTTAGTTGATCTAATTAACGTATAGTTAAAACAAAGTGCCGACAACAATAAAACACTAAATTAACACTTGCGTTAAAACGTAACTTTTTAAATTTTTTACATTATCCGACAGCGTCAGCGATAGCAACCTAGGAATTTTACACTTTTAAAATAACCAAATTAACAATTACCTACCCGATACTAACTTCCAGCTGAATCACGTTTAAGTAAAAAAAAAAGCGAAGTTGCTCTAGGGAGGCCGAAAAACCACAAAAACCCTCTCAAAGCAGGCTACTGCCGGAGCGGGAAAAAAGGGGAAAATGTCCTCCCGGCCCCGACTGGCGACCGAGCAAAGCTCAGGAGCAACTGTCCTTTTCCAGGTTTATGTTACCGACGTTAGATAATATTAGATGATATTAGATAATATTAGATGATATGAGATGATATTACCCCGCGGGTGTCTGTTGTGAAGGTAAGCGGACAGAAACGGCGCTCGCGCGACCCCCACAGCTATCGATAACGCTCGCGCCGTCAATTAACAAGGACAGACCAGTACTCACGCAGACCGAAAACAAAAATAAAAATAATAATAAATGAAACAACAACCACCCACGTAAACGTACTAGCACACAAACACACAAAGCTTCAACAGGCGCACACGGCGTCTACACCACTCCCGCATAGTGCAGCAATCCCAGCAGCCTCTACAGCAAATCACCAATAGTTTTAATTCGATGTAATTGTGATGTATTCCATGTATTCTGATCCAGAGTAACACAATTTTAATAAACTGAAACGTCAATCAACAAAGTTACTCATGAAATGCTTCAGCGATGCATGTCACAGAGGGCAGACAGGTTGGAAATATTCACATTTCGATTGTGTCAGATAAAATGTGTACCTACTGATCAATGTTAATTACTCTTAAGTTAATGACGAACGCATTAACACATTAACAAACAAATGGATGAGTTATGATCTACATCTGCTTCCAGCAAGGACTTGTGGAAAGGATACTTCATCTTCCTTACAGATTCTTGGCAATTTCTGGGAAGATTTTTTTCTTGTTGCTAGGCAACAAAAACTTTTAAAAATTTTGTACAAAAAAGATTTGTAATCACATTAGGGCTGCTGATTTCGAAAACACATAAACATCATTGATTCAAAGTTTTGCCTTGGAAACAAGAGAAATGCTCTGGTTTCGAAACTGAAAAGAGTTGCATCACCTTGGTGTGAGAACTCCCTGTGTGCAGAGAGCTGGGGGAATTTGGCTGGAGACCTGAGAGAGCAAAGTGCCAGTCTGTACTGTACAATGGCCCTGTGTAACAGTACTAAATTATAATGTCTGAAGAAAAGAATATTTGGGAGCACTGTCTCATCCATGTTAGCATTAATTTTTAACTTGGAGAGGAATTTTTTGATATGCTAGACATTTCTGCTGGAAATATAATAGATATAGTAAGGCTGAAAAAAAGACTGTTCCCTAAAGATGTTTAAGAAATTACATTTACTACAACCAGTCTGGCCAAGAGCTCTGTATTGGTGCAGGTTTCATGCCCCCCCCCCACACACACAGACACACACACACACACATACACACACACATACGTTTGTACTCATATCTTAGACAGGACTGTCCATTTATATGGGTATACCCCTAATCCCAGCAATGGCACCCTTACCCCCTACCCAGCCCTAACCTTAACCCTAAGTAACCAAACAAAATACAAGACTTTTGACATTTTTAGTCTTTTGATTGCAGTTACAGATTTTCATAAAACTGAGTTTCCCCTTGTGAGGACTGAAACAATGGTCCCCACAATGTTGAAATAACAGATTTTTAATTATTACCTGGGGTCATTTGGTTCCCACAATATAATATATGCATAATCCACACACAAACACACTCACACATTTGTATAGATTTACTCTGAGTACTTCCTCTCAGTTTAAAAACTGACAGTTAAGCAAAACGGTATCTCATTGCCCAGACTGTGTCAGTGCCCTACAACGGCCTGACATCGATCCAGGGTGTTCCCTGCCCTGCTGCCTGGGCCTGTTGGGACTAGCTCCTGACTCACCACAGCCCTCCTCTGAGCAAGCGATTATAGAAAAAATAATTATAATTATTAGCTGGAAATACAGCAGTTATGGAGTTCAAAGACAACTTTAGCTGATATGCTCTTCACTCTTGTTGATATGTGACTTAACTTTGACTGTTTACTTCTGAAAGTAAATGCTTCCTGTGACGGTTTATTTTCTCCCAGTAGATTTTACGCAGTTTTTTTCCACAAATTTTATGCTTCATTTCACGATGATACTTTGTTCACTTTCAGGTGACAAGCGGAGAAGTGTGGGGGGGGGGGTTTTCTAATGTAAATGTCATGCCGTGGTTGAAAAAAAAAACAGCTGAAGTAAAAGACATCAACAATTAGAAGATAAGGGGATGTAGCTGATTAAGACACTGATACCGGACCGTAGGATGAAGAGCGGGATTAATAATTCCACTGCGCATCAGAAAACATAACAGATGATGTAAGCAAGTCATTTTAACTCCAACAAAACGAGAGCAGCTGCCTGTTAAATATGCAGGACAGCAGGAGGTCTGGTAGAAAAAAAAAAACAGTTTTGCTTTTCCATGTAACTATGGCAACACAAAAATGGCTAAAGTAGGGGGCTAATGCTAATTATCCGGGATGGTAAAGTGCAACATGAAACATTATAAAAAAAAAAAACAGTCTTATACAGGACTTGGTAGTAGAAGCTACCACATCACCTTTTAATACATCCCAATAGGGGCGGACTTGTAATTAATAAAAATATTTAAATTGCTGGATGCCTAACTGGTGAATTGTGATTGGAACATCATTCTCTGAGCCATGCAATAAACAGGCTACGATACAGAAATGGAATCAATTTCAATTTAATGTCTTTGTTTCTTCAGTTTGTTACGAACCGTTTCTTCACCAAACAAGAAGCTCCCATGTTAGCAAACAATAACAGCTGCTGCTTTATCCCAGTGTTATTTATTTATGTGTTTGACAATAAAGATTAATGTCACTGTGGTTATAATACAGAAAGTGTACTCAGAAACACATGCTGTAGACACCACTGGTAAGCAGGCTCGATACACAACCATAAAAGTTTCCACTCACTAAGAAATGGATTTAATCAAAAATACTTAGACAGGTAAAACAACAGGTTTGACAGCATAGATTAATATGTGTGTGTGCGTGTGTGTACGCATGCGTGTGTGTGTGTGTGCGTGTGTGTACGCATGCGTGTGTGTGTGTGTGTGTATACACACACACATACATACATACTCACACACACATACACACACACACACACACACAGTGGTGATCAAGACATGCGACGTTTTAGTAATACATAAAGTCACAGCTTATCTGAATTCAAAGTTATTCTAACATGAATAGAAGAGATGTATTCTAATCATATTTCATCAGTGAAAGCTATGCCGTGTCACAAAATTAATGGTTTAAACAAGAGATTTGAAGAAGGTATGTGATCAAAATTAGAGAACAAATGTTTTGCAGAGGAAGCCTGCAAATAAATTCTGTCAAATTTGTCTGATGGTTACATCCTTCCGGCATTAATAGGAAGCACAGAGGTGCTTGCTTTCAGTGACTGGCACAGCAGCGCCCACAGGACGTACCACTTTCTCACGCTGCTCGGGCTTGATTTGTTCCTCTCATCTTTCAGTTTCTCCCACAATTTGGTAACTGTACTGGGTTTGTTTGCCATAATTTTGTCAGCAATTACCTTCCAGAGATTCTTGATAAGGTTCAGATCTGGACTCTGGGCTGGCCATTTCATCGCCTTCTTATTCTTAGCTTTGAGGAGTTGCTTCACCCATTTTGCAGTGTGGTAAGGGGCACTGTCTTGTATAATAACGACTGGCTGACTGGGTGATGCTCATGGGGAAGGAGCCACATGTTGCTGAAGGAGGTTCTGACAGTCATTAACATTCACCGTACCATGTAGCCTTCTGAGAGGCCGGACTCCTGTGGCAGAGAACGTACCCCACACCACGACACTCAACCCTCCCAACATTTCTGACTCCTTCTTCTTTAGGTGGAGTCTTTCCTCAATACAACACCACAAATAATGTTTCCCATCTGAATCAACTAAATTAAACTTGCTTTCATCACTGAAATGAACTTTGGACCACTCCTCCTCTGTCCACACAACATGCTCCTCATCAAAGGGCTTTTTTCACTTTTGTTGTTGATTAGTGACCTGGCCACCGCGGAGTGGGCTTTCAGTCCATATTGTCCCACACAAGGGTCGACCCTGTCAGAACAAGTTCTTGCTCTGCCCAGAACTAATTTGCCAAGCGATTCCAGCTTTTGAACTGAATCCCCAACATGAGTCTACCTGTTCACTCGTGCACTCATTACAGACGGGAAACCAGCTTCGGGACGTGAACGACTCAGTTTTATTGTACTGCTTCAAAATTTGAGAAATGAAGCTCTTGGAACAACTAACTTCTCTTCTAGTGGCTAAGAGCGTCATCCCATCACCGGTCCACCGTCTTGCACAATGCCTACCAAAGTACCCAAACAGACTGAGGAGGCCAGAAATTTCAAAATATTTCAGATTACATCCAAAAACTGTCAAGTATAACCAATTGTTCTCTAATTTTGATCACATGCCTTCTTCAAATCTCTTATTTAAACCATTAATTTTGTGACACGGCATAGCTTTCACTGATGAAATATGATTAGAATACATCTCTTCTATTCATGTTAGAATAACTTTGAATTCAGATAAGCTGTGATTTTATGTATTACTAAAACGTCTCATGTTCTCTGATTCCAATTGTCACCGTGTGTATGTGTGTGTGTATGTATAGCATAATGCACATGTAGAGAAATATACATTTATATTCAAATAAAAAGGAAGAACAGTAGAAGTACTGACATTTCTTAAGTTAAGACAACTTCATTGCAGTGTGTAATCAATAAACTGAAATGCCAGGTGAGAAACAAAGTACTACACAATGGCTAAAATCTGATGCATACCTAAGCCAAGCTTTGGGCAACATTTTTTATTGAGTCGACACATACATTACTTGCAGAAATATCAAAAAAACTAATTTTAAAAACATTAACATTAGAAAGCAATACAGAATTGTAGAATTTCACTCGTATGAGAATTTATTCTGATTCACTGTGCTCAAAACCTGGAACAAATTTTAAGGTGAACATTACCCCTCAAGAAAAGTCCTCAAAGTAAATACAGAGAGATAACCAGCAGTAGACTTACACCATTTAGAACATGTTAACAACATGGAATTTTGTTCATATATGATCACTGTAAATGATTAATAATGTGCCCGCAAATATTAATGCAAAATCTTGATTTCACATGCCTTAGATATTAATGACAGTTGCTTGTCAACGTAAGTATACCTAATATTATATTAATTTTAGAAAATCAAGCCATCCATTGATAAATATTATCTCTACTAGCAAAGCACAGCAACAAGAAGAGCTGAATATCACCAAACCATAAAAATGTTCATATCATGTGTAGTAATACAATCGGAACTGTCTAGTTGGTGTAGAATGGAGCTTATACCATCTGTAACAGCATCTGCAAGCAGGCTATAGGTTACCTGCGAAACAGAGGACAACTTAGAATGGGGTAAGCAAAAGACTTGTGCTTGTTATAAATACACCAGTGCATCTTCTGTTCACACCTACATACCTATGTGATAATGGACTGAGCTGCAGACTTAAAGGCCAAGGTGGTGATGTCATTTATGAAGGAACCCTTGTTCATACCTTGCTGTAAGACAAAACAGGTGAAAATGAGCTGGTGTCCTGCAGTCTCATGACCAAGAAAGCTGTTGACCTCACAGACAGCTTCATCTTGCCAAGTACAGATAAGTCACTCTTTATTCACCACACCCCCCCCCCCACCAAAGAGGAGATCACCTGGTAGTGTAGTGGTAAAAATGTCGTCTCAAATCCTGTGAGTTTATCATGCTCTGTTTAATAGCCCAATTTGGTCTGTTTGGGATTTATTTGCATGTCAATGGAAAAATTTCTGTGGCTGATCAGTAGTTCTGCCTCAAACACTCCACTGAACATGTCTAATTCTGAAGTCTGAAGCTTCAAAACTGACCATAGCATAAGCCAGGCTTGTCATACAAGGTGTCCTACCTGATTCTTAAAAAAAATATAAAACAATCTGTGGGATACATCCCGGCTGTTGTGGTCAGAGCTGGATTTACCACATTGCTCAGCTCTTAGGTTTCAGCACACCCAACACGAACACAAACGTGTTCTTTAAAAAAAAAAAAGCTATATCCAAATTCCCAGTCTCCACCTCATTCTAGCTTCCCCTCCCTTCATTCATCTAAATGCCATGTTGAGACATGAGCGGTTCAAGTTCAAAATAATGCCGCCACTCCCAAGATCTTGTCTTACATTTCAGCGCCTTTTTACCCATGCAGTTGGCAGACTAAGGGCCATGCCATGCGATACATCAATTTAAGCTTGATAATGATTCACCCAACTGGTGTCAAGTATTTTCAGCTGTAATTAAACGAGAAATTTTGCAGAGCAGCCCAGCTTGTGATGCCAAAATATCAAGCAGCCACTAACGGCTGGTGTCTTGACAGGAGACTGTTTATGGTTTGCATGAGGCAGGAAAAAATCTCATAATACAGCCCATCCATGCATCTTCTATTATCGTTCGTCTTATTCAGAGTTGCGGGGGGTCCGGAGCCTAAGGGTGCAAGACAGGGAACGACCCAGGATGGGCGGCAACCCAGCACAGGGCACACTCACACATACGGACAAGTCGCAGCTCCAATTAACCTCAGCATGTTTTGGACCACGGAGGGGAAACCAGAATACTCAGAGGAAACCCCACGGTAACACAGGGAGAACATGCAAACTCCACACACATGGAACCCAGCTCTCAAAGGTGCGAGGCAACAGTGCTAAGCACTACACCCCCCAGCCTGATATACTCCCCTCCCGAGTTTTGTTATACTTAGTTTCTGGATGCTCCCATTGGCCAGAGAGCTTAAGTGTAACTTTGCCAGGACCAATACCTTTTTAAGGAAGCTCTGGGTATCCTTTTCTGCCCAGAGACTGTGAAGTAGGAGGGCTGCCGCCTGGCTGGAGTTCGGGAAGTATCTGAAAAGGAAAGGAAAAGAATGATACAAACGGTATGTCAATGGATGAGGCTCAGTCAGTGCTAAGTACTTAATCTTTATCTTCAAACTGTGCTGGCATGAGAAGGGCATCCTCGTATTGCCTGTTAACTGCCAAAGACTACAGTGACCTGAAACGCTATCTGCAGAGACTCACATGATAACCTTTAGCAGTTTTGAGTCGGAACAGAATCCTTCGTCTGATCTTGAGATCTGAACCCAGAGGATCCATTTCAACGCATCCCTACACACCCGCATTAACCCAACAAGAAAGCGCACCTGTTTTTGCTCAGGTCCATCAGAGAGTTGATCAAAGTGTTATTCAGCAATTTCTTCCCCATTTCAGGCTCGGCCTTCAGCAGGTTGCGGATGGTGTGGCAGGCTACCACCATGGTGTCATCAGTATTAGCCGGGTCCGTCGCCCCGGAAGTGAGCACACTGGCCAATCGCGGTAGGGCTTGCCGAGCTGTCAAGGAGAGATGACGACAATTGGACCCTGATCTCCTCACCCTTTGACTGGACAAAACGGTCTGCCCTTTTTTTAAAGCCAACAAGGAAACACGATCTGATAAAATATCACTCAATAAATAGCTGGCAAACAAACAGAAATGACACCTGTGCTAAATACTGTGTGACTGCAATACAATGGTAGCACATTTAGCCTCTGCCTAAGAGTCTGGTATTCAGTAGGTAATATGGCCCATTTATTTATTTATTTATTTATTTTTCTTTTACTGCAGTTTTACTGTTAGGCTTTCCTCCCTTCCCCCGAGCCTTACATCAACAAAATTTGTTGCTGTAACCAAGCAGTTTCACCCCTAACATTCCTTTGATGAATAATTCAGCGTTAGCATTTATGTTAGCAAGCTGAGTGGTTTCGCAGTGGTTTTGCAGTGGTTTTAGTGGTTTTGACTTCACCACAAACCTCCACCACAGGCAGCTTCTCTGGAGTAGATAAGTAATTAACAAAACCATGACATTGCTCCTTACTGGAACAAAGAATACAGAGGCAAATTATTTAATGATGAGGGTAATTGATTTGATCATTCAGCACACGTTCTCTGTTCTGAAGTCATTATTAATGTTCTTTTCATTTGGTTTTTAAGTACTTTTTAATGTAATCATAGACATATTGCAAAGATGCTGAAGATTGTATTTCCTACAGCTGGTTTGGCAGTAAACCATAACAGATGCTCTAGAACAGTTTTTTCCCAATCCAGTCCTTGGGGACCAGCAGCAGTCCACGTCTTTGCTTCCTCCCAGCTCCCAGTAGGGAGCAAAAATGTGGACTGTGTGGCAGGGAGCTGGGTGGGCGTAAAAACGTGGACTGTCTGTGGGGCCCCGATGTCTAGGTTGGGAAACATTGCCCTTGACTTTGAACGCAAATAGAAATTAATTTTCATTTCCACTTAATTCCACTTTAATTTAGCCCCTCCCCATTTTCCTTTTTCATTTCATGTACTGCAATGCTTGGCTCACAGGAGGTTTTGTAACCTCGTTAGTTTTGTAATTATGTCCTGGTTTGCCTGTTTTCACCTGTGTGTCTCTAATGAAGCCCTAGCCCCTAGTTTTTGATTGTGACTGCCTTCACCTGTGTGTAACTGTAAGTGACCCACACCTGTCCCTCATCTTACTCTGTGTATATATGTGCCTGCCCTTGTTCCTCAGTTGGTCATTATGGTTGAAGCTGTTGGCCTGTGGTTGCTCCCTGCTTCATTCCTACATCTTGGTCTTCTTTGTGCTCTTTGAGCCTGTTTGGTGGTAGTTTCTCCTTGTGTTATTTTCTTTCCCTTGCTGGTTGAAGTTTTGTCAGATGTTACGTGGATCGTCCCTTTGTCCTTCCAACATGTCTGTAATGAGTTTGAATGCTGCAAACGCACGATGGCCTTTTACGGTGTACTGCCAAAGCCACAATCAGGGTCTATTAGCAGAGCAGGGGGTGGCAGCCCTTACCTAGAGTGCTCTGGATGCGTGGAGACCTTGAGAGGTTTCCCACTAGTGCTGTGGCTGCCTTCTGCAGTTTGGGGTTCGTGGACTGCAGCAGTGGCGCAAAGCTCTGCAGGCCATTCAACTTTTGGACTATGGTCTGGCTCATCACATTGGACACCTACAGACATTGGACACAGTGTTAAGGCTGAGGAAGTGGACTAGGAGCTGTTGGGTCACAACTGTCCAGTTCTGCTTAACAAGAGTTATAACGATGCCTAAAAACAAGCCTGCAAGTGCTGGGTTATGCCTGAGGATGACAAGAGCCAACACATCTATGCTGATTTGCTGGTTGGCAGAATGATGTCACTGTTGAGCCCTTGATCATTGGCCCTAACCCCCATTTTCCCCAGGGACTGGCTGACCCTGCTTTCTCCAAAGGACATCACGACATCTAAATGGAAAATGAGGCCATTGCTTACAGTTCCCGTCTGTGCTGTCAGGTTCTGCAGAGTCCCCATGCAGGCCTCCAGTGTGGATTCGTTCTGGCTGCTTCCCAGGAGATTCAGGTAGGTCTGCATGGTCGAGGAGTGGAAGAGCCGACCTGCTCCTTTGGGGTTGTTGTCCTCCATCACTGGGTAGTCAAAGTAGCTCTATGGTTTCATGCAAGGGTACAGAAGTTACTTCTGTACGGTTATATGGGTTCAGAGGCTCCCTCTTAAAATGACCTGCTATTACCAAAAGAATAATGTGGACTGAGGTAGAGAGGAACCAAATATATTTATACATGACATTAAGTGATTATTTTTATATCAGTAAAATCTGCTTTGTGGCTAAATGGATTTAGATTTGTTTTGCTAAAGAGAAATTTAATGAATTTTCCTGTAATGCATATATCACTAAGGGGGTCTTTCAGTTTTATTATTAAAGGAAAGAGGGTGGATCAGACTCCCCCCCCCCCCCCGCCTTTCTGTATTTGAAGGGCTACCCCAATGCTAAAATTAAGTTTCCAGATGCCAACCTTCAATTTCAGGGGCACAGCCCCAAAATAGATTATTTATAATTTGTGCAAAAAATCCCATAAGCCAAATCTGAGATGACTCGAGTAGAAATGTTTTATATCCTAAATATAAAATGGTTTTATTGCCTCGCCTGTAAGTCTGACCTACCTCCTGTTCAGTCTTGCCACCCTGCTGGCTGAAGCAGCTCACGGACGAGGTGTTTTTCTGAGCGGTGCCTCTGGAAGGGGGTGTTGCGAGGGCTGTGATCTTACTGAAGAGCCCTGGTGCCTCTTTCTCCAGCTGGTATGTTAGGTTGTGCAGGATGCAGACACAATTCTCCACTGACTATCAGGAAAACAGAGAGTCAGCAGGGACATTCAAGCCAACAAGGTTCTGGGTTTCCAAAATCGGCAAAGAGGAAGGAATCCTCAAAGAGACACAGCAATATGCAAAACGCTGGCCACAATGATCTGATTTTACTTCTATCAGATGTCGTATGAATTGATAACAGTGATTTGCCACATTTCTATCCTTTTCAAAGACACTGATGTACATTGGTGCAATTATTACATTTGCAATTGTTTTTCTGCAGCAATAATTGATCAATTTTGATATTGATTGAGTCCCTTTGCCATAATGGAAAATGGTAATTATCAAAAACATTGCCCCCCACCTTCATGCTCTTCCTACAGCAAACCTTTTTTCAATCACCTAGATATTGCTGAAAGAGCTAGTGTGTCTTAAGAAGCTTATCAGTGGGATTCTGGAAAGATATGGAAACAAGATTTTCAAAGAAAGACTAAAATTTAAGGACAACAAGGACTCCATATAGCTTTTACGAGATGAACATACGCAAAAAGAATTCAGCTGCAAAGGAAGTATGTCAGTGTCTAATGATCATTTTCTGACAGCTTCATAGAAAACACAAAGGCCATTTCTTCACTGTACCTTTCAAAATAAGACGAATTATTAACGTGAAATGAATAAAATAAAAACAAAAGAACATTTTGACATCTTGAACATTTTGAGTTCTTTGACTGTCCTTAAAATGACGTCCCAAGATGCCGAAGAACCATCAGGCTCTGCTTACCGTGGGGTTCCATGATGCCGTCTGGCTTAGTTAACTGCCAATCCCCTTTGAGAGAGAATGTTTGACACACGAGCATGTTCTCTGTCGCCCACCTTGTCGTCCGACCTGTTGGCGTCCGCGCATGCCTGAACGTAGCTGATGAGGGAGTCGATCAGGCCGCGGCAGTTCCTCATCGCCTGCCGGTTCTTCTGTTTGTCGGAGCTCAGGTTCCTTTTTCAGAAAGCGACCCACTCAGTTAGTCAGTGTGCAGCACAGGGTGAAATCCGCGTCGCCGATATTTGACTCCGACTCGCGTTGTCGTGATTAAAGAGGCTGGTCCTGTGGTTTGTCTGGCTTCCTTTTTCATGAAAAGAACAACTTTGAAAAAGCAAGATGTGTTTGTTCAACCACTTGGCAGCTATGAAGACATTAGCAGAACCAAAAATATTCATCTAACTGTGGAATGCTTGTAGGAGATAAAAAAAACTGACATTTTAATTAAGAGCCGTCTTTTATGATTTAAACAGCAATGTAGACACCGATTGGCATAATCGGTAAGCAAGTACGTATTTGGGGTTTAAACGTTAAATCGTATGCTAATATCTTTTCATAAGACCGCAGATTTACGCCTGTATATTAAACAGCTGAATTTGATCGATTTCTGCATTGCTATTGGTCTAAGTTTTTGTTTATTAATTTTGACATTAGTAGGAGAGTTTTTTATACACATTTTGTCATTTACATTGCATATGCAATATGCAGGTATTGAATTTTGAATTTTAATTCCGTCACATACATATACACACATCCATACATATATATTGAGGCGCAGGCTGAAGCTTAATATTATTATACCTACCATTATTACATTATTACACCCTTATTAAACTGCATTCATGTTTGTTTAATGTTACAAACAGCCACACAACAAGAAAGGATAGACAAAGCTATATCCTGAAAAGGTTTTCTCATGGCAAATGGCCACAAAACATCAGGCAGGGTCCTCACCTCAGACAAGCTGTTGTGTTGTAAAAAATCTCAGGGTCCATGTTACCACTGGTGCTCTGCTCAGACATGCCGGCGTAGGGCATCACCACAGTCTCCGTCAGGACGGGCAGAGCGGTCTGGATCAGATCCGCCTTCAGTTCATCCGATGAAGACAGGTTCCACAGGAGACCTAGGAAGGCCCGTGACACCGTGTTGGGAGAGGACAACCCACTCCAAAATCCTCTCGTAGGCCCAGGATGCAAACTCACAGCGGCCGAAAGTATCTACTACAGACCCTAATCACTCATTGTCCAGACGAAGCAAATATTTGACAATCACAGCTTTGTTCAGATTTTCTTAAGCAACTTTGAGGGCTACTGGACAAGCCTGATTCACATTTGATGGGCCCAGTTCACGGATAAAGATACTGATTCCCCTCACATGGCATTCACATCATTACAATTTAACATACAGATATAATTTCCCTCAATACCATCTCTTCCTTATCTTAAGCTCCCAGGATTTCCTGTGCTGTTTAATTGTATAGAGTGAAAAAGGTCAACTTGTACGTCTCTGTTTATAATTGCACTTCTATCATTTCATTAATATTTAAGTTAAAACCAGGTTCATAAATGAGAATAAATGTCAAACAATAGCAGTTTTAAATAGTTAATACTTATCCACAAATGTTGCCAAATCCATATATTCTTGTTACAAATGAACAATTAACAAATGAGCAATGATGGTTTAAAATACATTTGCATCCTAAATATTGTAGAAAAAAGCAGTTTTTCTGCACATATTAAGAATATTCTGCACACGTTAAGTTACACATTTAATTCGTAATGCTTGCTTTGTATCACTAGCATCCGTGATGCTAAACGGACTGTTTTCTTAGGCTAGGGTTTAAAAACCCACCCGCACTGGCTCCGCCTCTCTACCGCCCCCTACCTGTCAGCTGCTTCTTTGTCTCGTCGGAGTCAGTGTTCTTCAGCAGCGTCAGGGCCTTGCTGATGCCACCACACCGCTGCACCTCCAGCTTGTTAGCATTATCCTTGAAGACCAGGTTGCGCAGGGCGCTGGAAGCCGCCTCCTGAACCAGGGGGCTGGGGCTCTGGAGCAGCGTCACCAAGGTGGGAATCCCCTTCAGCTGCAACACCTGAGTGACCATCACAGGCCCACACTTACTGCAGGAACGCATGCAGCCGCGTCGTTTGTCTGCCACACTAAACCCTCTGCTGAATCAGCAAATTAGCATGCCTGGACTTGTCAATGACATATTCAAGTCTATCAGACATTTTAGAAGAGTGGAAGTAAATAATGTTACAAAAAACATAACAACTTACACTGATTATTGCAAATAGCTGTCAGACAGTAGGTGGAATATTGGATTGAAACATGGGCTTGCTAGCTTGAGGCTTCTAAGAACATTGATCAAAGTACTGAACCCTGAATTAGGTCAAATATCCAGGGTAAAAACCATTCATTTTTTACAGATGAAATCGTTTTTTATACAGTTTGATAAACAAGTGATGCGTGTTACACTTTGACATGCTGTGTGGGTTTGACTGTCAGTATGTCCCCTGGGCAGTATTTCACAGCCCAGTGCTAAATGTGGACCGTCCAGCAGGGAGCTCGGTGGGAGCAAAAACGTGGACCGGCTGGGGGTCCCTCGGGACTGGATTGGGAAACACTGCCCCAGGGCCATATGGGTGACACCAACCTAGTGATTCACCAGGACCACATCTAGTCTACCTCACCTCTTGCTTGGCTTTTGGGTCACTGTAAGTATTGTGCTGGATGAAGGAGGCCCCGTAGAGCTGGAATTTCTCTTCCGAGCTGGTGAGGAACTCCACTGCGTCCTTCACAGTGATGTTATTCACCTCCTTCAAGCTAAATGTGAGGAAAAACTTCATCAAACTGATGAAGAGTGTTGCTTGTGCAACTGCATTATAACAAGCAGATCACCTAAGAATATAGTATAACAGAACTGTGAATCAGATTATAGCTGCATGTAAATATCATGTGTGTTATCAGATTTGAATCGGGGGATGTTCTATGAAGCAGGATTTCTTGCTTAGCTGGATAACTTTAGTCTGGGATAAACAGATTTTATTCACTTACGTTTAGCCCAGACTACCTTAAATCTGACAAGTTATCTGGCGAAGCAGAAAATCCTGCTTTGTTGAGTCCATTGAGTCCATTCTATACCAAACACAATCTTTGTTTATCAATAAAATCTTTGTGACTAGTCCAGGTGCTACTTAATCCACAGGAACCAGGAGAGAACCTGGCTTTGTTGGGATGTTAACTCAACTCACCTACTCCTGATTTTGGAGTTAGACTCAGTTTTGGTGAAGCTGGGCTGGCTCATGACCGGACGGCTCGGTAGGAATCGAGGGGTCACAGGCTGGGGGGGGGGAGCCAACTCCGGGTTACTGCGAGTAGGCTTCAGCGTCACGTTCCGGGCCGTTCCACGGCCGTCGATGGTGCTGAAACCGTAGTTCCCCTGGACATACTGGCTGGAGCTGGTCCTCTGTTTCCCCATCACCTGCTCTTCAGAGAAACAGCGTTCTCAGCCCTCTCTGTACCAACGCTCAGTTAACCGTTCAGAAGATTCCCCACCCAAAGAATCACCTTACACTCTGAATAACCTTGAACAAAAGTCATAGTCTAATGAGTCATTTGAGCCACGTTCCAAAACGGTATAAACAGACCGGTGTAAAAAACATTTAAAATGTTTGGCTAACAGCAGCACAGAAAAGAATTAGATCCTAAAGCATTTTGCTGACTTTAACAGCACCTGGCTCAGCTGCTGCTGTCTGGCGGAGGGCAGCCAAACAAAAACACATCCCAAAGATAACGACACACAAACTGGAAGTGAAGTGTCGCCCGTCAGGTTGAGACGGGTAAAGGAGTGACAATCTGCTAGGTGGATGACATCAGCGCTATGCGTCTCCACACATCAGGGGTGACACTGCAGCCCTTCTCAAAGCAGCGACCCATAGCCTACCCCTAAGGACACTCAAGACAAGAAATTTAGTTCAGAAGTGCTGATTAAAAGCAAATATCAATTATTGCTTATTCATAATGCATAAACAGCTGCATTCTTTACTTATATGTATGGCAGATGTGTGGACCAATGCCCTGCACATTATCCATTCATCCATCTAACACTATAACAGGACGGCATCATGAAGCAATGTGCAATACTAAATTAAATTACATTAAAAATAAAATCACTATCTGGATTATTTTTCAGTGACCATTTAAGGGATTTTAAAGCGAGGCGATCTTTTCCCTGGATTGCAATTGCACTCCGCTACACTAGCATACTGAACACAGGATAGAAATGCTATGAATTTCACACTGCGAGGCTGAAATAGTTTGCCGTTGAGAGTATCCACACTTGCCTGTGCATCATCATTTGTGCATGTCTGCATATATATCGTTCTTTTCACAGAAGCAATGCAGTGCTACTTCATGATCTCGGTGTCGGCCCCGGTTTTTGCCTCCATGCCACCTTGGCACCACAATGCAGTCGCGTTCAACAACAGCGTGACCACATAGTTAAAGGGGGCAGCTCGAGGGCAGCTACTGGCTCACATTAGTGATACATTCTGTTTACGCTGAAGCCATCCAGTCAGAAATACAGGACATAGTTGTTGTTGTTTTTTTGAAATTGTAATGCAGTTACTGCATCAGTTATTATTATTATTATTATTATTATTATTATTATTATTATTATTATCCCCATAAGATCAACCAGGCTAACTGGTTGGAAGACAGATGGATAATTACATTAAATATTCTAATAAATTCTAATATCCATTTCTGATATGCTGAAAGCTGTCTTCATATGACCTGAACAATTCCTACAATTAGTACAATTGGAAAAATGGCCAATCAATACAATGCCAACATGAAAACAAAAAGGTCTAGATAGAACAATTTCCAAAAGACGCACCGTCCTTCCTTTCAGGGAGCCTGCCAGGCTGCTTAAACTGAATTTTGAGGAGTTGTTTTTATTGAATGGGAAGCTTACTGGACCTGCGTAAAAGAAAGAGAAAAGTATCACACAGATTAGAAAATGGTGCCAGCGCATTAAAAAAAGGAGTTTTGCTGTTGAACAGAATTGGTTTCACATATAATCTCTTTTAGACTAAATACTAAAGAACTGAATAAGCATGTTATAAATATTAAGAATACCTGTTAAAAAAAGTGAAAGATGGTTATTTTGCAGATCTTTTTGACATACTTCACATTCTGGGGTTAAATCTATAAGCTCTTACAATTTTGCCCTGACAATATGACTCATGGTCTCAAATGAAACTTACAATAGCAGTAAGAAAACGCAAAAAAAGAGTACCAAATATTTCTCAGACATGATGAATAATTTAACATCGTCTCGTCCTTTTTAGAGGTTTTTTTTTTGTCATATAAAGACGTTTTTGGAGACAAAAACTAAAAACACTACTAATGGTAGCATTTATAAAATGACTATTGAAGCATGTCTTTTTAAAAATGCTGTCTGTAGAAACAGGGGAGCCGTAAAGTGGGGGAACATCAGGATGATTCCATGGACCCCTGAGTGACTGTAGTAAAAAAATAAACATAATCTGATTGCTCTGGGTTGGGGCCCAATATGACATGCTGTCGTAGGGCACAGAATATTTAGCAGCACCCCTGTGTAGCAGTAAGAAAAATGCTCTTATATGACTTTCATGACAAATTACTTACCAACCACTACACATTGCATAATTTCAACTAAAAACAATTCTTAATTAGTTTCTTGACAATAGCACCTATGCACGTAAGTGTCTTTTACTGATTCTGCAAAAGTGCTACATTTCTGTTGATACATTTTTTAGCAAGTGTGAAAAGATTATTTTAAGTAAACTAGCACTATATTACTTAAAGCTAAACATTTAAACAGTTAACCAACTATATATAGCTATACATAAATATTTATATTGCAATCAGTGGAACGTTAATACAAATAATTATACTGCAAGTCAATAAATACACACACAAAAAATCCACCAGGTAAAATCAATTACTTAAAAAAAATCAACAAAAAATGTATATCTCCGTTGTAAAACACAATAATAATGTTGTTGTTGTACTTTGGAAAATGAATAAAGGACGTAATGCAAAAAATGCTTTCGTAGGGAGAACGTATAGTTGATTACAGGTCTACATGCTTCACAGCTATGGTCTCTGGTCGCCTGGGTTTTAATTCAATTCTACTCCAAATTTTGGTATAGGGCTATTCTTTTGCCTGTCTCTATATGTAGATATGGGAACAAACCACCAGCATACGAAACTGTAATTAATAACGTTTAAGTCTCCACGTATAATTGTTACTCAAATTTAAATGGCATTTGCAGAATAATGAATGAAATAAGCGGACTTTAGCTTTGCGGTACAACCTATCGAATACCATATATCATAAATATACAGGCAGCTACCAATATACTTCACATGATTTGTCTTGATCTTAAACACCGTCTTTGAAAAAAGAAAGAAAGTCACGCAGTCTTACTGAAAGGAGACAGTGATCCAGAGCCGCTGGTGCTGGTGCTGGACCTGGACCGCCGCCGCATGGTGTAAACCTGGTCCATGACGCGCTGCTGTCCGGTCCGCAGCTTGTCATCGGACGGGACGGCGAGGGACGTCTCCTGCACTTGATGCAGCGGTACAAACGAGCGCAGTGGCTCATTCGACACGACTAAATTTTTCATTTTATTATTTTTCCAAACAGTTTTTTTTTCCCGCTTTTAAAAGTGAACGTCCCGTCTAAAGCTGACTTGCGACGTCTGGCATCGGCGATCTGCTGCCCGTTTCTCACACTTACGCTCCAAAGAAGCGAGTGTGTCACGGCGCGTCCCTGCCCAGTTTGGGGAGCCAGTCCCAACCAACGCCCAAAAGGCTTGGCGAACCACCTCCCACACTTTTTGCACTCTCTGTGTTTCTTGGTTTACCGCAGAAACCTTCGGCATCCATTTCTGAACCTTAATTGCTCACTTTCCATTCTTGCCCTAAAAGCAAAGATGTGGCTTGATTATGCATGACGTTGTTTTCAATTTAAATTAACATTTAAAATAGATATTCGTTACCCTTAGAATATATACATAGCACCCACCCATCCATCCATCCATCCATCCGCTTTCCCTGCTTGTGCAGGGTGGCGGGGGTCCGGAGCCCAAATTCCACACATTCACAGCATAGGCAGGGTTTGATGTTTTCACTTGGGGGGCAATCTGTGTTAACCCACGCATCTGACGCACATAACCTATTATTTTGTTCCTATAAGGTACCAACAAACCGCTTAGGCAAAGGTGGAGAGTGCCAGAATAAAACACCGTTATACCCTCACAATACCATCGAATTACCGAGCCTTGACCGTAAACATCTGCATTACAACAACTAAACAGAACTTACAAGTTCTGCATTCGTGCATTATACCTTCTGTTAGATAGCTAGGTAAACACTTAACACGCAGTGCAGTGCTGCTGATCATTGCAATGCTGATCTTACCAGTTAACTGCAACATAAGCGACAAGGGGGGGGGGGCACTACCCCCCGCTTATCCCAGCTCCCTCAAACTCCGCCCATGACTCAAAGTAAGTTCAACTTATATATCAGGAGATAAGTCAAGTAATTATACGTAAATTATGCATCACTGCCCAAGCATCTATCCATCCATCCATTTTCTATACCAGCTTGTCCTATGCAGGGTTGCGTGGGGTCCGGAGCCCATCCCTGAGGTTATGGGCGCGCGGTAACAGCTCAGGACGGGGGCCAACCCATGGCAGGGCAAACACAAAACACAATGTTTTAATGAACCAAACAAACAAGGATAATAAAGCAAGAAACATTACCTACAGTTTTAAACCAGTAATTTCACATTTCTGAGTATGATTGAAATCCTCAATTTTAGCATCAGTAGGGAACTGAGGCGTAAGAAATGTGTTCCGACCGCCCCCTGTCGGAGGCTGTTTTGAACTGCGCTGCAACGCACTTTTGCAGGGATGACATCATGTTCGGTGTTCGCTTCCCCCACGCGCGTCTGTTTTCCGCGTCGATGATTTCTGTTTGGTCAGCATAACGCTAGCAAACGTGAAAACATTTCATACCCATTGATAACCACCTCAATCATGTTAAAGAAGCTGACATTTTTATTTCCGTCCCTCTGTGTAAATTACAGATCTCTGGTTCTTTGGTTCCGAATCCTTCTCTTGTCTAAAAAGCAGATGGAATTTGTACAATGGCATTTATGGTTCCCATCCAAAGTGGTACAAGATGGTCTGACAAGATGCTCCACTGAAATTAAAGTTTCTAATAGAATATACATGACGAAAAGCACTTACAATTAAACCTATCTGCTGTTTCACTTCCAAAATTAACGTTTCTAAACAGTTTGATGATGACTCAATGTTCTTTCCTTGCTGATTTTTAATCATTCTTATCTGATTTTAAATTACCTGATTTTTTTAGTAATGCTATATTTGGGAGAGATGAGAAAATTCTTCTGGACAATAAGCGACATCAAGGACACCAACCGTCCATGGAAAAGGGGGCCTGGAATGTTCTAACTGATCTAGAGCTAGGAAAGATGAACAGGCTGTGAAACTCCTGCAGGAGAAATATGAAATTCCAGATGAATGCAAGATGGTGCTGTTAAAGTGTTGCTCACAATTTGCCAGCAAATTTGGAAAACTTAATTGTCTACTGGTCTGGGAAAAAATATACTTAAATTCCAATTCTTGCTAGGAAGGTAATGGTCAAAATCCTGCAACCGAGACTCCAGCAAATATATGACACCAGATATGAAATCGAGGAAACAGCTACTGTGTGGACCAGTGTCAGTTGACCCATTATGCATCATAAGTGACCACACCTAGGGCGCCATCTTCTGAGAGAGCAAAAAAGCCCCCCACCCTCGACCTCGTGCTCCGCAATGTTGCAGGGATTTTGTGGTAGACTTGGGTGTCGCTGGGGACAGCTGACCCTTTTGGTGGAGCGGAATGTGATGCTGCGGGGCTTAAGCACTTAAGACCAGCTTGCACTGTAGTGGACTGTACATAGTGTATATCCTTGTGTTAATAATGTCTGTGACATGTGACATGTAGTGCATATAAATGTGTCACGTTCTTGTGAAGTGCCGAATATCATGTTCCCCTGTTGTGGTGCGTTTCTAATGCCCCCCTCCGATGGTGTGCGATGTGTGTACTGGTGACTCCCCCTGTCCATGCCGCTGCTGGTACTCTCTGGCAGTTGCGCGAAATAAAAGTGTTTAACTGTCATGAGCACTTCTGCATACTGATTAAACATGTCTCACCGCGCTGATGGCTGTGCCCAAGAGGTCATTAAAGGCCCTGATCTTGGTTTTGATCCAGGACACTCATACACCCCGATACTCAGACTCCTCGCTCAGTCCCTCAAGAGTCTTGATTAGAACCTCCATTGACTCCGCAAAGATCACAACATCATCAGCAAAGTCAAGATCGGTGAATCTTTTCTCACCAATAGATGCCTCACAGCTGTTGGACCCCATGACCCTGCCCAACACCCAGTCCATGCAAGCACTGAACAGAGTAGGAGCAAGAACACACTTCTAATGAACCCTAGAATCCACTGGGAAGAACGCAGAGGTTCTGCCTCCACTCTGCACAGCACTCACAGTACCGTGTACAGGCCAGCCAAGACATCCAGCAACTTCAGGGAGTGAAACGCTTTGCGAAAATTGAGAAAGGCTGCAAAAAAATCCTACGGATATCCTACCTTACGTTTGCACTCAATGAGAACCGTCAGTGCCAGGATGTGATGGTAGGCTTCTTTGGCATTAAACCAGATTGATAGATCACTGGTAGGCAAGCAAGTCATCACAGATCCTGTTGAGGATGACCCTAGCAAGGACCTTACCCGGCACTGAGAGCAGCGTTATCCCCGTCGTTGCCGTAATCCAGATAATCCCCTTTCTCTTTTCAGATAGGGCAATTGGGATGACGCCTGTCTCCCAAATGGAAGCAAAAATCGCCTGTAATACCAGTAGGCTGCCCTGCGAGATGAAGCACCGCCTTCAGCAAACACTAACCCTAACCCTCAGCAACTTTCAGGGTCTTGTCATGGAAGGCCTTCCACATCACATTAGAATCAGCAGTCGCACCCAAGTCTGCAAGTTCCTCACACAAACTCATCAGAAACAGCCTGATTTTGGAGTCTGGCTAGGTCCAGCCTCATTCTTCTAGTAGGTGGTATCCTACTTGACCTAAAATGAATATTCAGAGTAGGAACAACTTAACAAGTCTGTGGTCAAAATTAACAAACTGGGCACTCTTGTAGACCCTGCAGTTCTGTAGGAGCTTCCAGTATCTGCCCATGAGAATGTGATCAATCTCCATCACTGCACCACCAGTACTGGAGTAAGAAGTCCAATGATGCATCTCAGAGAGCTAGAACCAGGATCCAGCGACCCGCAGCCCCTGACCTTTTGCAAGATCAAGGAACATGGAGCCACTTCAACCACAGTTGCCAGACCCATGAGGACCGACACAGTCCACATAGCCAGCCCTGATAGTGCCAGTGATCTCTGAAAAGTTAATTTAAGTAAAATTCCATACCAGACATTTGTCCAGATGTCCCTCATATATATATATGTGTGTGTGTGTGTGTGTGTGTGTGTGTGTGTGTAGTACATTTACATTTATATTAACATTTATTTGGCAGATGCTTTATGGCTTTGGAATTGCTATAAATCCAAAGAACACGGTAAACACGTGAACAACATGCAAAATGTACATGTGTTATTAGGGTGAAATGAGAGCCTTCTGATGAAGTTTGTATCTGAAAAGGGACAATATTCTGTGAAGACGTTTTGCAAAGATTATATTTATTCATAAACCAAAGTCAGCTTTTAATGTTTTCACATTCATGATTATTTTCTTCTTAATTACAGAAGGACAATGAAAAACAGCTGCAGGAGTGTAGGAGTATTTTTTGATATTTTGTTTGTTTAAATAATTTGTACAAAACTACAAAAAAATGATAATTGCAGGAATGCTGAAAAACCATGACCACAGTAAATGTTTTAGCTTTATTTTTTGAAATAGATATTATTCCAAAAAACTAATTTTTAAATATGTTTTAAAAGACACACACACACACACACACACACATATGGCGTTCAGCAGCGGACAGTGGCGTACTCAACGTCCCCCCCTGCTGGTGGCTGCTCTTGGGCCCCATAGGCGCTCATATTGGCATAGATGGGCTCATCATATAGACGCTTGCTCTTCTTAGTAGACCTTTTCACTTCCGCATA
>JAAGVU020000123.1:18149881-18163379 GCA_011763525.2 Mormyrus iriodes | reverse complement strand
AGTTGAGAGCAGGAGGAGACACTTTTATTTAAGCAGGTTCTCTGTGGGAAGTTAAACAGTACTTGTCCAGAGTCTCTCGGACTTGTGCTGTCGTCTCTTCAGACTCCTCAAGGGACGTCGATCTGATTGTTGTTTCCGGTTTTGCTGTTAAAGATATCGTTTCTTCTGTTTTTGTTGGAGGTACGGGCTGACCTACAAACAATTTTAAATAATGAAATATTATTAAAATCTTAAAATGATTTTACTAAGAATGTAGTAACAGCTCATACGAATTATGTTCTTTCCCAGTTAATGGAAATGAGAGTGTGTAGAATAATAAAATTATTACTGCTCTTAAATATCCATACATCTTCTGACTGCTTATCCTAGTCAGGGTTGTGGGTGTTGGGGGAGGGGCTCAAGCTAGGTTGGGATGACTGTTCAATCACACGCACTGTGCTGCTCTTTGAACAGTTTAGAGACACCAGCTAGCCACTTGGCATGGTTATGGGCTGCAGGAGAAAACCTACGAGGCAGGAGTAGGGCACGGGAACACACATAGCGCAGAGGTGGGATTCGAACCCCTAAAGCTAGATGTGTCAGACAACCATACCAGCTTGGGGTACTGTCCCACAGCATACCAGCCTGCTTTTCTAAACCAGTGACACCAAAACTATGCATAAGAAAATACTGTGTAAGGGTCAATATTCATGCACGCATTTCTGAATTGGTTCCGTACCTTTTTCAACTCTGATACCACCAGGAAAATAATCATTCTTTGTGCTTTTCCTTACAGTACTCTTATAATTTGGTAACAATGATGTAAAACAACATGAATGACAGAAACAAATAACAGCTGAATATTCTCTTAGGTTCACATTTGCTGAATTAATACACTTGCAGGTGATTATAGACATTTTAAGCTATAAAAGTTTCCCTGACATTGTCCCTATTCAACTCACAGCAGAGAGCTGAATGTTCACTGTTTGAATTTTATTCTCTATGTAAAAAGCCACACAAAACAATGATCACAAATATACATGGTCTGTCTCTTACCTTTCTCGACTTTGACGACAACAACAGAATGCTTATCTATACCACGAATTGATATTCCACACCAGTACGTCCCTTCATCTTTCTTACGGATGTCCTTCATAAGTATATTTAGTATTCTCTCAGCCTTATTATCACTCAGAAACAATCCACTTCTGGATATTTCTGAAGAAGTTGTTCTTGACAAAATAGAACACGAAGAAAATGTATTTCCAATACACCAGTATTTTTCATAGTTTTCATATCTTTTCTTATATCTGCACTTCACTCTTAGATCTTCACCCTCCTTGACTGTGATTACCTTTGGGCCCCATATATCCTGACAGTGGGCACCTGGAGAGACAAAATGGTCAGAGACCAAACACCATATACTCCCCACTTTACCACACTTACCATGATTTACAGAGGAGTGAACACTGAATAGTTACTGAAACCACACACGGGTATCAGCTTCATTACGAGATTATAGCGGACCAAAGTAACCAAACATCAGATAAATAATTATAACAAACAGAAATGTATGGTTATATATCGAAGAGCACTTCCTCAATCAGGCTGAAAATTGTTGCGCTTGAATGTTTGAAACTTCTAACATCTTTCATCCGTGGTAACTGGCGGTGAATCTATCTTCTGTAAGCCAGGATTTACTTTGTCCATAGCTCTCGATACATAACAGCCAAACAGTGGAGACTGAAGCAACACAACTATGAAAGATACACTATTTGATTCATAAAACTTGTTGTACTTGTTGACTTTAAAACTATATATAGTGATGAACAAATTGTCTCAAGCTGAGTAAAGTGTATTTTTAAAGCATTTATTACCTTTCAGAAGAACAAGGATCAGAAACAGCTTCATTGTTTGCAAATGCATCACATCTGAAGGTCGCACCCAAATTTTCTCCTCTCTGTCAGGATGTGGTTTAGCTCTGGCCTCTGACTGCTTTTGGTTTCCTATATATTTACTTCCCATTCGCTTCTGGTTTTGAACTTAATGCAGCAGGTCCCAGAGTCCAGGCCTGTGCAGATTTTTTTAGTAAACACCCAGAAAAAAATACTATAAAAAGGGGAGGATGAATTTTATTTGGAAATTTCTATAGCGCCTGTTGCCATTTTTTGAGCAAAAACATTCATGTAAAACTCACAGGAAGTATGGACACATTCTTAAGGTTTCTTAATTACTTAATTTTACCAGCTAAATCTATTCCACCAAGCTGCACTCGATATAATTCAGATAAAAAAAAAAACCTGAACAGAAAAATGAAATTCCCACTTCCACCTCTCAGTGTGTGGAGTTTCCATCTTCTCCCTGTGTCTCTAAGAGTGGGGGATTATCTCTAATGGCAGAGCCCTCGCTTAGCATGTCAGCAACAGCAGCATCCATGCCCACATTACCCAGAATTTTGTCCTGCACTTTTTTGTCTTTTTTGCAAGGCTGTTTGTCCTTTTGTCACCCCCCCCCCCCATGCGCCTGTCCCCTCCCCTGCAATTGTGGCATAAGAATTTCACTTTTCTTCCAAACACAAGTAACTATAAAAATTGAAACTCAATAAAAAAACATGCAGTTAGATGATTTGGCGTCTGTAAAATTTCCTCTTCTGCGTGTCTGTGTGTGACCCCTGCATTGCACTGCCACCCCCTGCAAGGTTTCCTGTGATTTGTGGTTTCTACCTCCAAGAATAGGCTCACCCTGACTTTGTACAGAATATGAAGCATGGGAAAGTCATGGTACTTCTGTGTAACAATTTATGAATTTAATTTATGTGGATTTTGTGAGGAATTTGTGACAAATATTGCAAAATGCTGATGGAGGAAATGTGACTTCAAAAGCCCTGCAGATAAGATTACCACAAGCTTTCACTGAGCAATGTGTTTCCAGCATCTGATGAATGCATCAGTTTTGTGTGTCACGTCCATAGCGGCAAGGAGGAGTGAAAACCGCAGAGATAGCTGTTGTACAGCAAATACCCCTGAAGTGACCTTTATTAGGATAGCTACAGAGGGGAGTTGCTCCGTATTTGGACCTGCGAGGAGCTCAGACTTGAAACAAACAACAATGCTGGGATGGGGAACACAGGACGGAGGGGCACATATAAACACCGTTAATGAGGAGTACACGAGGACCAAGTGTGGGCCATAACAATAAACTCATAACAAGGGATTGGAAACCGTGGGGGTAGACACCAACAAAAGGGCACAGCAGTGACATCTACTGCTCAGACAGAAATAGGACAGGGTTGATGTGGACGGAGTGTGACACTGTGGTTCAGGCTGGACAGTAAAACAATAAAAGGCTGTCCTGTCTCTCGCTGTCCTGTCTCTCATTTTCTTGTCTCTCGCTGTCCTGTCTCTTCTTTTCCTGTCTTTAGTTGTGCTGTCTGTCACTGTCCTGTCTCTCGCTGTCCTGTCTCTCGATTTGTCTGTCATTGGCTGTCCTGTCTCTCGTTTTTCTGTCTCTCGTTGTCCTGTGTCTCGCTGTCCTGTCTCTCGCTTCTATCAACTTCACTCCGTGGCACAGGCTCTATGTTAGTATGTAGATCCTCATCTTATTAACATATATAAACGTAGACAATATATATCCCAGATATAGGCAATGTTCTAGTGATATTTTCTCTTCACTCAGCCCTTGAACCACCCTAACCCTTATGCTCGCTATTGCTCAGCTTTTAATACTGTTCAGCTCACTAAGGTAGCAGCAAAACTAGTTGACCAGGGGCTGCCCACTTGCACCCGCAACTGTATTTGAAATCTTTTGGTGGATACACCTCGGGTGGTTAAGCTAGGAAATATGGCATCTGCAACATCGAACATCAACACTGGAATGGTTCCTATATTCCTCAGCATCTAGAGTAGAGGGATATTTCATGGAAATATGGGTTCCGTCTATGCAGTCTATGACCCCTGGGAAGTTCCCATATTCATGGAATTGTACCTTGCACTTAGCCTGGGCTGTATCTTCATGGAAGTTTATTTAATGTCCTTTTCATTCATACATGACCCCACATACCCTGTGAATGAGCACCTGAAGACAAATTGGTACAGGCCATCCTCTTCAGGTCGCGGATGGAAGCCTAGGCTCTAAAAGTGAAATAATGTCCAGTATTTACTTTATGCATTTGAAAACGATCTCGAAAACTAATTTCATCAATATGTCGCAATGGGTCACTTCTGTCGGGAAGAGCTTGTCTAGCTGGTGGTACACATAGATCTTCATTGGCATGATCCAAGTAATCCATGTGTCTTCTTTGACAAAGAACATTAATCTGAAGTTAATCCTACCTCACGGAATGATTTAAACCTCAATTTCCCAGCTAACATGAAATATTCCCACAAGTTCAGGCAACATCAGGTGAAGGTTCTCACATGGTTAGCAGCAAATGTTATTAAAGCAATGTTCATGGAACCTCGTTCTCATTTTAAAATTCCTGCCCAAAAGTATAAGAACTGCCAGAGCAGGGTGTCAGTAACCGAGCAAAGAACTTCAAAAGAAAAGTACTGTAAGTAACTTTGCAATTTTTGCTCTCCGATGGCAAATCTGTTGAGTCGGTTACCGCACTTGATAGGGGTAAAATGGCTCAGTGCTATTGCTGCTCATGTGAAAACCTTCTTGTGAAAGTACAATTCTTAAATTTATCTGTTTGATTAATGATATTAATATATGTCGAGAAAATAGGAATTAGCTATTTTTGGCGTCGCACTCAGCATAGGAAGTTCTATTGAACTAATTATATTTCTGTGTGTTTAGCCGTTTGCTCTGTCACATGGCATGTTAGGAACAGCTAGGATTAAAGATTTAGGCCTTCAGGAGCCCATTTTTCCTGCTCCTAAATCCAAAACCACAAGACTTTAAAATGACTAGTCAGTACCGAAGAATGAATCATCAATGCTGGCTAGCTTTTCATGTCACCGTACTTAAAAACCTCATCAGTTGCTGTGATATATGGTGTTACGCAGCGGTGCACAAATGTGGAAATTTTGGCCAATACTGATAACCAGTATCTTCTGGATGGAGTTGTATTGAATGGACAGATCAACAGCATCAAAATTTAACAGGAGTAATTGTGCTTTTACTAGACTCCACCACTAAGTTGATTTTTAATTTTTCATATTTAATAGTTCTGACAGTGGTGTGTCAGGGCAGCGGTCACGGTGTGTCATGCAACGGTGTATAAATCTGTGCGACACACAGCATTTCGCCCTTTTCATCTGTACCACATATTGACAGTATGCCGACCACCGATCAGATAATTTATAAAATACCCATGTTGATTGTATTTTAACTATATATGTAATTATATACAATATTATTATTATATTTGATGTACTTTTATAACATCATTTTCATATTGTACTAACTGTATTTCTTATATGTGAAATGCTTCAGTGTCATTGGCTAGTTTTCCCGCCTCCAAGCTATCTAGCTGACGTGGTGGGAATGTTAAGCAGACTTGACATGTTCACGTTATCAGAACATCCCCCCCAAAAAAATGTTTTTACAACCAAAGTGTAAGGCTATATGACCGTGTTTAGAATGTACTTTTGTGAGCTGGGTGATTCCTGGAGTAGCTCCAATCTTCTTTCAGGATATCAGCTTAGTTAATTCAGGACTGAGTCTACCACTATTTCCAACTATAACAGAGAAAGCAGATTTCAGTTAATCTGGTTTAACAGGCTGTTTTCAGGCTAGGATTAGGCTTAATCTCTGTGTGGGAAACCAGCCCTATACCTTAAGAAAATGCATAGAATTCCTTATAGAATAGAGATACAGCCAATTGTAACCTAACATTTAAAGGTGATTTTCAAGGATTTCATGGAGAATTTGAGAGCTACAAGAAAACGATGGTGTAAAGACCTTTACTAAAGGACAGCAGCTCATTGAACCAAAGGCCGCGTGGCTGGGCAGACTTTACAAGGAGGCATCTGCCCACGGTGGAACCACAATCCCCTAATCGCATTCCTGCTACAGTCTATCAGCCAGTAATAATTCATTCTAATTTTATATGAGAAATCCTATAAATATATATAATATATAGTTGATATACACAATCCTGGGTTAATATTACTTTAGTAAAATTTAATGGAAGAAAAAACATTTGAATAAATACATTTATTTGAAATTATTCTTCCATAGAGAGAGATATTTATTTACAGAGAAATATAAAACACATACTATTCACATTGACCATCGACATTCTGCTACTGTCTGCTGCTAATTATATTCATCACCCTTCATTGTGCTGGTGCAGTATTTAGTCAATGTTATTCCCTAATCTTCAATTCCCCAGTTGCTCTAATACAAATTTACCCTGAATACCGTTTCCCTTCCTCGAAATAACAACACACTTTCACATTTAGTTCTGTGTGAAAGTTATGTTTCAGTTCTATAAGTGCGGGTACAATTTCCTAGCCTAAGCTGATGATCCATTCAGCATGAAAGCTGATCAGGTGCATGAAGGCCGTGATCCTTGGTCAGATGCAGGCTTTGATGACAGGTGTCCACTCCTGCACCACTTCACCCAACAGGTGACAAGTATGGGACAGGAGAGAAGCACGCAGAGCAGAATCCATCTCAGGAATGTCCACATGCCAACACTGTACAGGAGGGACCAAAATGTTAGGGGCAGGACTGCCAGTGGTGAGGCAGAGGTGACTTGTTCGAGACTATATTTCAAAGTATTACTCTACTCAGCTACACATCTGTCACATACTGTGTAGTACATATTATCTGTGATATTGTACATAAGAGGAGTGAGAGCATGTTTGGCTGTTGGAACTGCATGTCCAGGAATACGTTGATTGATGACTGGGGAGTCACAGAAAGTCAATGGTCAATGTGTGTGTATGGAAAGACCATTCGATGGAAAGCCCTAGTTATGGAATTTTTGCCATTGAAAGACCAGAAACAAAAAAGTGTCTTTGGGCCCTTCAGCAAGACCGTAAAACCCTGATTGCAACATGTAAACACTGGTGATGGTCCGTGCAGGGCTGGCCTAGCATTGGATTAGAGGGCGCAAAAGAGCGAGTGAAAAGAATTTGAAAAAATACTTCTGGCTGCATTCTATGAAATTGCAGTTATTTACATTACCTTTAATATTTAACTACTTCTCCAGTGAAACAGACACGAGCTAGCTAGTTAGCAGCCAGATACCCTGTGCTACTGAATTTCTCTTTATATAAATGAATTGACAAAATTCGTTTTCTGCTGCTCTAGGGTGTGTATGCGTGGCGGGGAGGGGCTTGGGTGCCTTGGGTTCCAGAACACCCAAGTCTGGCCCTACCTCCATGTATCTTAGCCCTTGATTCCAGCGTATGAGGTTTAGTCCCCTATAGGCTACCTTATAAGTAAATACTACTTTGCAAATAAACAAGCAAATAAGTAAACAAACAAAGAACAATCTGTCGGTGTGATGGTGTTTGCATATAAAGAGGAGTCCAAATGTGCCGGGCAGTAAGAGTGTTGGATTGAACCCCCACCCAAAAAAAAAAATTAAACACATAATGGCATGAGAAGCTGGAGCGTCTGGGGAGGTCCACAAGGACTGAGAGCCAATTATTTACTGCTAATATGATCTCCTTTGATGTATTGATGGCGATGAATAATCATTTTAAACGAGTTCCATGTAATTCAGCAATGAAGAAATCCTGTGGTCTGATCTTCTCTGCTTCTGCTTATACCACAGGAGTTATGAGGAAGTGTGACAATGACATACCACTGATGCGTACTCAAAGTAAAGCTTAAATTACACAGCATATTTCACCTCAAACACATCCTGCTTTAAGCGTAAGAATAAGAAGACTTTTTTGTGCCTACCCAGTATTTTTTAAAATGTAAAATATAAATTAATTACTCAGTCAACCGATAACGTGCCCACATTGACTGAGAATAAACTCGTTAAACTTGAGGTAAATTTGAGAGTTATCTGGCAAATGAGCGCACTTTCTCCGTAAGATCGTGTCTCTTAATCCCCTCCCCAATCTCTCATCATTCCTGTCTTCTACCTATAACTCTACACATCGTCAACGGGTGTCACGTCACGACATTTACAACCCACATCTAAGCAGCAGGAAACAAGGTCAGCTACCTTTAGCTGTTTACAATTGCTTGTCAAGTAAATGTGCTACTACAAGATTAAGAAGCCAGAGGAATTGTTTCTGCGTTGGTGTCCCACAGAAATATGCTGCATTAGCCTAACACTGTCACACACTCTCACAATATTTCACGCACATGTCTACCTGGGTAGCTATGTAGTTAATGTGAAGCTGCGTTATGAACTTATGTTAGTTAGATAAGATTGGCCAGCAAGGTAGACAGCAGACCAACTCAGTTTGTAGTTTCGCCTGTGCATATCACACTGTCCTTCAGTGTTCGCTAGCTAGCTACAAACACACAGCCGTTTCCTTCTCCATGTCATGTATTTTGAACACCTGAAGCTGTCGACTCCTTCCCCCTCCACACCTTTAATCCTCAGATGTTGCAATATTTAGGACAAGACTATTTTCCTCCCCACTGGGAACTGACTCATCCACCGGCCGCCTATAATGCATCTCATTGCATTATAGAAAGTGTAACTGTGTTTGCGGGTGGATAAGCGTTCATGAGGATGGAGGGGAAAATGCCTCGGTCTGAGGCAGCAGCAGCCCTGGGTGCTTCCAGTGTTGATGTTCGATGTTACAGATGCCATATTTCTCAGCTTAACCACCTGAGGTCTAGCCACCAAAAGATTTAAAATCCAGTTGCGGGTGCAAGCGGGCAGCCTCAGGCCGACCAGTTTTGCTACCACCTTAGTGGGCTGAACAGTATTAAATCTGTTGAATCGGTTGTCACTGGTATAACAGAGTCCGTTAATCTCAGCACCAGTTTCTCGACGCACTTCATGGCACTGAGGGGAGCACCACCAGACAGAAGTCATTCCTACAGGCTGTGTGGGACCTTCTTGGCAACTGATACAATGACTGTGTGCTTAAAGTTGCACGGGACGCCTGCCAGGGCGTGCGAGGTGTTAAAGATGTCGGTGTACACATCAGCCAGCGCCGCAGCACAGAACTCGAAGCGATGCTCCATCCAGACCGGCTGCCTTGTGGGGGATAACCTTCCGCAGAGACCTGAGAACCTGTGTGTGTGTCACCTGTAGAACATTCTCCCCTGGGCCACATGCTGGCACTAGTAATGTTAGCAGGGTGTCCCACTGGTGATCATCCAAGCGAACATAAAAGGCATTAAGTCTATCTGGGAGGATGGTGTCTGAGGTGGTGAAAGTGTCCTTCTTACCTTTGAATGCCCTGCAACATGCTATGGGTGTTATTTCCGACGTAGCAGCATTCCAATTTTGGTGCATGGGTCCTATTGGCTGCCGTGATCGATTTCAGAAGAGCATAATGGGCCAGCTTATACTATTGTGTGCTGCCTGATTTAAAGGCCATGTTGCGTTCCCCGATTCTAAGCCAGACATCTTGGGTCAGCCAAAGTCTGTGTTTGGGAATGAGATGTTCCATAAACTGTGTCTGAAAGTGGATTTTGAAGAATGGGAGTGCTTTACTTAATTATTCAGTATAATAGAAAGTATAGAAGAATAAAGGTTACTTACAGTGGTCCTGTTTGGATAGAGATGGTAGTCCTGTTGGTTGGCCTTGCAGGGGATGAGGTTGTGATTGAGTTGTCAGTTGCAAAACCAGAAGTAACAATGTCTTGTGGTTCTGTTGTGGTTACAGGGATGGCTGCAGAAATGAAAATAAGTTCAAACAAAATTTATTTCACTGAGAAGGCAATAATGGGTTTCGATACTATTTTCCGTTCCACTGAATTACAGTGTGACAGTGATGAGGCCTGATTGCATGATTAAATTATGTATCTTTTCATTATATCAAGTATTTTTTTGAAATATGTTACATAACAGAAGACTTCCAACACACAAGGCACAGGGACCACATCAACCAGACCTGCTGATCAGCCAGGAGCTCAAGCACAACTAAACTGCGGCAGCTCAATATACCCTCCCCCCATCTGTCTGCTACTGGATCCAAAACTTATTGTCTAACAGGAAACACTATGTCAGGATTGGTGGCCACTTTTCTGACCCCCTCTGCCTCAGCACTGGTGCTCCACAGGACTGTGTGCTCTCTCCCCTGCTCTACTCCCTCTATGCCAATAACTGCACTATTCACAGTGACTCTTTTAAATTTTTAAGTTTGCAGATGACACCACCCTGGATGATCGCATCTCAAACAATGACAAGTTCAAACTCTGAGTGCTCTGAGTTCAAAAGCTCAGTGACAAGCAGCCTCATTGCGGGCTTTTTCATTAGTGACACCTGAACAATAACATAACATACCAAACATTTGTCTTTAGTGTCCCTCTGGGAGCCAATGAAATGGCAGAACAGAACTGAATCAGTCAGTCAAAATAAAGACGCTTAATAAGAAAAGCTCTGTGTGAAAGTTATGTGCAGATATGCTACACATCGCTTGTCATTGTTTGGACTTGTGTTATGAAACCAATACATTTGCAACATTTCTCCTGAATCATGCAAGCGTCCCAAGGCTTTCTGTGAACACTGTACATACATATACATATACTATACATGTACATATACAGAGTCATTAAAATTTCTCTGTGTCTATGGTGAGAGCACGTTATATAAATAATCTAATAACACACTGATAAAACTACAGGACACGCTTGTAGTGTTACGACCTCGTCTTGGGGAAGAACCGTAACAGAGTGGAGTGAGGAAAGATGGGGACGGGAAAGCAGTGGAAGACAGACAGGCGGACGGTGAAGGCAGCGATTACAGGGTGATGGCAACAGGACACAACAGAAAGACAAAAGTACAATAATACACTGGTGCCAGACTTCGCAAGAGACCCACAGCCAAAACAACGAACAAAACCCAGACAAACTCGGAGTACAATAACGCAAAATATACTGGTACTTTCCTTTTCAAGCATTCACATTATTTAAATTTAAATATAGTTCTACCTTGCAAGGGAGAACGGGAGCATTCTAAGAAATTCTGTTATTGCTTATTCTAGACACCTGTACTTTTGAGAATGAAAAATAGAATCCCTTATGAATGTCAATATGGTGGTCAATATAAAAATCATTAAAATACATTGTCAGATATGAAGTCAAATAAACTATATTTTATCTATATATTTACTTTTACTGATACCACTGACAGCAAATTGCAGTAGCACAAATATCTTTGAATTAAGTACTTTTTTGTTCATCCCAAAGCACATACATACATGCAAACAATGATATGCTACCAGCATTTTATACACAATGAGTAACGAAAAGGCATGTTTATGGACTGCAGGAGGCTAGAGGATTCTTGTACTGTACATATAAATAAGAGGTGAATTTTCTTTGAATTCTCTTAAGTTCACTTTTTACAGTAATGCTGCATTTGCCAGTTATTTTAGACACTTCAAGCTATAATGGCTGTCATTGTCATAATTTATTTCACAGTGGAGAGCTGCATGTTCACTGTTTATATTCTAGTTTCTAAGTAAAACGTCACACAGAACAATGATCACAGATATACATGATCTGTCTCTTACCTTTCTCGACTTCGACGACAACAACAGAATGCTTATCTACACCAGCAGTTGATATTGCACACCAGTACGTCCCTTCATCTGTCTTACGGATGTCCTTCATAAATATATTTAGTATTCTCTCAGCCTTATTGTCACTCAGAAACAATCCACTTCTGGATATTTCTGAAGAAGTTGTTTTTGACAAAATGGAACACGAAGAAAATGTATTTCCGTTACACCAGTATTTTTCAGAGCGTACATATCTTTTCTTATATCTGCACTCCACTCTCAGATCGTCACCCTCCTTGACTGTGATTTCCTTTGGGCCCCATATATCCTGACAGTGGGCGCCTGGTGAGACAAAATGGTCAGAGACCAAACACTATATACTCCCCACTTTACCATACTTACCATGATTTACAGGGGAGTGAACACTGAATACTTACTGAAACCACACAAGGGTATCAGCTTTATTGAGAGATTAAAACAGACCAAAGTACCCAAACATCAGATAAATAATTATAACAAACAGAAAGCTATGGGTTCTTTTTGAATGTTTGAAACTCCTAACATCTTTCATCTGTGGTAACTGGCGGTGAATCTATCTTCTCTAAGCCAGGATTTACTTTGTCCATAGCTCTCAATACATAACAGCCAAACAGTGGAGGGTGAAGCAAAACATACACAACTTGATTCATAAAACTTGTTAAACTTGTTGAATTAAAGTGACAGTTCACCCCAAAACTGGAAAACATTTTCTCGAGGGGCTTTGGTGCTATCTCCATCTACGTTGTTCTGCTGGGAGATGCCTCGTTTTGGAGATAACGCCGGAATTAACAGATAATGTCGGTCTTCTCTCGAATATAATGGGAGTGAACAGCATTCTTTCTGTGGTGAATAAAGCGCCAGAAAAATACATTTGAAAAATTCAACAGCAACATCTCTCACATGAAATCATGACTCGGTTACACAAGATAATCCAGAGAATTTAAAGTGAGCAGTTTAATGTAGGAACTATTGTCTTCTACCGAACTCCACACACCAATCATATCACTGCATAGAAGATCCGAGCATGCTGGGCCAAGAAGCATTGTTACAACAAAGAAATAATCGACCAAACTCAAATTTCCTTATTTTTTGTCCTATGTATATGTTTCTGGCTCTTTAATCACCACAAAAAATAATGACATTCAGTCCCATTATATTCGAGAGAAGCACGACATTTCTAAGGGGGATACCTCCAAAACTAGGCAACTCCCAGCAGAACAATAATAAATACTTTTATTTTGTTTATTTATTCACTTTACACCTCCCCCCACTTGCTCTCTGTAGGTGACAGCAAGCTGGCCGCAAAGGACAGCAGCCTATAGCAGTACCTGGGGAGCTGGGGCTTAAGGGTCCGGTTGCTCAAGGACCCATAGATGTGCCAAGGCTGGGTTTAAACTGGCAGCCTTCCGATCACAGGCACAGAGGCTTAGCCTACTGAACCACACACTGCCCCCAACAGAGATGGATAGACAGCACTAAAACCCATCTAAAACTTGTTGAGTTTGGGGGTGAACTCACCCTTTAATGAACAAATTGGTTCAAGCTGAGTAAAGTGTATTTTTAAAGCATTTATTACCTTTCAGAAGAACAAGGATCAGAAACAGCTTCATTGTTTGCAAATGCATCACATCTGTACCTCACGGATCTTGCCGCAGTTTGTCCTCTGTGTGAGGACCTGGGTTAGCTTTGGCCTCTTCCTCTTTTTCGTTTTTTCTCATTTTCACTGAGATCGACTCAACCTAACCTTGCACCAACGCAAAACCACAAAAAAGGAGGGAAAATCGATAGAGCATGCCGGCGCAAAAACTCATGAGAAAAATATAGGGCACATTTATAAGGGTTCTTTAACCAGCAAAATTTATGCTACAAAGCTAATCTCA
>JAAGVU020000123.1:18133934-18144384 GCA_011763525.2 Mormyrus iriodes | reverse complement strand
TGTAATGGGCTACAATGACAAGCAATGGTGCACTGATTCGCACTGAGTGCTGTATTTTGTATTTTGTTGTCCATTGTGTAATGAGTGATTGGAAAAGCTCATACACTTGTTTGCAAGTTGTGCTGTTTGAAGGCAAAATTTGCTTTTGTTTCATATTTTAAATGTTTTGGCACGGTTAGAGCCTTTTGTAAACAAAATGTGTCACTTTGACCATGAGCGCCACTGTTTAGGCCTGTGTGTTAACTGTTTGGAAAATGTGGAGTTTGAGTTGACTGCTGCATGAAAGCAATAAAGAAACTGTAATACAAAATTCAAACAAATTCAATTTGATTCAACCAGTTGTTGATCTCAGTCAAGCCAGAGAACTTCACAACCATCATACTTGATATTTTCTCTTGAGAGAGAGAAAAGTGTTTCCCTTTGTGATAGTTTTCAATCATATACCCTCCACCTCCAGACAGAATAGATTTCATCAACAGGATTAAGGTGATTATGGTGACAGAAACAGCACCTCAAAGTTTGGTCTGGATTCAACATATTCAGGGAAATGTGATGACTGGTGGAACTGAACCTTGTCCCGTATGTCTGCATACACCACATCTACCTGCCCTCATTCGGCTACTTTCTCCCACTTCTACATAACCCCATATTCTACCTCCACCCACTCACATACATAACACCATCCATTTATATATGTGACCCCACCCACTGAACTTCATGACCACACCCATACATCCATTCATACCATTTACACAACTCCACATGTACTTCTACATGACCACACCCATTCATTTATATGGTCACACCTACTCCTCCCTATGATCCCACTCACTCTCCTACTTAACCCCACATTCTACTCCACCATCTCATCTACAAATGTTCACTCTTCTGTCTACCTACCCATCTACATTGTCTACGTAACCCTACTGTTACTTCTCTACCTGCCTCCCTGTCTCATGTGACCCCTGTCATCCATCTGCATCCTATTTCCTGCTTTGTAAAATCATGTTTTGTTTGGTTTGACCCCTTGCGGTAGTGATGGGCAAATGAAGCGTCATGCAGTGTATGACACGTCCCGCTGTCTGTGTCGGGAAAAGTATCGCTGTCTCACTGTGTCGTAAAACAGCGGCATCTAGTGGAATGCATAAATCATAGCAGGGTGAAGGACACCATTGAATGACATCGTTCAACCTGCCTTGTGGACACCATTATTCTGTGATTGTCTGAGATAGCCTATTAAATTCTCAGATCAGGTGGAACTGAGAGTTGTGCTCAAAAGTTAAAACAATTCCTGGTGTCATTGATATTTGTGTTTTGATAGATTTCTTCAGTGAAACCTCAGGTTCTTTCAGAGTCGAATGATGAGGCAGGTTCCTTAAGCTTAAATTTATTGAGACAGAATGAAGATGTTAGAGAAGGATGTTCACACACGGCCGGTTCAGTGTCTGTCTGCATCTATCTCTGCCCCCACTGAGGGAAGCAGGGTCTTTATCTGTGGTCTTCACACAGACTCCAGGAGCCAGAGGGTCAGACGGTCTTGGTGAGAGTATGAGACAAAGACCATGATGCTAAAAACAAGACATATAAAAGGTATAAATTAGCGAACGAAATGAAAATAATTTCATAACTACAAATTAACCAGAGAAATGCCTCCCCTTGCATTACAGTTTTGTATTATTTCAGCAATTATTTACTATTGGTTTAGTTCCACTCCTTATTAGTTTGGACCGTTTCTTTAAGTGCTTTGGAAACAAGCATCGTTGTTCAAAGAAATGTCTTAATTATGTTGAGAGAACCTGTAATTGTTTTGGATAAGTTTCAGGCTTTTGCAGCTAAACTATAGTGTTGTGCTGTATGCATGAACTGTTTTGAGAAACGTACTTATAGTGGTGAGAATGTTAAATATGTTTCATGAAATGCGGCAAAACAATCGGGGGTATTCTGACAGAAAAAAAAAACGTTAAAAACAGTAACGAGTACGTCATTCTTAGCAGATGGGGAATTACAACAAAAGCTACCCTTTTACATGAAAAACAGAACTAACGATAATTGCTAGACGAAAGTGTTGCGTTAGTGATGAGTCCCTAAGTTATACTAACAGAACCGTTTCAGCCTGTTGCTGAAGAGCACCGTGCACATAAGGTGTGGGCACCCTTGGTTAGCCCCGATGCCAATCTTCCTACAAAAATGAAAAAAAAGTCAAGCCCCAGGTAAACTTGACTTAGCCCCTGGTCTATAGCTAGATACTCCCACACTCCCGTTTGCATACTTGTATATGGTGGAGTCACTCCGGGAAGGTGTAGCGCTGGGTTCCCAGGAGCTCTTATCTCCCAACTCCTCCATTTCTGTGCCAGGTGTAACACTATTGCTGCGTACCTATCAGACACAGTCACAGCATAATGACAGACTTGGGTTCAGCAAAGAGCTTTTTATTGGACATCCTGAAATGGACACAGCACAACCATTTAAAACAGGGTGAATTTTACTGCACCTGCAGGTGCCAGGACGGGGGGGGGGGGTGTCACATTTTAACCACGCATTAACACGCGATGGGGGGGAGTATTGGGACACAAAGTGGCCCAGCAAAACCAGTAACAAGCACATAGAAACAGCAATTACATCGAAAGCTACAATTTTACATGCGCACGCAGGGAGTATGTAGCCCACACGCGGTAGGTGAAGAGGCATGGGCTGGCCCCACGTCACCCGGAGCACATAAAGCAAACTTTTTAAACACATTTATTTCATTCAGCTGCGTTACAATATAGAAACATTTTAGAATCAGTGCAACGTTTCATATTAGCTATGTTTCACAACAACAACAGTTAAGTCTGCATGTTCTAATCCTAATGCCATGCCGTAATAAGAGCCTTATAGATGTTTCCTTCAGGAATCTGTCGAGAGGATAGAGGTAGACCAGTCTATGTGTGTACAGAGAGAATTAAGTGAAATTTTCAAAGAAATGTGAAAATTATATATTAGACTATGACTAAACCTTTTCCACAAATTCAGTCGAGTAAACATACTGTGATTTTCGCCAACTAAAACTAGACTCAACCTAAAAAAAAAAAGATGACTAAAATATGACTAAAATGAAATCAAAATATGCCATGAAAATTAATACTGCTTTACAGTCCTGTGCCGAGCAGCTGTCATACCAAGATTATATGCAACTGGTTTGAACAGACGTCATAGTGCATGTCTAAAACACGTGGTCCTTCCCCAGAAGTGCAGAAACCGGTGGGTCTTCCATATGACTGCTGCGAGGCCCTCAGTGATGCTGAAGGATGGGTCATGCAGTCACGAAGAAGGCCCAGCTGGCTCATTGCGTCACCCTGTAGTCCTCTGAAACTGAAAACTAGTATTCATATGACAGGCTATTCAAGCGTCTATGGAAATATGGACAGAAGGTCTCCTCAGGGTTCTACTGCCCTCGCAAGTGAAACATGTACTTTTAAATAGCAGTTGTTGTAAAACTGAATGTTTACAATTTCAAGGTTTACAACAAGATTCATGGAAATGTTATATCCATGTTATATTCATGGGAAAGTTCACAAATATAGAAATTCCACATATAACCTAAAGAAACTGAAGCCACTGAAATTCATACATATTACTGTTCATGTTTATTCACCACAAGATTGAGTCACGTTAAAGAGAACATGTTTGCATACGTACACTTTTTTAACTTTTGAAAAGTAACTAAACCAAGGAATCATCAGTAGAGGAATGATGCTTTTAATAACAACAACAGCAATAATAATAATAATAATAATAATAATAATAACAGCAACAATAATAATGTCACTTGAAAGTAAGGAGACGACATGTTAAAGGTTACGCATGTTACAGGTTTATCATTTTTGTACTCAGACTTCTCTGACGAACACATGATATTCAAACACCTTGACTGAAAGCTTTTGGTAGCTGTGAGAAATAGCCCAGATACACACTAGCTCCTGACACCAGTGGGACGTTCCACGAAGCAGGATTTCTGCATTAGCCAGAAAATATAAGCCAAATGTATTGGAGTGTTCAATAGGAATAGCACTTGCCTCTCTTCCTATTGGACAGTTTTCACATTTGGCTAAAGTTATCCAGCTAACTGGGAAATCCTGCTTTGTGGAACACCCTTCAGAACATAGAAGAGGAGGTGAGGTCAGTGTTTACCAGGAGGATTGTATGCACTTCAGAAGGAAACACTGACGAGGTCCTTCTGGAGGCTAATTCTCATCAGCGCGGAAGGCCAGTGAGAGGAGGCCTGGGGAAGACATCCCATAGTGTCTTTGGCGCACTGCTTGCCCTCCCCAGCTGGGACAGTGGCTGTTGTGGGTACTCCCTCTGGCAGTCTGAGGGACCAGCGTCTGGTGGGATGCGGCTGTGCGCTGTGTGGAGTCCCTCCATGGTGCTAGTTAGCCAGATCAACCTCCGTAGGCTCTGAATGGCCCGGCCCCGATCATGCATCAGCTGGTGCTCTGTCACTGCCCGCCTGTAGGTGGCAGTAAGGGACGACGCTCCCATTGTACATCACCTGAGTTGTGCATTTGCATACTATGTTCACCCAAGAACTTTATCCAAATCTCAGTCTTTTATAACATACAATAATGAGGCTACTTTAATGAATTATTATGGTATATAATGAATAATTATGGTTTGATGTGTTTTGTTACATTACTACATGCCCTAAGCAGGGGATTTTGTGTTGTGCTATTTGTACAGTGCAACATGCCTGCTCTATTGCAGACTTAAATACGTAAAACACATTTTCAAAGACACTCTGCTCTCCTGCAAAGTAAAGCTGTCTGCAAGTTATTAAAAAAATAAAACGTTATAAATAGAATTTAGAATTTAATTGATGCTGTATGCACCACACTATCACCATATTCTCATGGATGAAAGACGTTAATAGTGAAAAATAGAGAAATTTGTGAGCTCCTACACATTTCTGGAGGCTAAGGGCACGTCGCCGGAACGCACAGAGTTGTCCTACCTCTCGTTATCCTGGCAACTGACGGCCGCCAGAATGAAGATGAGCAGGGCAGCCACAGACTGCAGAGATTTGTGGGAGACAAACATTGTCTGCAACAGGTTGGAAAGGAAAAAAGTAAATAAAAGACACTGTGACGCGAACATTCGCACGAACACTGCTTTTCATGACACCCACTAATCCGCAAAAATTTTGCAGTTGAAATATGTGCAGAGGTTTGTGACATTCAGATGGAGAATTAGTTCTTTGCTCATCAGTAGTTTTGTATTGTTGAAATAATAGATATTTTGGAAAGACGATTTCAGTTTTTCATTGTTTTTTGTCATTTTAGCGCAAATTAACACATGCAGTGCATGTACAAATTAACATCCTTTATTGTTCAGAAACCTGATTCAATTTTTTCATTATTAAAAAAATACATGGTCATTAGCACTTGCATATTTTAATCAATAATAATCTTTGAAATGAATAGTGAAATTCCCATTAAAAATAGAATATCTCATGAATACTTGTGACCAGTTCAATGAATAATATCCCAAAGGAAAAAAAATTGCAATCGATGTGATTATTCTTTGTCCAAACAAAAATAGCTGTAATGTTGAAACCCGCACGTTTAAATCTTTGCTTAGAGGCACATATAATATTATCAGGAAATTAGACAATTTCCATTATATAAAATGATAAACTTCTAAAAACAATGCTCTTCGTTTTATTGAAATTAAACAAACATTACAGAACAAACATTAACCTAAGAACGAAATACGTATAATATGTAGAAGTTACACAAACAGGCAGCACGCTATTTTACAACAGGATCCATTCTGTTTAAAACTTCAAGCTGTTGCTAATTCTTTCGCTACTAATGAAACATTGGATTTTTATTTAAGCATAAAAAGTTGGGCTAACTTTAAATAAAATCGTTATATTTCTCTTTCCAAAAAACTACAAAAAAACGGTAAAAGGTAAAACACTGATTACTGATAAAAGAATCATGAATCACATGGACTACTATAATTACACTTATTGCTGGTTTTAAAAAATAAACAATAAGTGTTTGGGTTACTTCATTTATTTTGGCCTATTTAAGCTTAATAACTTGATATCTCCATGCAACAGATAGTATTTTTAGTGCAATACAAAAAGAAACATTTCTATAAAAAGTATATACATTAGTTTTTAGACTGTAAAAACATAAGTGACCTACAATCTCACATATAGGCTAATAAATCATACATGCAAAGGTATACTTTTGGCTGAATAATTAAAATACGACATATTTGCTATCAGTGTCTTTCACTTTAAATTAAGAGAAAAGCGTGTCGGTATGGGGTGTGTAAGAAGGTCATGCTCTGTAAGTATTTTGTGTACTCACACTGGTGGCCGGCGACGCTCGGCAGGAAAGCTGGTCATGGGCTCCAGAAGAATGAGGTCATTTTGCCTCTGCGCCTTTTATACGCCGGAGCCGCGATTGTGCCGAGTCTCACACGCCTGCAGAACTATGCGCACGGAAATCCGTCATCTCGCTAAAAATATATTTTGGTGGTTTCGAAACATGGTACCCAGGATAAATACAGTCCTGGTCAGAGTTATTGGGACTCCTCAATTGTAAGTACAGAATATAGAATATCTTCAGAAATAAATGCAAATGAACCAATTTTGTATAATCAGAATATTTAATAACATGTCCAAGGTTTTTGAACAACAACAACAAACAGCTCTTATATAAAAAAATAAAAAATTATGACATAAAATGTACGCTACACACAATTATTGGCGCCCTTCACTAATATTTGGCTGTTGAACCTTTGGCAACAAAGACTTCTTCTAAACACTTCTTGCAGCTTCTTACATCTATCTGCTGGCAGTTGCTTCCACTCTTCCACTGCTATGCATTCAAGCTTTTAGGTTTGCAGGATTCCCTTTTGCGATAGCAAATTCCAGCTCTCTGCAGAGGTTTTCAGTGGGATTTAGGTAAGGACTCATCACTGGCCAGTTTATAACAGTCCACCTTTCCCTTTCCACCATTCTCTAGAACTGTTGGATGTGTGCTTTGGGTTGCTGTCCTTCTGAAAGAACCAAGACTTTCACCTCAAACCTAGTTTTTGGACTCTGGATAACACACAGTGCTCTAAAATACCTTGGTATTGGCCAAACAAAAATTGTCTTGCCTTATATGGTGGATATAGTTTTTGTTCCTTACATCAGTCTAAGTTTGTTATAAAAACAAACTTATTATAAAAATTCAATTCATTACAAATTAACAGTGGAGCTGTTTTGGGCACAAAGTGACAAACATACAAGTCAAGAAAATGTGCAGAGGGATATGAACCCTCTTATCTCACACAAAACCTGATAATTATAGTGTTCCGTATTGCGTCCTCTATGCTATACCCTACCAGATACCCTACCAACCAAGTAATCAATCAAATCGATCAGAACCCATTTTTTGCAATTGTATTCAAATTATCCAGTTATAACATGCTGCGCCTGTACCCTGATGAGTGTGTTCGTGTATATTGTTAGATTAGATGGTTTGTGGATGTGGGAGAGGGCTGTGTTATAACTTTTTTCAGTTAATTTTTCATTACCTAGAAATTCTGGGCCCACTAACCTTGCTCCCCCCAACCCAATTTTACATATAATTCTTACAATTTCAAGGATCCCCGTCAAGTGTCCGGTCCCATAAATCTGCCAGGGTTTCCATGCCCCGCGGATGCCCCTGTCTGTTTGAGACGAACTGCCATCATTGCTGAGTTTTGATTTGGACAGATTTGCACTCCTATAATTTTAAGAATGAGTCCAAACAGAACTCCCAGAATGTTCGAGGAGACCAAGGCTGGCTAAAAGCTGAAATACTCTCATCAGGAAGTTTACTTTACCCTGCACCTCATTAATACTTAGGAAAGATTAGTATGCCTTTAAATGTGACTGTTCTCCACTTAAGATGTCTTTCTCATAGAGCCCCTCTAGGGTTCCCCAATTAGGCCTGATCAGACCAATGCGTTACCCTGGCGGCACGGAAGATGCTGGGAGAAGTCAGACGTAACAGGAACTGATGCTGACACCTTGACGACGGCTCCGACAGCCGTCTCCCTTGGGTAGGAATGCAGCCTCCTGATTAGACTGTCAGGCCAGCCAACACAAAGAGTAACTTTTCTCAACTGACGAAGGATTCCCATCACTTCTGTAGGCCTCTGGCAACAACACACTGCCACCCACTTAACACTGATTTCTCATCTCTGTTCCATTGACGGTCACCTTATCAACGTCATTTAACTTTGAGCAATGAATGAGTCAATGTCTGATACCATTAACTGCCTATTGTATTGCACTGAATTATCTGTTTATTTGACATTTTCATTTAATCTAAACGAGAACAACGCATTTTTGTCTTGGTCCAGGACGAAAGCAAAAAATGTTTAATTGTGATAAATAAAGTAAAATAAAAAGGATGTGGGGAAAGTGATGAAGTGTGGTGTGTCACCTCACAGTAGCTCCAGCCACTGGGAGCTGTTAGCAAAGCTCTGTCGCTCACCATGTGCAACAGGTACTTTAGGTGACACTTCACATTAATGGCACCTTCATACATTATGCATTCATAGACCATTCAGTGCACCTTCATAATGCATGCATTATGCATTAATAGACCATTCAGTGCACCTTCATAATGCACACATTGCGCGTTCATAGGTCATTCAGTGCACCTTCATAATGCACATATTATGCATTCATAGACCATTCAGTGCACCTTCATAATGCATACATTATGCGTTCATAGACCAGTGCACCTTCATAATGCACACATTATGCATTCATAGACATAGAATGGTTAGGTATGCTTATATGCTGCTTCTGAATGTTCTATTAATGCATTATGAAGGTGCACTGAATGGTCTATGAATGCACACATTATGCATTCATAGACCATTCAGTGCACCTTCATAATGCATTAATAGAACATTCATAAGCAGCATATAAGCATACCTAACCATTCTTACAAACCGTAACAGCTTTAATATATATTAATAACACACATAATTGTAAAAGCTTCATTATTGTATGCCACAAAAGGCTGTGACTATTGCTTTTGTCTGTGGAAGTCAGACCACCAAAAGTCACACATCTCTCAGTCCCCCGCGGTCGAATTTACTGAGTATCCAATACAGTGTCAGGGTGCAAATAGGTTTAAATATAATTTAGGAAATTCTGTGCATGTCACACTGATCTGCTGTCTAACTAAGAGAGCTAATTAAATAATGAAATGGATGATTTATTCCATGTTTTTTGGTGATGAAGACGGGATAAAAATAGCCAGGTACATTGTGGGGTGACTGACAGAGATGGACAGTGAGTGGTGGGGGGGTGGTGTGTAGCTCAATGGGTATGGGTATGCTGTGCCTGTGATCAGAAGGTTGACGGTTTAAATCCCGCATCTCACAGTTGGGCCCCTGAGCAAGGCTCTTAACATTCAATGAGGAATCATTTTCTAAATGTCACTGTTAACCTAAATATGACGCCCGTCCAATCACAGGCAGTGTCCTAACATGCTGAGCCAGAATACAGAAAATGGATGGATGGATGGATGGATAGATGTTATCTGATGGGACACCGGAAACTAATAATGACCTCAGGGAAAGGAATAGGGCTTACACTCTGAGTCGTGTCTGAAAAGACCTCTGGGCCAGAATAAACAGTAAGAACAATCGAGAAGAGACAATATACTTGTCACGTCAGAAACCAGGATGGAATGATGATCCACGCAATGACTTGGGTTTCCACAAAAGGAGGTATTATTTCAAAGGACAAACACACTAACACCACGACCAACAACAATGACTGACCTGGGGAAGTTGGTATAGGCAGGCACATATATATGTAGATAATAGGTAGTACACAAGGGGCAGGCATGGACCATAATAAGCAACTCATCACAAGGGGTGAGTAACAGCTTGGGTTAGTGCTGGGCGATAAAACGATCTCGATTTTTTATCAATAAAAAAGGATGATAATGACGATAAATAGGCTATAGAATTCAGTCAAACCTATTTGCTCGGTTCTAGACTGCGTGCTGAGACCGACAGCGCCGGGGTCTATGGCGCAGCACGTAGGCGTGGCTGAACGCCAGCGCAACAGCCAATCACCGACGACTCTGCAAATTTACCCACCCCCATTAAAAAGGCGATGTAGTAAACAACAGCAACGTGGTTGTGTGTTTGGAAACAAAGATGTCGGGGAACGCAGATGCACCGGAAAGTGACGCGTAAGAGGAGAATGTGTTAATTGCACAGGAGGAGATAATACCGAAAAAAGGGCATACGACGTCCAAAGTATGTTAGTGGTTCGGTTATCTCCGAACGGACAAAACACAGGTAAAGCCAGTTTGCAAAATATGCCGCCGACAGAATCCAACAAAGTCTGGTAATACAACAAATCTGTTTCACCACCTCCAAAAATACCATCCAG
>JAAGVU020000123.1:18108670-18133834 GCA_011763525.2 Mormyrus iriodes | reverse complement strand
ATCAGGTGTGTTAAATAAGGGGAAAACCAAAAATGTGCAGGGCTCTGGCCCTCCAGGACTGGAGTTTGATACCCCTGCTCTAGATCACCGGGGTGAACTCCACCCAACAACAGCCAAACTGGGGTCGAGCTAGAGTTGGTTTATACTTCACCGTATACATAGCCTACGCCATAGTTTGATGCCTGTAATTTCATTTATGAAGAGGTAAGCTTCACGCTAAGCCGTAGGGTAGCCAACTACCGACGGTGTAGATTCTAAGCAGCAATATAAATCACCCTTACAGCCTATCCAGAAACTTTCCAACATGCACACATCTCGCTACATGACATCAGCACTGAACTTCATCTAACCTCTCTCCATTACACTAGCCCTCTGTACACCATCCTTTAGGCATTTTACTTGAGTAATTTTAGAAATTACACTATGTGCCACACTATTACGCCAAAGGGTTTGTCTGAGTTTTTCAGCAAGCCTGTCCTCTTAAGCAAATTTCAAGGACACTGATAATAGTTATCTGCATCATCTGTGAGAATTTCAGTTATCACTGCAGTGCAGCATAAAAGCTGTTGGCCTCTTTGTACTTTTCCCCACAACTGTGTTGTGCTACAATATTAAGCAAGTTGTGTAAAATTTTAGTAAAGCTTTTATGGGACGCAAGGTCGATTTATCTGCAGAGAAGAATACAGTACTTTAACATTAAGAACTTAGGTGAAGACAAATCAGTGCTTGAATTAGCTGGCAGAGACCATGGTGCCATAAAGTATGCTCCAAAAACAAAAGCAACTTGGAAAAGTTCAGATAAGAGGAAAATAAAAGTTATACTTGTGTGTGTGTGTGTGTGTGTGTGTACACTCATTTTACATTAGTAAATAAAATTATTTGATGTGAACAATTACAACTGAATTTTCTTTTGTGAAATTCCATTCTTTATGATCATTCAGGTTGGTAAATAATTGGTTTGATATTCTCGTGATATTTCATGTTGGTGCATCTTTTATGCTGACCCTAAAAATGATTTTACATTAACAGGATTTTCAACATTTATAACTTGGCGATAAACATTTATTGTTGGAGATATGGGGACATTTCTTACAATTGTATTTCTTTAGTTTCCTTCACATTTAGCCATAGTCCCATCTTATCATCGTTCTCGAATTTTCCTTTTGTGTCTTTGCATCCTTTTCGTTTCCCAACATATTCATGGTGTCGTGTTAAGAATACTTAAGAATGCTGGTGTTTTCCCACCAGCAGCCAGTCTGTCTTCCACTCCAGCTTATCTCGTTACGTGCTTCACATACACATTGAACAGGCATGGCTGTTACACAGTCCTAAAGCAACCTTGAACCAAATCCAAATCCATCTTATCCATATTCAGTGCAGGGCGTGTCTTCTTTTAAGAATTAAGATTTGCTTAGAATCAATAAATATGTTTCAGTTCCACCATGCAGTCACGACGCCACGCACAAAAGGACTTCAGCTACGATGGCCGCCATGTTGGCGACCTCAGTAGGCGTGTCCTGGCGCGCGACAAACGGATATGGACGCGCATCGAGGCACGCGCGCTTCCGGCTTCACGCCATTTCGTGCTTTTTATGGGGAAGTAGCACAGCTGCGGGCTCGTTTTGTACTGCGTCATTGCTTCGAAGTACTTCACGGTAATTCGTCTGATTAATGTAGTACAGTAACGAATGTGTATTTTAGTTCCACTTCGATGTGCACCATTCGTTTTAACATGAATAATTCGTATTTTTTTAACAGTCGGGGTTTTAAGTAGCTAGCTAATTCTAACTACGCGAACGGCAGCCATTTTTATCTGTACACTGATTTTTTAATGTAACCTGTATGCCGACCCATTTAATGTATTTGCTAATAGAACACGTGTGTTGAACTCGACTTTTGAAAACCTAGAGAAGTCTGAAGGAAAACGTTTCCAACGTATTTGCGGTCTTGTTCACCGCGCTGCGTGTTTGGCGGACATTTAGGTGATGCGGCTTTCGCCATCTTGGTCGCTGATTGCTTTGAGTCTTACCATTTTACATGCAGGATGCAGTACCGCAATTCCGTAATATTTAGCCATTTTTGTTCTAATGCAAATAGTGTATTACCGACTGGCGTGAAGCCTGTTTGCTTTCCGTATTAAAAAGTTGATTGCGACTGATTTCTGGGCCAGATGCGATAATGGGAAGGTAGTTGAATCGGTGTCCTATTTACAGTTAATCGGACTATGTGGTGCTATTGTTTGGCGCTCTGTCTAAAGTGGGAGAGAGTTACCTATCCGGGGTGTTATGAAGGATTTTGGGTTCAATGTAGCGCCTCAGTACAAGTAACAGCACGGTGTGGGGGAGGGGCGGCGATCTGAATGGGTTAATGCCTCCTGGGGTCAGCAAAGCGGTTTCATAACTCATATTAAAGTCCTTCGAGAGCGATAACGCCGTAAGTTTAGAATTGGCATCGCTGGATGGATACTTACTGTCGCTTCTGCGCAGTTCCTCATTCTGTACTTATGTGGGGCGCCCCGTGCGTGGCCCTTTGTTGCCTCCTGTGTTACTCACGACGGCTTACCGACGCGCCTTTTGCTGGACAATCCGAATTTACCCGGACTGATTTGCTTTAGCTGCTTTGAGAAATAGTGCTTGTTTTTACAGTGATTTCTGTTTATTATGTGTGGCAAATGGACTTCATGAAGATCTAAACCGACCATTCTTTTCCCAGTTCCTCGTGCGTTTGTGGAGTTTCTGTTTTTGTTCAGAGAATTGAGACCGGTCGACATGGGAGGTAATTACAACTTTATTCATTTATTGCATGCTAAATTAATTCTCACCTAACTTAATACGCCTACAGATGAACCCTCCCCTACACACACACGCACCTTTTTAAACATTGCATTTCCACAGTATTGAACTGGAATTGCTTGAGGTAGCCTTTCCAGTTTCTCTGTGGGAGATTGGCATTGGTAGCCTGAAGACATGTTTTCCTCACTGTAAATATTACACGTGCAATTTACACCTTGTATCATTAATCTGTTATGCTGCTAAGCAGTTTTAATCCCCTCATCAAGACAATCACTGCATGAGTATCCATCCAGTCTTAGGTTCTATGTCGGGATACCTTCGCTGAATCTAGTGCCTGTCATATTCCAGATCCCACCATGCACAGAGATTGTCCTCTCGACTGCAAAGTCTACGTGGGCAACTTGGGGAACAACGGGAACAAGACTGAGTTGGAGCGGGCCTTTGGGTATTATGGGCCACTGCGCAGCGTCTGGGTGGCCAGGAATCCTCCCGGCTTCGCCTTTGTAGAGTTTGAGGACCCTCGTGACGCGACTGATGCAGTGCGGGAGCTGGATGGCAGGTGAGTGACTGAACATCTGTGACTTGATCCCCCTGCGTGAACGAACCATAATATCAGCGTGTCAGCCTTTTGTACATTTCTGCATCCCTGTAACTGAATGTCTTTCTGTGAATCTTCAGATAATTAAGTGAAATGTGGCTGTATTCTTTCTGTATGTAAATCAGTAATTGGTTTCGCTTGCTGTTAACACCAAGGAATCATGGCTGAATAGCTTCGAGTGTAGCTAGGAAATTATTCACCAGCTCCTAGCTGCCAATGATTAATGTGGAGAATAAACAGCAGCTTGCTAAGTGGCATCGGCTGTCCCATGCAGGACGTTGTGTGGGTGCCGTGTCCGGGTTGAGATGTCCAATGGAGAGAAGCGGAGCCGGAACCGGGGCCCACCTCCATCATGGAGCCGCCGACCGCGTGATGATTACCGTCGCCGTAGCCCGCCGCCCCGCCGCAGGTAATGCTGCCTTTATTGTTGCGCTTATGTTCCCGCCGCCCTAACGCCCCCGTAGGGGTCACTGGCAGGTTAATGAATTCTGGTCTTATGCTGTTTTTAGAGCTCCAGTCCTCTGTTTCCAGCTCTTTCTCCTTTTCTGAATATACATTTTTATTGTTTTTGGGGGAGTCATCTTGTTGACAGAAGCAGACAGGTGGGATTCTCAGTAACTGTTTCACCTTCATTGTCATTCTGCTAGGTCAAGGCAGCATAGATGTTAAATATCCATATATGTAGTTGAGAAGAAGATTTTGTGAAATAAGACTGGGCTGATTTGAGAACAGCTCAGTTGCCTCAGAGATTACAGCTGAGTTTACAAAGGGTATCAGATGGTGTGTCCTCAACCTTTTTTTTTTTTTTTTTTTTTTTAAACGTGACTGGGAGCAGGTGTCCTGAACCTGTAAATATCTACTCAGATCTAACATCTAGCTCTAGTCATACAGACAGGTATGTGTTATGTAGTCTTACTGTAGGGTTATATTTGGTTCTATTGAAGAGCCCAGTCCTATTGCTATAAAGCAGTCTGTATAAGTTGGGGGAACTCGGTACTGCTAAACTGGTTTTTATCAGCTGTTTTAATATTTTGAAGGTTTGCTATTTTAATTTACCATTTATATTAATAAAAATGAACCCCGTTGCAGAGTCACCACCATGCCTCTTCTCACCACCCTCTGAGTCAGTCAACTAGTCCTTTCAGCATCATGTGACCACTGACCAGCGTGCCCCAATCAGCTTGGCTGGTGTCGTGTCACATGACCCAGGCATGGCCAGTCGTCAGGTCGCACCGCCCATTGGTTCCTGAGCATGCTGTTCTCGGCCTCCTCGCCAACCTTAACCCAATCGGCAGCGGCCTACCTCACATTCCTGACCAATCGGCGCTTTACTATTCCTACACAACAACCTACGAGCAGCAGCCTTCGGCTAACCAATAAAAGCAGGAAAAATCCACAGCCAGGCCCCATCCGCCAATCAGCTCGCAACATCTGGCAAATCCTTTTCAGCAAATTCTACCTTCCCGGCTGCCAGTCTGGCTCCCCTTCGCCATTTCTAGCTTGTTGAAACCCAAAAATCTAGTAAGTTTTTTCCTGCTTCATATGGTGTTTCTTCTGGTTTAGTTTTAAGTTGGAGAGAAGCTGCTTCAGAAGAGTTAATGCTGTTGAGGGTTTTTGTTTTTAATTTATTCTAGGTTTTTGGAGACATAAACTTAGAGGTTCAGGTTTGTTTGCTCTGTTGTAATGGGTTTTGTGGACAGGTTGTGCCCTTAGACTGTTAAGGGGGGGTCATTCAGTGATGTTATTAGGTGTTTCCATTCTTCTGTTGAGGAATCTGGTCCTTGACGATTGATCTTCCTCGACCTGGATGACTTTTGTGGTTTTGTACCATGTCCGGCCTCAGCGTTCGACTAATGTTTGCATCTCCGTAGCTGTCCGTAGTAGCTTGTATGCCGTTTTAAAGCATTATCTGGCATCCAGCTCTCGTTTTTAGTTAAGGCCATCAGTTTTAGGTGGACATTGTTGTCCTCACTGTCCAGTAGATTGAACCATTAATCAGATCATCTAGGCAGATGAATCGGTCATCAGAGGCATACCCAAGTCGTCAGTGTCCCTTTTCAGTCCCCCTCTATGCCCCCCTGTAGCAGGGGTGTGGCGGGCAGCTGGGCTGTGTGGTACCAGTGTGTTCATGCTGAACATTAACGGTGATGGCATCAGTGTGGGGGTTGGACCTAGGTGAGCACAGGTATAGCAGCAGTGGTGGGGGGTGGGCTGGGAAGATGAAGACTGGGCCACCTAACTCTGATGCCCATTATCTGTGTCTAATTCCACCTCTTCACCTCCCCCCCCTGCCAGATCTCCCCGTAGGCGGAGCTTCAGTCGCAGCCGAAGCAGGTGGGCCCCGCCCTCAATTTCTGGCTCTTCGACATATCTGGCTGACATTCCTGACTTAACATGGAATATTTTAACATTGCTGTTTGGGGAAGGATTACTTTCATTTTTGGTCCCCCTGGTTGTCATGCCTGATTTCTGTGGGTCCTGTTCCTGTGCAGGTCTCTCTCGCGAGATAGGAGGAGGGATCGGTCCTTCTCCCGGGACAGGAACCATAAAGCATCTCGCTCCTTCTCTAGATCAAGAAGGTAACTGCTAACGCATCGTTCACACCATTCAGTTCCCCTTTGCTCACCACACTGTTTTAACAGCCCAAAAGGTGTTGGAGATCGGAAAGTTGTTTTGCTGAATGGCGATAATGAGCTGCAGTGGCCGGAGCGAATGGATTTCATTCTTAAAGCAGGAATTTAAATAACAGGCTGTTCATTACAGACCCATGGTCTTAATCAGCTGCCTCTAACGTTGTCCGAAGAGTGTCGTCGTGTGGTTGAATCATTTTGAAATGGCTTTGTAGATGACTGCTTATGAGGATCCTACAGCCCGCTGACCGCTATACCCAAATCTCTCCCTCTACAGCCGTTCCAGGTCTAATGACAGGAGGTAGAAGGCTTCACCTGATCTGAAAGCAAACGGTGGTCATCAGTTTTGTGTAATGGACTGTGAACTCTACAGGTTCTGTTCTTATTTCGATTTTTCTCCTATTTTTTGCTTATTCTATGACATGTGAGGTACCTAGATTCTTACATGTATATGTGGCTGTGTGCAAGAGAGGCTTTGAGTACCTGTTGTACCCCAGTAGCATTCCGTTGCCACCTGCACAGCCAATTAAACAACCCTGAAACATTTTTTTAAGTTTGTGTGAAGGTACCAGATGATGCAAACCATTTGGTGAGGTTACATCCTGTGTCCTGTAAGGTAGTTTTTTTTTTCTTTAAGGGAAAACTTGCAAGGGCTGCGTGCCTGTTCCAGTATAACGTGATCTCTGTACTGGGGCTTTTGTGCATTCAAATGAGTGGTTTGGGGGGGGGGGCTAAAGTGAAACTGTGGATGTGAGCGGATTATAGTATGATGCAGGTTTTCTTTTTTTTTTTTTTTTTGCTGTTTGTACTGTTTGTAATGTCTTTGAATTAAAGGTGGTTACAAAATCAATTTGCTGCAGATGTTTTTGTCATTCTGCATTTCAGGCCATAAAATACACAGGCTCTGTGTTTGGCTGGTTTTGGGACCACGCCGCTGCAGACGCTTACCTAGCTGGCAAAATTAACTCAAAAGTATTTGATGGATCTTTTTCAAACTTCGCAGATGCGTAGTGCGGCGAAGAGATTCGGCAGTGATCGAATTTTGAGATGAATTTAACCAAGATTAAGGCGGCGCCACAAAGTGATGGCAAGGAAGGGTACCTTCAGACCCTTGATCTTGTTAGTGTGATAATTCAAAGTATTTGACCATTTTTATTTCACAAAAACATGGTTGAAGGTCTATGCCTGGTTTGATTTTGAGACACATGGTACAAGAATCTAAGCAGCAAAGCTAGACTTCAGCAGAGGAAGGGGCACTGAACAGTGCCACCTAGTGATGGAAAAGAGCATTAATCTTTAATATGATTTGTTGGTAAATCATTTTTCTTTAATCTTTTTACAGTTTCACAAACTTTTCTATATTTATGGTTTTATTTGCAACAAATTGCATCAGAACTGAAGTAGGGCCACAGTCATGGCACATGAATGGACAGCCACAGATGCAGGCCTGATGACGCTGGGAGAAATCTCACAAAATAGAGCTTTAAATAAAGATTTTTCAGAACTGTCTGTCGCTCAGTGGATTTCTATGCGCCGTGCCTATGACCAGAAGGTCGCCAGTTCAAATCCCGGGGTCTGTAGAGTGCTGTTACTTTTAGGCCCTTGAGCAAGGCACTTAATCCCAGTCACTCCAAGGATTATCTGACCCTGCTCTTTGAAACGTATGTCGCTTTGGATAAACGCGTCTGTCAAATAAATGTGCAGGGGGGCGGAGCTGGGTGAGCCTGTAGAGGTTCGGAGGCGAGAAGTCGCCGTCTGGGGAGTTAATCACTTCCAAACGGCATCAGGTTTTACCATTTGGTTTTTAGTTATGTGAAAACTCGCCAGAGGTCGCTAAATTCGCTCAAAATTTTATTTAACTTTGCTGTTCTTCGGTAGGGTTATGTATAATTTTATAAGTACATGTTATTTACATATGACAGTTTATAACACATTGCAGAGCAACAATCTAGGGTTATAACGGTAATATTTCCTTCATATGTCCTGTGTTCTGTCTTTTCGGATGGAATAGGAGTTATCCCTGTGAATGTTATTACGGAACAATAGTGGTATATTGCTTTAGTTGGATATTTGCCATTTTTAATCTGTATAATATGTTTCATCACCCCGCTACTTTGCTAAATGTATCCCCTGCAATTCTGTTAGCCAATACTGAACCGCCAATGGGCTTTTCGTACATGCTGTCTAATTAAAATGTTCTTCGTACCAGTAAGTAACACGCTTGTGATTTGTTTCACTACGTACATGCCAGTTAGTCAGAGAGAATATTCACGGAGAGATACAAATTCTCACGCACCGCAGATGAAATTTTATTCAAGTGCGATCCTGGAATAATTTGCGGGACTTTAATATGCAAGCACACGCCTGTAATATAAATTTTGTACAAGCCTTGCCCATACGTAAATGACATAATTGGGGCTCATTCAATGCTGATTGAAAATTTCACACAGAAAGGCGGATTTGCAATTCCACCTTCCATCCACTGCAAGCAGCCGCGCATTCTCTCACATGCCCTCCGCTGGGCGTGCGCATGCGCCTGATGTTCCGCTCGGACTTCGCGCGCCTTCCACGCTGGCTGGCGTGACTCGGCATCTTTGCAGCAACATGACAAAAAATGTAACAAAAAACCCGCCTCTGGGAAAGGCTTTCCCCCACTGGCGTCACGTAACAATAAGCGTGTCTGTGTCGCTGCCCCCGAGCCGGGGTTTCCCGCTTTGGCGCTCTGTTACCGTAATAAGTAGCTAGCTGGCTTTTTAACCTTTACTCTCTATGCAACCTGTTGATCAACCTTCCACGATCAGGATTTTGGGTAATGTCAAATGTATTATAGACATATGCTTTATAAAAGTCATTGTAACTCTTAAATGTAAAAAAAAAAGCTGAGCATAAAAATGAAAAATATAATCAGTTATTGTTATCAGAAAAGTATCCAGAATAGGGTCGTTTTGAAATGATACAGTTGCCAAAAATATTTCTTGGGGCAACATAAAACATGTTATAGAGTTTAATATTGATTTTACATTATATCCTGTGTATGAGATTATGTTATTTGGCCATTGTAGGATGGTTAGCTAAACTAGTTAGCAATCCCAAATAAATACTTAAGTTTATACCATAATACACTGAATATTATTTTGTATTCTGAACTGTATCCAGTTAGATGGAAGTATCCCTAGTAACAGAGCAGGAAAATAATTGTCAAAAAATAATATACAATTTTTCTGTACTTTCTGTAATTTTTTGTATCTCTTTTTATGGCACAATTTGCAGCATCACTATAATGTTTCTAAATAAATATGTTTGTATATACAACATATTCAGTGGGGTTCTTACGGACTGTTACTATCACAGTCCTTGCTGCATCCATGGATGAATGGATGGTTGGATGGAGTTCAGGTCTGGTATTATAATTCTGATGGCACACAGTCTGAGATGAACTGATATCCTATCCAAGGTGGCTCCCTCATGTTTCCTGTCATGGTGTCAGGTTCTTCCCTGCATAAAGTTACTGGATAAAGTAGATTTTTATTGCTGTAATTGGGTAGCACAGTGAATGAGTTTAATTATTTAATAATTCAATTAATAATGGGAATTAGGTAAATGGATATTGATAAAGTAGTTGGTTGCAGAACAACATGAATTTAAAAATAATAATATTAATTTACTTTCCACATTCTAATACATTTTCTGCTGCCACTAAATTTTAAATGATGTACCAGAATCAAGAAGCAGGAGATATATTTCTCGACCCAAGTACTAGGTAATATCAGTCTTTTGGCACTTCAAACTTGCATTCAGTAATATTTATTATTCAAATATATTATTATAATAAACCCCAGATAGAACTGTTTTCTAATGCTTTGACAACTAAAATATATTCAATTAGTGTTAACCCATAAGAAGCCGGACCCATTTCCCCTTAAAGGAAAATTATGGGGAATATGAGCAAACAGACCAAATGGACCACACAGAACACATTTCTAATTTGCTTTTTAAATTCTGACCTGTAAAATACGAACATGTCACTTTGGGGCCTAATGAGGTAAAGTCAAGGATAAAGTGTGAGAAAGTTTCTGGGACATTTAAAATAGTGGTGACACCTGTGTCACAGTGGCTTTTTATGGGTTAAAGTGTAGTGATTCTCCTTTTAATTGTAAATGTGTACAAAATACAAAGCCTTTAGCGGCCGATTAAAAACCTTCAGAACTGATCATGGCAAATATTTTCTCACTGAATGATTCGAAACGCAGGTCTATAGACATGCCAGCACTGGCTTCGGCTTCTGTCGGTGTATGAGTGTGCGTTTTTCACTTTAAATATAGAACATTTTACTACAACCCAGCGGTCCCAGTATATCACGTGCAGAACCAACCCCACCTTCTCCATAATCCCGCCCACCCTAGTCAGGCTATTTATACTTATGCCAAGAAACTGAGCGAAGTCAGTTCATAATAGCTACCGCATGAACGTCTCGGGATTTCAATTTTGAAACTGGTTTTCTCATTTACTGAAGTCTTATATAGTGTTTATAATAACTTCGGAGAAACATCGAAACGACAGCCGTAAGTCTTAATTCCTTTCCTTCATGCCCAAAATGAAATATGAACGTTTACATCTACAATGTCGTCATTTCAGACGTAGTCATTCAGACAAATAAAAGCGCTGCTTTGCTCAGTTATATCAAACAAGATATAAAAGTTGACATATTCTTCATTAAAATCTTGAAAAAAAAGTTCCAGCTTGACAGCAATACTCAATTGTGATTTCCTAGTATACTTCAACAATTTCAAAATAGGTAATACTTTTGATAGGCGATGGATATTTTACAAATCGTGGTATTAATATACTATAGTAAGACAAAATCTGTAATTATTATATAGTTTATATATAATTTTATATTGCATGCAATGAATGTAACACATTTTCACGTTTTTTGTAGATATTAGTCTGTGTGTACACGTGTCCGAGCATAGGTGCTATGTCACCGTATTATGGTGTTACCGCATTGACCATTTAGTCCACAGACATGTAAGTGGTACAAGTAACCTTAACCATCGGATCAAGCCCGTCCTTTCCGTCACAGCGCCTATTGTATCTCCCGCCCGCCTGTTGAATTGTCTCGTCATCGCTGACGCCCAGTTTCCTGACGTCACAGTTAGTCGCACCATATTTGGAAGTTTCGCTTTTATTGATATTTCCAATAACGTTTTTTCACCGCAACGGATAGATCTGGGAGCCGTTGTGAAAATTATGCCACATTTGCTTTGTCTCCCATTATTGCTGTTCCAGCATCTCGTAGGGAGATGAAGTTGCAGGATCGATGTCGTTGGCTGCCTCACTTACTACCAGATCCAGTCATATCATCTCTGACTCATATTTACGCCTATATTTTTTTTTTTACCATGTAGTACATTAATATATTAAATGTATTTAAACATAAAGTAGAACATGCCTTTATGGTTATTAAAACGTATTTGTGGTCAATAAGATAAAATAAATCTAGCCCTTAATTGAATTACATTTATTATAAGTAAAAGAAAATTCATGTTAAAGTTATTAAATAAACCTTGAAATGCTGATATGTGCATTGTACAACCTAAAACAAACTTTGAAGGTGAGAGAAATCGCGATTAACTAGGCCGAGTTATCTATTTGATTCTTATCTATTGACAGCCTCAACAAACACTCGCAAATACTGCACACTTAAATTAAAATTTGGGTTTTCTCGTAAACGATCAGCTGAGATTCGTCAGAGCTGCAGGGTGTGGTTTGTGCTCGTCTGGCTGAAGGGTGTGGTTTGCACAAGTCATTTGTTGGGGGGGGGGGATGAAACGTTTAAGGCTGAGGCTGCGTGATTTCCCTGAAAACTGTATACTTCTTACTGGATAGATGCCTACAGATATCCAGGTACTGACCTGTATGTACAGACAGCCAGTGTTACCAATGATGAGTTACTAAAGCATGCTCAGAGGGATCAAAATACATTTAAAATTGGAGGAAAATGAAAGAGACAATGAGGTAAACAGTAGAAGAGAAGGAACACCCACATTAAAGGTGATATAAAACGGCTGCCTCTGTGCCAAGAGTTTATGTAGAGCTGGAGTTGTATGAACTAAAAGCTATTTCCACGCGGTTCGGCCAGATTTCAGCACAGAATGCTGTTTGGTGCTGTGTGATCTAGCAGGAACATGTCTAATAACTATTGCATTTAGATGGAGAAGGGCAAGACCATGCAGACGTCTGTCATTTACACACGCTGCTCTCTCTCGCGTCCTTTTTTTTGGGGGGGGGCTGAAAAGTTGCTGTTTTGACCCGTGTGGCTTTTTGTCCGAGTCGGTGACGCTGTATTTTTAGCCGGATTTGCCTGCACATGTCCAGCAGCCTTGCAGGATCAGCCCAGGCATGCCCTCCGATCGCGCTTCGCTGTGATTGGACGGCTGCGCAGGACCAGCCCCGCAAAGGCGGTAATAACCGTGTCTTCTCGCTTAAATCCCCGCTGCTGTCACCTCGGAGGGCAGAGTGATTCACGCCAGAGCCGCTGTCCGCTATAACCATGGTAAGCTTTAAATTCACCCATCCGTCTATTATAAAATGTGCATATACGCTACGTTTAGGGGTTTTAAATGTAATTATTTGGAATAACGCCTCGTTATTTGTTCTTTAATTGTACTGGAGTAATTAATAATATTGTGAAAACGGTTGTTATGACATTAAATAAGACTAAATGGGGTTTTGCCTGGTTTTGATATAATGACATTATACAGCCCGAATTAATTGAAATTTAAATACACAATAAAGTAAGCGTTTCCAGTTAAACATCGACAATGATCACTTAAGAAAATGTTGCTGGGCAACACTTCACTGAGTAATTTAATCGAGGACAGTGTTTAAATTGTAACTTATACAGATGCGATTTTGTTGGCATATATTCAGTCCGTGACCAATCTTGTTTTAAAGATGTTATCATATTTATATGACCATTACTGAACGGATGCCAGAAGCATGTTAATTTAGATTTAGATGTGGTTATCACGGATTAGTTAGTAAGAGAGAGCCGTTGCTGTCACTGCGTTTGACCAGGGGAAAAGGTCTGTTTTGACCGGATACGCAAGTGCTTAGCTACAGTGATGCTTTGCAGGCAAGTCTGGACATGTGAAAGAATAGGTTGGTGTTATGCCCGGGCATGAAATGGGAGTACAGGTACTTCGATGGCAGGGTTAGGAGGCTGAGCCACTCATCTGCTGCCGTGTGTATTGTCACCCGCAGTGCAGGATCATGCTCGTCCACAAGCAAGCCCTGCGAGCCCTGCGCACTGGCCCAGTCCGCCGCAACCTCTTTGGCGAGCTCGATCACGAGCAGTTGAAGAAAGATCACGAGGATCTCCAGCAGGACCACCTGAAGGAGAAGATGCACCTCTGGGGGTTCGACTTTGTGGGTGACGTGCCACTCGAAAACGATGACTACCAGTGGGAGGCCCTGCCCGAGGATCAGGTCCCAGCTCTCTACCGCCCCTCTGTGGTCCGTCAAGGTGTTTCACGGAAGTTTGGTGCGGTGATGGAGGAGCTGCAAGTGGGAGCTGAGAATAACTTTGAGAGCATCTCCTGTGCTTCTGAAAAGTGCAGTGTTGCAGCCCAGAGCCCAGAGAGCATGCCAGAGACAAAGCAGAAGTATGCGATGAAGAGGAAGCAGACCAGCATCACAGGTGTGTAGGGGATGAAACAAAGGTCTGTTTTTTACTGTTATTTTCTTAAAATTAATAAAGTTAACACAGTGGAACTGCCATCCATTATAACCTTGCAATACTGTAGTGTTTCACTGCAGTTTTTCTGTGTAATAATTTGCAAAGAATAGTGAAACGTTTTGGTGTCTTGCCCTGTTATTACGTAATCATAATGATTACAAGTCTTTATAAGGTGCACAGTAAGTAGGACAGTGAAAGGGAGTGTGCTTCGTAGTTGCAGTTAAATTGCATCTTAGTATTTCTTGATAAAGTAACCAGTTGACTGTAAAGGTCCAGCCTTTGTCTGATAGATCATATGACACATATAGGTATTTCAATAGAGAGTAAGATTATGTGTGTGTGTGTGTGTGTGTGTGTGTGTGTGTGTGTGTGTGTGTGTGTGTGTGTATATATAATATAATATAATATTAGCTGAAGGATATTTTTCCTATTTGCTATTTGGAAGTAGCAATGTACAGTATCTAGTTAAGGGTTATCAATGTTAATGTGCGTGTCCCCTTGCTTCTCCAACAGATTATTACCAGGCAAAGCGGAGAGCAGTGAAAACACCATGCAAGTCAAGCCAGTGAACATCACAGCTTAGCTTGCTAAGTGCCAAGGAACTCCGGAAAGGCAGGGCAGCAGACAGAGGGCGGCACATGAATACGGACACAGCTTGCCAGGAGGGTGCCTTTGAATACCTTGTTTAAAGATCTCTTGAAGATGCTGGAGCCGAACCCCAAACCCTGAAGCCTGGATTCCTTAACGCTGACAAATTCTGCCAGAAAATGGTGCATCTTTTGCAACTCAGCTATTGTAGCAACAATCAAGATTGACAATTAATGCGTTAATCAGGAGTGATATTTCTGGCAAATATGAGTGTCTGTGACTACAAATTCTTATTTATTTGCCAAACTCAGATTTCCTGGATATTGTTGTTGTTGTTATTATTATTATTATTATTATTATTATTATTAAGAGGTATGTATGACAAGAAATTTAGTAGATTCAATAGTTAATTCAAAGAAATGTTGAATGACAGTATAGAATGTGATTTAATTTAAATTTTATATTAACTAATTTTTTTGACCTTAGTGTGGATTTTATGACCCTTTGGGTCTTCTTGCTTCTCCTTGCTGCTCCTGCTGCAATGTTAATATGCGGTTTGGTGACATTCAGGAGGAGGAGAAGCAGAAAGCAGAGGCTGGTGACAACACACTGGGCAGAATGTACTCAGGAGGGCTGCGGTCAGGGGGCAGAATGTACTCAGGAGGGCTGCAGTTAGGGGGCAGAATGGGAAACTGGCACTTAGCTATTTTGTTAGATACCTCAAAAAAGCCACGGTGAAGCATTTGGTTTTTATACACCTTTAAGTACTGCTTCTTCGGTTAAACTTGAGGCATCTCCTGAACCTTCATCATGAATGATGCTCCTGACAGGATTGCACATAACTGTCTGTGACTGAGAATATGCACAATACAGACCATTAAAGCTGTGCACCAAAGGTTCAGCACATACTGTAGACTCGTCTGCAATATTTACATTTACTTGTGTTGCAGATGCTTTTGTCCAAAATTACATGCAAGTGAGGCAGACTGTACATAACACATATTTATGTACATAATTTCTATTTATACAGTAGCGTAACGGTAAGAACCAGTCAAGACTTTATATCACAAAGTGTTTTCCTAAGTTTTTTTTGATCAGTAGAATCAAATTCATTTGCACAGACTGGATCCACCCCTATAATGATGGAAATCATGCAGTGTGTACAACATTACGTTATCACAAAATTCACTTTATAATGTCTTAGTAAATGCCCTTAAATGCACATATGTCCTTTATTTATTGATAAATTACTGAATTTTTGTGATCTGATGTGTAAATGAATAAATATTCTTTGCAGATTCATTTTTCTTTTGTAATAACGTCGCGTGTGTGATCTCTAGAGGGGGTCATTTGTCTGTCTGGTTTAACCCCTGTGTTATTTTTGGGGTCGAAGTGACCCCAGTCCATTTTCAAAATAAGGTTAAATTCTATAGATTCTAGAATTTAGAACGGAAGAAGTAAAATACACAAGGGTTAACCCTGTTTAATAAGTTGGTTACTTAGTTTTTTTTACAATCGCACAGAAGGACATTATTTGCGTTTAGGGATGATTGTGCATCAGTTACAGACAAGCGTAATATTTAACGATATGTAGAAATAAAGGTTGACACTGGACCGCCCGTCAGCCTGGAGGGACGCCAGCCGGCATCCCAAGGTGTTCCATTGTGTGGTGGGCGTGGCAGTGCTTTGTACTAGTCCGGGCTCGACAAGGTGACCTGACCAGACAAATTATTTCATTGTGTGGCACACACTAAGGATGTGCACATTGATACTGAAATTTCGATTCTTTGAATCTGTATCTTTTATTTTGAATCGATTCTAACGTTAAGGTATTGATTTTTTATACCTAGTAATTTAATTGTTTAGATCAGGGGTAGGCAATCTTATGCAGAAAGGGCAGTTGTGTGTGCATGAGTTCGCTGTAACTAGTAATGAGATTACCGATTAGACGACTGATTGGCTGAAGAGTTCTCATACCTGGGTGTGAACAGCTGACCTAAAGGTTATCCCAGAAACCTGCATACATACCGGCCCTTTAAGGATGAGTTTGCCCACCCCTGGTTTATATTATTGTAGGGAGCGGGACATGAAATAGTCCCAGGGAGGGGAGCACATAAGACATAAGGGCAGTGAACGGGGAGATATTTCAACAGCCCAGACACTAGTGTCTAGGGAAAGAAAACGATTGATTCACTGGCATATCTCCCCACTCCTGGTCAGCAAAATTTATCATTCAGGTAGCCGGCACGGTTTATCAATCTTAGCATTACTTAGTATTGAATCAAAACGAAAATCAGTGATATTGTTCATCCCTAGTGCACACAGCCAATCCCCGACTAAGGACAAGTTACAGGCCCCAATTGTCCAGAACAGAATGTCTGGACTGTGGGGGCAAAATGGAATTTCTCCATAAATCATTTCCTGCCCTTTCACTGAACTGGAATCAACCCTGACAACACTGGAGGTCTCAGGTCACTGTTTCACCCAAAATGATTCAAAACTCAGTGTCCAGACTTCAATTTCATATTTTGTGCTATATATGAATATATACATAATGGACTATTTTTAATGGTCTGCCAGTACATATCATGAGATAGGTGAGGAAGCAATTCTATTCTTCCTCTGATCTTGGCAACAATATCTCTGCTTGGCTGCAAAGTGAACCCCCCCCCCACTTCTCAAGTGGTCGAGAGCACAGCCCCGTTGCACTGTGAAGGCCAGTTGGAGATGGTTGGTTTCGCATGGAAGTCATTAAATTGGTAAATAATGAATGTAAGTTAATCCTCACGTGGCCTTTTGTAGTGCTTTATTCCCTGTTTAAGAGCAAAATAGCCATAAATGCAGACATTCAAGTAGTGGGTTACCAGTGGGAAGAGTCATACTCGTTTTATTTTCAATTCTTCAAGTTCTGAATTTTACCATTTATTTCAAACATTTACGGTGGTGTTTGCTAGCATCTCCAGTATCATTACATGCTGACATGTGACTTAAACGTGGACATGAATATATTAGTGTGACGATAGTCTAAAAGACACCGATAAATGAGACAGCAGCATGAGAAAGCACCACATTGCTCATCCTGCCTCATGCACAGAGGAACCCCGAAGACCTCGTCACGTTCTGTTTACGGCACCGAGCTGCTTGGGAGGAAGGAGCAAGTAGTTTGCTTTGAAACGGCAGTAGATACCGGTTTTAAAAACATTGTGGTGAAACAAAGGTCATTTTGGCTTCAGCATAAAAGAAACAGAAAAAAAAAAAATGCATCCAGAATGTCTACAGTATGGTCTGAGTACGTGCTCTGTACACATCAGATACGACAGGAGTTAATTCAATATTATAGTGCCCCGACCATTCGAATCATTGGTGAATTTAACAATACATCTATTGATGCTGTATGTAACTATATCACGGCACTAATGAATTCTCACATCTGATTGCTCAGATGGGTGTTGATTAATTTTTTGTAACCGCACGTGTACTGCCAGTCCGGCAAATGACTGCAGTATATCACTGCGCTACTGGCCTGCCAGCTTAGCAACAGGCAATTTTTAACTAATAACTGGCTTATGGTCATAACAACAGACAATTTTCAAATTGACAATGGTGGGTTGGGTCATATCAAAGCAAAATCTTTAATGAAATGAAGGCTTATTTGATATTTGCACAAATACATTGGAATGCTCCTTCTCAAATATCCCATCTTGCTCTCTTTTCAGGCAGGCAGGCGAGAGCAAAGCCTCAGATCCACGCACAGGGTAAGCCATTTACCCTGCACCCTTGGAGCATCTTTCAGGGATTAAGAGCCTTGCTCAAAGGCACACGGTATTTATGCTGAGTACTGGATTCAAACCAGTGACTTTCCAATCGCAGTCCGAGAGGCCGAACCAACTAGTTCTACTAATAAATGCATTATTGTCTTGTAAACATGCAAATAATGTCTTCAGATATAAATATGTAAGTCACATGTATGGTAACCATGGTATAAGGAGGATAATGAACTGTAAGCCATGCGTTATGCATTTTTAAATGCGTTCCATTACACATCAGGTGCTTTGTTGCCTCTGCAGTCATGCATTTAAAAATGTAAAACGCATGGCTTGCCGTAAATTAACCCTTTCATAAGCAGTTAGCACAGCTTTTGATGCTACATGTGAACACTGAGTTAAAGGATTTACCCATTTAAAAGTGAATCATTTTCATGCGATAGATTAGTGACTCTCCTTTGAAATGCCCATAGTATTAATTTTAAAAACTCGGCAGAGATTTAAACTGGATTATAAATATTTCAGTGCAGCACTAACTGGCTAAGTTAACTGCTTATATACAAGGAGTTAAACATATTATGAATTTAGACCTGTCACTGCTCCCAGGGATCACCAGCATGTTCATATATGGATGGATGGTGTCCGTGGTAAAAAAAATCGATATAGGCTACATTTTTAAATGGCATGTCTGTGGTAAAAATATCATTATGATCACAGTGTCTGTCAGAATTTGCTGTGGTGTCAACACCTGACAGTACAGTCACTGTAACCTGGTTATTAGGCCAAGACATCATTTTATTTACAGTATATAGTGCAAAGCATTTGGCAAATTATCACACAGTTGGTTGAAACACCTTCTTCTCTGCTCTGATTATTTATCCAGCTGATATTTTTGTCCAAAGTGACACGCAGGTGAGGAAAGCCTGGGGTCAGAGAGCAGGGTCAGCCTGCATTCCAGGAGCCATTGGGGTTAAGAATCTTTCAAGAGCCCAGTAGTTATGTGATTACCCTGCCAGCCACAATATTGGAACCCCCAGCCATTTAGGTACAGAGCTACACACAGCTCTTTCTACAAAGGTCTGCATTTGTTATTTGAATTTTAACACAGTGATAAATGTTTAATATATGCAGCATCCAAAAGGTAATATCAGATGTGTATATTTTCCATTAACGTTCCACGTACCGCCTTAATAATTTTCCTTTTTCTGCACCGCTTACCTTTATATTTGCGAACAGCCTTGCTGGATACCTTGGGATGTATCTACCTGGATGTTTCTGAATGGCCCACAGTGTGTGAGCGTGTGCCCTGTGACGGACCGGCATTCCCGCCCAGCTCTTCCTTTCCTTGTGCCCTGTGTTATCTGGGATATGGTCCTGGCTCAGTGCAACTTTGCATGGCATCTGTGGTTATGGAAAATGGATAGAGGGATGGACGACTATCAAATTGCATGAATGAGTTTTAATAAAGGGTCTGCACATTCTCTGCTGCCTATTTTTAGTATTTATTAGCAACTATTTCCGCAGCATCTGTTTTCATTATTTTACTAAGGGAAAATGAATGGGGGGGAGGGATAATTCCCGCAAAAGCATTGGGCAGAGCTGCAGCAAGGGCTGGGATGGTGGAGGGGGGGCAGATGACAGTCATTCCCACATGTGGCTGCCTTGAAAGGGACCTCCGTGATCGCCACCAGCTGCGGGGGCCACCTGCACCTCTGAAAGCTTAAACTGCTTGAATTATTGTCTCTTATAATGTCAGTTCCTCAGGCCAAGGTAGCAGGACTCTAGATACAGTACTCAGTTTTACCTTTTAATACTTACATTTATTTCCCCTTTTACTCCCCGGATTTATCCTCCCATCCTGATGCATTAAACATCCCCCAGTCCGTTCCTAATGCTGAAATGGTACATTTTCCTTAGGTGACAAATGCTAGGAGGAGGCAGATGAGGACGGGGGGGGGGGGGCGTATCAATGCAAAACACAATTCAGCGAAGCAGCGTTTTGAATTACTGCCTTTTCTACACATCTGGGCTCCTACGGCTCTGATGCCTTCTGCTGTTCCTCCGTCTGGCACAAGCAGGAAAAAAACTGGAGCAGAAGTGGGTGGGGCCAGAGAGTATGGCAGGAGCCTAATCAACTCCACACACACACACACACACACACACATGCACACTGTAATCTCCCAAATCTCTGCAAAGGATTTGAGGAATATTGTAGCCACCCCCCTGCCTTAACCACCCCCCTCCCAGCTGACCAACATATCTGCAGAAATCCGCAAGATGTCCTATTAAGAGCCCAACACCCCCCCCCCCCCAACGTTCTCCCAAACCTCACAACACACACCCGGTACCCATCCCCTGTGTGTCAAAGAAGGCTGATATGAAGGATAAGGTCATTGCACTGAGAGTCTGTAAGAGAGAGAGGGAGTGATAGAGAGAGGGAGGGAGGGAAGCAGCGAGGGAGCGAGAGCAAGACTGGGGGAGGGAGAGAGCATAAGCCAGAGAGCTAGCAGGATAAAGACAGCCAGCGCTATAAGCATGTTTGCTGTAAACAATGGCAGACAAAGCACACCTAGATGGACAGGAAGACCGATGGAGGCTGGAGGGGCTTCTTCTGATGGCGGGAGATGCTGAGGGAAGGATGGGACCAGCAGACCAGCATCTGAGACCCTCGGTAGCCTGGGATTAAACAGTATGGTAACGTTTCCTGAGCGTTCTCCCTCCCCCACCACCCCCCGCCACAGCCGATCCGTCCGCTCATGACTCATTTCTTTCAGGCTTATGTGTCGTATTTATCCGTGTGCCCTTACCGCCGGCACCGCAGTCAGCCGCGGCATCCGCGGGCGAGCCGCGCGTCCGCAGCCCCCTTCCTGCTCGGCTGTCACCCTGTCGTCTATTTACTTCGCTGAACCGTTCTTTCTACTGCACTTTTTACTTAACACTTCATTGGAGGATTTAATGTGCAGCTGCCTGTAGCCCGGCCCCCCGCTGGGGAGCCTTTGATGCCCGTACCCCCTCAGTGGGCACTCAGCACCCTCCGCCGCTGCCTGACGTTTCTTTTGTTTCGATGAGAGGCGAGGGCTCGGTGAATAAATGGGAAGCCGTGCTGGGGTTTGCCTGGAACGTGTGTTTAGTGACACATTTTTACTTCGAATAACCTTGGCACTCCCTTTTCATTACTATCACCATCGTCATCATTCCTGTACACTCACTCTTTGGCGAAGAGATGGCATGTTCAGAACCCCACCAAAATGTGCTAAATGCCACAAAATTGGCTTCAAAAAAACTAACAGGAACTGGGGTGAATCGGTGTTGTTTTGTGGAAGAAAGAGATTTGGGGCATGGCTGTAGGATCTCCAGGTCCTCCTTAGCTGGCAGGAGCAGCATGTTTGGGTCCTGAGGGCTTATAGGGTGGTGGAACGTGCTGGAAACATCAATGTCTCCTGAAGTGTATGCGCAGAGATTTACATAAACTCATCTCACCAGACATTGATTTATTACACTTAACAAGATCTCATAATTCATTCAGTGCCAAATGCTGGGGGTTGCTGAACAGTTGTAGATTTATTTGGTTTATTTTAAAAACTTATTTGTCTTGTGTGTGTGTGTGTGCATCTGTCCCTGTCTCTCTCTCTCTCTCTCTCTCTCACACACACACACACACACACACACACACACACAGGTCTCTGTATAAATTATAAGCCTTCAGCACTGGTCTATAGTAATGACTACAGCAATTGCCATAATGATCATGCACACAGAAAACAGTCACTTTTTTAACAACGCATATGCTACATATTTTGCAAATAATATTACACATGATTAAATGTGTCAAAGATTGCCTTGCTTTTCCCTACTGCTTGGGCTACGTAAAGTTATTTTGTATCCGTACATCTATCTCCCCCTACACAAGGCTTTTCTGTTCCTTCTAGGCTCCTCTTGTTCCTGCAATGAATGAGCAAATAAATTACTTGAGCACCATAGATATCCCAATTCTTGACCCTGTGTGTGAGTTACCTTATAGGCAAAAATGGTCTCGTCAACATAAATGTGTCAGAACTATCTGCACCCCATTAAGTAAATTAACACACACACACACACACACCCAATAATGTATTTTATTTTCTTGCTTTGTTGTTCTCAATGCATCACTTGTCTGATTACTGATCTGTTTAGTCATTGTAACTCATCGTTTATTTTCCTCTAATTTAATTATTTGTAGTGTCTGACATTATTTTCTTGATCCATGTATTGTTTATGGGGCAGCACGGTGGTGCAGTAGTTAGCACTGTTGCCTCACACCTCTGGGATCAGGGTTCATGTCTCCGCCCGGGTTCCATGTGTGTGGAGTTTGCATGTTCTCCCCGTGTCGTCGTGGGGTTTCCTCTGGGTACTCCTGTTTCCCCCCACACTCCAAAAACATGCCAAGGCTGATTGGAGTTGCCAAATTGCCCATAGGTGTGAATGGTGTGTGAGTGTGCCCAGCGATGGGCTGGCGCCCCATCCTGGGTTGTTCCCTGCCTTGTGCCCACAGTTTCTGGGATAGGCTCCGGACCCCCCGCGACCCATATGGAATAAGCGGTTATAGAAAATGGATGGATGTATTGTTTACTGTAACATATTTGCAAGCCTTAAATCAAAGATCTGAGCGACTCCTTTTGATCACGCTCATTTTGTAGTGCTCCCTGCTGATTCATCATGATTAATGATTCTATTGATATATTGACCCACAGTGCCCCATGTGCTTCCGGACTGTTCCGTAAATGGCTCAGGCACATTAGTTTTAATTAGGATCCATGTCACCATCACTCTCCCTGTGTGCTTCCCCAGCCTTCCAGTGTTTACAACACTCTTCAGATGAAACACTTTGTTAGAAGTCCGTAGAATTTCAAACCAGTGGGCAAATGACTATGTGAGAAATAGCAGCAGGATCATGTGACGTAGGATAGAGTGATTAGTCAGTGGTTAGCACTATAGCCTTATATTTCCGGTGTCGTTGACTCTTATCCTGCCTGTGGGAACCATGAATGGAAATTGCATGTTGTCATGTTCTTCCACACTTCAAGAACATGTGGTTTAGTGAAACTGATGTTTCCAAATTGCCCATAGTGTGTGTACCTGTGCTTGTAATGGAGGCAAAGGTTCCAGGCTGATTGTAACACCGTGGCTCACTCTAATACTGGATAAGTGGGTATGGAAGACAGATATGTGATACAATTATACATAAAGCCATCATACAGTGGATTAGCCTTGGTTCTATGCCATTCAGGTTCTGGGCTGCTTTGAGTAGATCTTTATTAACACCACAGAAATCAGCATTTATTTCAAAACTGTACAGGAAAGGAAATCTCAGGTCAAGCATTTCCCTATTTGACTACATCCTAAAGTGCTTGAAGCCTAAATGATGCTTTGTCCTTCAGCTATAGGCCGAGTGACACATCTGATATGGGGACGATCAGACTCATTTCCAAGCTCTGTATTGACGTTCTCTTGGAGAATGAGCATTTTGTAACTGTCTAGAAATTAGCGGGATAATAGTAGATAATCAAATTAAGATCCAAGCTCTTATAGGAGCTAGAGGAGATACATTTTGACAAGCAAACAGACATTGTTTTATAACAAATATATTATAATGGAACAGGAGCATTTAATAGAGAAACAAACAAAGCGACACTTTCAGACTGACAGGGTGTTTGTTACATTCTGTGTGGGCAGGCGGCTGTTCTGGCCTGGGCCCGTGAGTTATAACACAGCTAAATAAAACAGAGAAGAGATCTGTGTGCAGAAACAAACACAGGGACTGCGTGTTAATGAGCGCACACAGAAGTCATTTCATCTCTTATGTGACACATAAAGTACAGAAACAATCCTTTTCAACAGGTCAAATCGATACATCTCCTAGGAGATATGTGTCTCTTCAAGGGGGAATCACTTATTTCAATATGACTCGTATGTTTCAATGACAACACAGCGAATTTACTTAAGAGATGAATTATTGAGATTTTACAGTTTTGCTGAATAGATCTGGTAGACAGGAGTTATGCATTCTGTTTGTTTGTTCAGGTAACGGATTTCGTTGGGGCAAGTCATACAGAGCTTGCTGTAAACAGTGTAAGGGGGGTGACATGAATGTAAGAGCTGGAATAGAATAAAGTAACGCAATTTTCTTATATTTTGTCCACTGCAAATATTGTTGTTAAGGCATCCAACTTGCCCTTTATGGCATAGGTGAAAGCCTACAGTGCCCACCCTCCCCTTAAGTATGGTGTTTTTTTATCCCCTTCGCTGATATTCGCTAAACCCCCAGTATCGCGGAGGGGGCTTCTCCCCACCATATTTCTTTTCGCATCCTGATTATGCATCATCCATAACCGTTAGGACCCAAAGAATACAGATAAAAACAAAGTGGTTAAAGGTGGCGCATCACCTGTAAATTGCCGATAATGCATGACTGTGTGTTTGAGTGTGCGTGTGTATGTGGACAGGCATCACCTGCAGGGTGCCACCCCACCTTGTGCCCTGTGATGCTTGAGACAGGCCCCAGGCCTCCCGCAACCCCGTCAGAATAAGCCGCCATAGGATGGGTACAACGGCTGCAATCACTGTATCAGCACGTTTCCTCTCCTCAGATAATGAAATTAAAAGGTGTGGCCTGGGGAATTAGAGGTAAACACACTGTGGTAAATTCTGGAAAGCCCACCAAGCAGTGGTCACCTTGAATCATCTCGCCAGCCCCTCACAGCAGTCCTGTCTGTATGAGTGTGCCCTCTTTCCATTTTTTTTCTGTACCAACAATTAGCATGTGTGTTGCCTTATCCTCTGACGATTATATCACAGTCCTAAAAACTAGGCCATATTCCCCCAAACATTTTGTGTTGCATGGCTTGCTCCCTGAGCTGACCCCGCCTTCCCACGCACTGCGAAACATCGGTTAACTGATTAAACCTGAAACGTGGCAAAAAGTTAAGTGTGGGAGATATACTATATTGCCAAAAGTATTGGGACACCCCTCCAAATCATTGAATTCAGGTGTTCCAATCACTTCCATGGCCAC
>JAAGVU020000123.1:18075615-18095626 GCA_011763525.2 Mormyrus iriodes | reverse complement strand
ATAATAATAATATTGCTAAACCTCCTCAATGATAACTACTAATCCTTTTTTGCAATTACCTGAGAACAAGTGAATGAGCACAGCACTGCATCTGGGCATTACATCTCTGTACCAGAAACAGACAGTTTCACAAAAAACGAAATGTGAAAAAACATGAATTTGTGAAATATCAGGATGCTCAACATTTTTAAAAATTAAGGAAAAAAAACACACACACACACACACACACACACACACAAGTGACCAGAACAGCTGCAAACAGCTTAACACACCCCTTGTTATCATACAGGCTTGTACGGGTTCTTTCCATCTGAATTTTGAGAATCAATTCTAACATTATTTTAATGTTTTTTCCCCCACCTTGCAAGTTAAATATTTATATTATAAAGGAGCAGTATATGAGCTCAGGCAGGGCCACTTCAGGACAATGGAATGACCGATCCAACAGCAACCCCCCCCAGTTCAGTAATTGTCATTTATCAGGATTGGACTGGCACTAAACATCGGTATCTGCAATACCGACCTTGGATCAAAAAGAAAAGGAAAAAAATATAATAAGAAAATTAAAAAAAAAAAAAAAAAAAAAAAAAAAATCGGTGGTATTGCTGTAAACCAAATGAAGGTTTCTCTTCCTATTTAAAAAACAAAACACTGATCATGTGTAAAAACTGACACCCTATTGGTCAGTTATTTTTTTCAGCTCAAACTACAGAAATCGAGTTCTCCAAATAATACAAAAAAAAAATAAAATAACGGATCACGACAACATAAAATTGTCGGACTTAATATGAAAGAAATATCGTTGTTTGTTTCAGAATTATGTCCGTTTTTTTGTGCGAAAGAATTTGCCTGAAAAGGCCGAACGTGCAAGAAACGCTGCCTGTGCACCAATCTGGGCTATTAGCTGTTATTTGTACAAAAGACACACTGATGCTGTTGCCTTCATTAATTTTTTTCCTGCTATTTCTCAAACAATAACTAAGAACGCAATCACAGCAGCATTAACTCCGTTTCAAAACAGTTAAGACTGTTATTAGTACAGTAACACAAGGTATGATAACAGTTTATAACCACAATAACCTGCCACTTAAAACTACAAAAGGGCGTGAAACAGACGCACACGCTTACATCTTGAATTCTTGTTTTGGCCTTTTTAAAATAGTTTCATAGATTACTGAAATAACACCAAAATTACTCCACACAAGTAAGACGGATGCATTCCATTATTCAGGGTATGTGCTTTACAAACCTGAAAAACTAAAATGTTACACAGAGTGTACGACCTTCTAAAAAGCACTTTGTGTGTGTGTGTGTGTGTGTGTGTGTGTGTGTGTATTCTATAAACATTTCAAGCTACTGCATAAACAACACAGTGCTGAAACTGGAAAATCTCAGATTTAAGACGCACCGTTTACTGCAGCACTGCAAACACTATCCAGGGAAATCCAGCTGCCATTAGCAATTCCGGCCAAGGATTCTGATAAGAGCCACCATACACGCAAAAGTACCAAGTGTAGAAAGCAGAGGCAAATACATAACATAATAGCGGCAGACAATAACAAAAACAAGCCCGTAACAAAAATAAATTCAGCCTGAAAGAATCCTTCAAACACTCAGCTGGATGCAGTAGTTAACAATGTTGGATAAAGGCATATTCCGTTTATAGGGTATTAATTAAAAATTAATTACTAGCACTGCACACCCCTCCACTGGATGCTCGTAATCTATGAAATCATTAGCATGTCTAATTTATGCATGTGCTTCAGAAGTAATGTACAATTAGGGACACACTGAAAATGTGAGGCTTCCACTGCTGCGTTTTAAGCTACAGATCATATTTTGCATAAATAATAAAAATCACAGTAGCCCAACTGATGTGTCATGTTAAACTTTGATTAGTGCTCTTCATTATCATAAAAATGCAGAGAGTACGGCACATAACGGAGCGATATATTTTGATGTAACTAAACCAATCCAAATATTTTTATTAAACATTCCATACAGCGTACTGGCATTAGAAACTGAGCCATAATCCTGGTGATCAAATGTCACAGCGTACGTTAAATAAAAAGGGGAGACTATGCTATTTCCCTTTCCTAGGTTTTTTTAAGATAAGAACAGCAAAGTGTAGGAGAGAAGATCATTAACTGCAGCAATGCGGTTCACACAAAATCCTGCTAATCCTCGCTAATCCTCATAGCGCTCTGCACGAACAGGATAGCTACCCAATCGTAACCCACGCTCAGCAGTTTGGTCGCTAGCTGGTGAGCTTGCCAACTTACAAGACTGCAAGCTGGAATCAGTCAAATACATATACTGCACTCATACAAAAATGCAGAAACTGGTCTATTTTTCTGGTAGTATTTGATTATTTTTAATTTAATTCACAGGAAAAAAAAAAACCTTCCAGTACTGGCTGTTATAGTAAAAACCCACTGGCTTACCCTGAAAATGAAACCTCATTAGAATTAGTGGCCATTTACTTACTTAGATACTTTATTGATCCCTGTGGGGAAATTCTCTTTTACGCCACCTCCAACGTGCTCTCTGTAGGTGAGAGCAAGCTGGTCGCGAAGGGCAGCCACCCATAACAGCTCTCAGGGAGCTTGGGGTTAAGGGCCCGGTTGCTCAAGGACCCGCAGATATGACAAAGCCGGGCTGAATCTGGCAGCCTTCCGATCACAGACACAGAGGCTTAGCCCACTGAGCCACATGCTGCCCCCCCATGCTATTGTTCTTTTAGATAAAAGGTAACAGTCTAATTAATAATTACAGGTGCAACTCCACAGTAAGCAAGAATGTTAAGTGATTGCTGTTTGTGCAATAAATCCAGGATTCATTCCTCTTTATTGCTAGACATCTTATTTGTGGACAGTTTCCTAAGAGACAGGCCAGTGGCTTGACAGTCTAGGACAGGTTACCAATCATCTCCTTGCAGAAACAATGAAAATTGTCTTAGATTAACAGACTTTATTAGGATCAAGCAAAAAAAAAAAGCAGGGACTGACATAACTGGCATGCAAATATACCCACACATCGCTTAATGACTGGGATGTGCTCTGAGAAATGTGTCGTTCAGCGAATTCGTCATTGTGCGAACATCAGTGCACTTACACAAAGCTAGACGAAAAAAAATAACCTTGCAGACGATGCATAAGCCAAAAACAATATGATTCGGATCACATAACATCACAGAACACAGAAATATTAGTAGTGTTAGTGTAAATGCATAATATATCTTTAACGTTAAAAGTCCTGGCTTTGGTACACGCATCTTTGTCTTGGCAGCCATCTGCACTCACATTAGCCGTTTTATTGACCATGTGATCTTCCCCCCCAACCCTCTCAAATGTGAAGCAGTTACTGTACTTTTATACAACTGGCAGCGTGGTAGGTTTCTTTACACCAGCATCATCACGAACATGCGAGTAATGTGTTGCGCCACAACATTACGAGAGCGATGTCATCACTACGCGACAAATTTTTTGGCATCATTATAATCTTACGGGACTACAGTTGTGTATGTGGTCCATCGTTGCCCGAAACGTCGTTATGTGGTGTATGACTGTATACACCTACGGTATATAGGTTAAAATGTGCAGTAATTTCTTGTTGCATACTTATTTTATATGCATTTGCACCGTTATGACAAAAAATTACCACATATTTTAACCTATATACAGCGTGTGAATACCGTTATGTCAGTCCTTTCCAATAAGCATCCATTGAGACTTTAAGTTAAAAGCAACTGAACAATGGCGAGTCCTTCCCCCGCAGCAACAACATGATGACGCAGGAGCAGCTCTGTCACCATTTGTTGTGGCTGCCTTTTACGGTCTCCTCCACAGCACTGCTGAAGTAACCAAAATGCTACCGACAGAAGACTGACTGACCAGGACTAAACAAAACCCTATCAATGAGCTTACAACAACTCACAAAGTAGTAAACATGAAATCTGGCTCCATGAAAGCTAATGCTGGCATTCTACATGGCAGAAGATGCGGCAACAGCTCATCCACCGAGGAGAAATGCCCGATTAACCAAACAGGTCACCCTGATCATTTTAGAAGCTACCTTGTGACAGACAGGAGCTGCTTTACCACTCTCACGCGACATCTGTTTCAGAACTTCGATTATAAAAAAATCAAAAAAAAAAAACAAAACATTTCATAACTCGCAGTCAACATTAACGAGACCTGAATCTGATTCACAGGCCCATGTGTCATTTAAACCAACAAATCCAGCCGGGCCACACCAAATATCATAACGGAAAAGCAGAGCAGACGCGGCATGAGAGGTGCAGTACTGACTGTTGCAGTGGTTGCAGGCATAGATCCTTCCCTCCAGGGCCTCCGTCTCGGTGAACTTGGCCAGCATCTCGGTGAGTGAGCAGCTGTGGCGGCAAGCCAGAGTGCTGGCCGACTTGCTCACGCTGTGGTATCGCTCCGGAAACTCCAGGGATAGGTCCCAGAAAGGCTCCACCGTGTTCGACTTGTAGTTACAGGACAGACAAGTCACCTAGAGGGCCAGAAAGAGATGGAGCACCGATCAGGGACAGCGACCAGCGAAACTGTCGGATACCTATCGCTCATATCGCAGCCGCAGAATATTACAGGAGCATTCAACAAAATACTTGATTAAATCAGAGCTTAAATTCATATATAAGCCCAGACAGAAATTGCTAAGGAAATGGTTAAAAGAAAAATAAATCATTCATAAATAAAAGTTGTGAGGCAAAACAGAATGACAGCCAGAATGGCGTATTACTGAAGGTGTTTTCGGTCGTCTGATTATTCCCATTAGTGGAAATTAAAACTGCTAGCTTTTTGTTTATGTAATGATTCATGATTCATACATAACCTATATTACATTTTGTCTTGGTTCTAAGGATGATTCAAGAAAATCATAATATTAAGCTAATTTCAAATCAAACTCAAAAACGATCAAATTTGCTTCACTAATCTGTTGATACAACTGGGGAACGAAATACAGCTAAATGTTTCTAAATGTTCAGAAAAGCAGTCAGAAATTGTACTAATTCAGTACCATAGTAATAGCACAGAAACCAAACTCACAGCAGTGCACCCCTGAAACACATAAACCTCAGGATACAGAAGCACAACAGCCCATCGCCCTCCTCACACTGAACCCACAAGTACTGTACAGTAGCTGTATCAGGGCTTCTGCTCATCACAATAAGCACCTGGGCAAATTTATTCTGCAACAAGTCCCCACAGCACTAGACAAAGGAAAATGTTAAACCATTCAAACAGGTAAATCAATTCTGCGAATGCTGGACAAACTCTCCAGTTCAACAACCTTTGATACCTGTTCAAAATTCTATAACAACTCAAATTAAGCCGATGTTTAATGGTAGATTTAATGTATTTCAATAATTCTTTTGAAGACGTTGAGCTGGAGTAGGTAGTCTTGTCCAGAAAGGGCTGTTGGGTATGCGGGTTTACACTGCAACTTCCTAATTTGACTCCTCACACCTAGGGTTGGACAGCTGACCTAAAGGTTATCCCAGTGACCTGTATACACACCGGCCCTTTAAGGATAAGGCTGCCTACCCGTGATGAACAGGAATTACTCAAAGGAAAACCCTTCAGTACGTTACAGGTGCTCCCAATGCACAAAGACAGCACGCACAAAAGTTCTGTAGTGTCTTTAGAAGGCTGATTGTTTCCGTGGAGGCCTTCAAAACCTTGCAGCTTGCCTGCTTATTTTTACGTCATACAGAGCAGTATGGTGATCGCGCTACTGACCTAGCGGCATTGTCAGTCATACATCTGCCGGGGAAACAGCGAATACACACCTGGCTCAACAGCTGTCCGTGGAAGATCGTGTTGAGTACCTTGAGCACCTGCTTGGTGAGCCTCCGCTGGGAGATGGGGATGACGATCTTTCGCCTGGTGCCCTCTGACTCCAGCTCCTGCTGCACCTTGTCCAGCAGCTCACACAGGAACTCCTGCGCGTCCTGCTGGTCGTAGCCCCGGAAGGATGGGATCAGGTTCCACACAGAGTGCAGCATGGCGAACGGGGACACCAGCGACCAGCGGCCCGACCACATGACCCGGAACAGGGTGTGCAGCTCGTGGCACAGTGACATCTGGTGGCGGGTGGAGGAGCGCGGCTCCTTGGGCTGGACCAGCTCCGCGGCGTTCAGACTGGGCCTGAGGCCCTGCTTGCCACCCATGGAGAGGCACCCCCCGCTCCCCAGCTTGTCCACACGGCCGAGAGTCCCCCTGGACACCGGGGCACTGTTCACCAGGCTACCTGACACCACCCGTGTGCCCTGTGAGCGTCTCGTCTTGGCCAGGAGCTCCTCGGTCTCGCACAGGTCCAGCGTGAGAAAGCACTCGCGGAACTTTTGCAAGTGGCTCAGCACCTGCAGGATGGAGTTCATGTAGCACGTGTTCCCCAGGTTGCGTAGCCCCGTGACGCCCGGCGCCACCTTCCGACGGGCCGCCGCACTGGCGGAGGAGTGCTTGCGGAACCTTCTGGAACCGGCTCCGTCGAGAGGTTTCTGCCGGAAGCTCAGAAGAGGGCTCGGGTGCGGCCGTGCCACAGGCACCCGCTCTGGGGGGTCACGGAACTTGCGGGGGATGAGGGCCGTGCGCCGGGGCAGCTGGGTTAGCAGCCGTGCACTCTTCCTGGGCGGGACGCTGGCCAGCTCCTCCAGGACCCTCCTCTTCACCTCCTGCCGGCGACGCCTCAGCTCCTCCTTGTGCTGCTCCAGCTCCTGCTCCCGCTGTCGCTGCCTGTCCCGCCTCCGACTCTGCCATGTGTGCAGCACCCTGGCCAGCAGAACACGCCGCCTGTGCAGAAGCGCCGCCTGCATGGTGGGCCGGGCCCCAGCGTCGGCCTTCCCGCCCTCGACCCCTCGCAGCGGCGAGTCACCGGCAGACGTCTGTGAGCGCAGGGCGCGCCGGGTGGACCCACCTCGCACTGTGGACAGGGCGGCCCGCAGCAGCTTGAGGTCGCCTTCTGCATTGTCGTTCAGCACGTAGTCGTCGCAGGCATGGCAGAAAACGTCCAACTCTCGCACCTCCATGGCCAGGGGGTGGCGGGACTCCTGGAAGTGGTTGAGCGCGTGCTCCTCCATGTAACGGCCGCAGGCCACGTGCGAGCACTTGAGGCAGGCCCACACCGACTCGGTGGTGCCGCAGTCCACGCAGCGCCATTTCTGCGGGTTCAGGATGGAGTGGTCCTGCGCCAGCCGGAGACGCCCCACGTGCTTACAGCGGTCCATCGCTGCACATGCACATGCGATCTCTCTCAGGACGCACGCTCCTGCGTCTGACTAAGGCTCATACTGCAGAAAGACAGAAAGCACAAGTAATTAAAAAATAAGTTATGTTTAAATCAGGCAAAATTGACACGTCAGACATTCTTTTCCATTCATCTATCAATCTTCATAACCACATCACCGCTGCAAAATCTGTGTAATCCTGGAAGCCTATTCCAGGAAGGATAGAGCACAAGGCAGGGGACACCTTAGATCAGACGCCAATCCATTACATCGCACACACAATATTCATACATTTCAATTTTTATCTAACCAATTTTAAATAATGTGTGGATTATCTGCACCCATTCTTGTTTAATATTGGACCGGATACGTTACTGAATATGAGACCAAAGCATTACTGGTTCCAAATCGAGGGGTTCCACTGTTTGCTGAAATATAAAGAATGCAGTTTAAGTGTAAAATGTTCAAATGCGAAGGAAGCCTGCTTACTGTACAAAGAGGTCTGAGTGTGCTTTGAAACCGAGGCGTGATCCAGAAACATTGCAACTTCGGGAATCCTTCAGAAGACCTCGCTGTCCATCTGCCGCGGCACCCTCGCGTCCCAGAAACATTTACTCCGCTGCAGAATGAGAAAAGCACGTGTTCGGAAGACGAAAGCTGGACACGCAGTGGACAACAATGTCGCTCACGTGACTCCCGGAGAAAGAACGAGCGTCCACGCGGCGAGTCCAGGCAAACTAACCAAACTAAGTAAAGGGAACAAGGCCGTGAAAAGGTCCCCGGATAGTTTCGCACGATGCTTGCAAAAAAAACAACAACCTGCCTATGGGTCACCTTATCCATACTCCCAACTCAGTGCGATTCTCTCGTTTAAAAACGCCTTTTCTGCCGGCCGGCTGCTTCGTGCATGCAGCCACAGTCACTCCACCAACTACAACACGAACAAGCAACAGAAAAAAAAAAAACACCGACCGGCGAAACTCGTCACAAACAACACAGCGAGTATTAGCTAACTAAACGAGGAGCGAAGCCAGGCGAAAAGGCGTCTGCTACCCACTGCCCCGGTAACTGAGGGCTAACGTGTAGCAACCTCTGCATGCCATTAAAAAAAAAAAACTCCCCCCCCCAAAAAAAAATCACTGCTGATGACTAGCACCCCCATGCCTGTTTCCATTACCGGCAAACCAATTCTTATTTTTTTCCCCTTTACAAGCTTCCCTCCCCGGAGATCTCAGCGGACGCCTTTGTTGACGGCCATCCGTAAAGCGAATGCAAAAAAATAAAATAAATAACAAACCTCACTCATGCAACACCCGTCCCGAGACGAGACTAGTCAGCTGCCTCGTTTACCTGACAATGCATGCAGCCTCGATGGCTAGTTAGCCACTTACCAGAACAAAGACCACTCTCAGTCTGCGGCTGAACTCTCCCCCGGCGAGTGACGGTCGTCAACTTCCAGCGGTCCGGCCCGGGCATGCGGGCGAAGGAAAACGCGCATCCGCCGGGCGCCCCGGCCGTCTCTGGAGATGTTATTCAGAGTCAACTTTTATGTCAGTCTTTAAACAAAACAACAGAAGATCAGCGCGGATTAAAGTAATTGATTCTCAAAGAGACGGGGGGGGTAAAGAATGCAACTCACAACTTTAAAAGATTTCACTCTTTCTATTTACAGCACTGGTAAGACATTAAACAGGACTAATGGGCATGCACTACGCAATTTTGAGTTGCTCCCCCGTTCTTTCTTATTTAATCACATATGCGGCTTTTATGGTTTTGTGTAGGGTTTTATTTACCGCCATCATCTGCACGCGCGAGCTGTCACAGTCCCCGAGACAACCGAACTAGTTGGGGAGACGGTAACAAGTCGCTCTGATTGGATGGAAAGTGATCAATCTTCCGGCGAGCGCCGCCTTCCATTGGTCCGCGGCCGTGTCGATCATCCAATTGATTACGGGAGAGGTTAAAAGGGTTCAAACGAGCTCGGGCCGCATAGCGCTCGTCGTATTAGCGTTTATAATTATACCGGCTGTGCAATAGGCGTGCTGCGGAGACAAGCCGCTTAGCAGTCCTGTACGTTTTTTATATTTTTGCAATTTATAAGTTCCCCGCTTGCCAGAGTTTATCGTACGGGCGCAGAGCATGCAGGACCCGGTCGAGGGGATCTGGTAGCATCGTGAAACAACGCTTTCATCTCTAGGGGGGGCGAAGGGAGGGGAAGCAGGGAGGAGGGAATGCAGCTAGAGGGAAATGGATAACTGCGTTTTAGCGCTTCTGATGCGGCTCTGGCGGCGGACCTGCTTAGTGGGCGGAACCCGCGGCGCGTCAGCTCGTCCGCCATTGGTTGTGTCCATCGTGACAAAGCTGGAGGTGTCCGGCACGACGGCCCTGCCCAGGCAACTGAGCAACTTCGCACGGGGAAGTTAACAATGCGCAACTGTGCCGGCGAAATAAAACGCAAAAATGTATTGCCAAGAAAAGTAAATGGCTCACTCTCCAACTACCGGCATTCCCATTACCTTCAGGTATATTTAATTCTTTTTATGGGTGTTCAGACGGTTCAGATGAATATGGTTAAAATGGCTGCAAGCCAAACAATGGGAACAATTAAGCACGTGTGGGGAAATTATTAACCCAGACGAGACAATATTCATATCTAAAATACTGCTGCCACGCACAGCAATTCACGTTTTTATACCACGTTACCCTTAACACAAAGGTCATTTTATCAAATTTCTCCAGCCCACCCTAATTTATATTACGTCTAACAGCTTTTTCTTTACGGTCGAGTTCAATTTTACACCAAATCAAATACTGCAGCAATTGCGATTCATAAACTTTTTACATTACATATCCACATTTTGCTAAATATATTTTATTTATTCATATTACATGCTCAATGTCTTTGTACCAATGTAATAATTAAATCAGGAATTCATCACACACCTGGGAACATTTGATAGTTTAGTATACATGCAAACTTGTTTAATATTATGCTTAATGTAAAATGTTTGATTTTTAAAGTTATACATGACACCACAGAGATACTGAAAGAGAACTTTAAAAATTTTATTTAGTGAAAATAAGATTTGTACGAATTGGAATCTACTGACAAAGCAGTGACCATCTAAGATGCTGTGAATGTAGCTATGATTTAACAATATGAAACAAACATACTGGCTGTTTTTCTTTTCCACAATAGTACACTGCAAGATTTCACACACTTTAAATTCCCTAAATACATTATTTGCCACGAAAGTGCAAAACACCTGTAAACACTTTCATGTCGTCACAATTTCATCTGATCGCCAATGAAAAAAAAGTGCTATTTTAGGAATATCATCATATTGAGTTTGGTAGAGCTTGCAAAGCCAGTCACACCATCCAAAGCTTCAGCCCCCCCATTAAGCTTTGTTATTTCTGCATCTCCGCCCAAGACTCTTTTTTGGTGGGACATCCACGTGTCCCCTTGCGGGCCCGACCCCTTTCACCGCACGCCGCTCCCCGGCACCGCCTGCTGCTTGCGGACCTTGTTGAACAGCTCCAGGTACTGAGTCATGGTGTCGGTGCAGTCAGCGGGGGCGTAGAGTCCGTCTGGCTTGGCAGTGAACACAGAGGGCACCTCTGGGACATTTGAGCCTAGAAAGCTTTGCATGAACTCCTTCATCAGGTTCCAGCAATCTCCTGGGACGACACATGGGCAGTACTCCACCTGCGTGGGGGAACATCAGCATAAACGAGACCGCTGGAGTGGATGAAACAGAAGCCATCTCCAGAACGCACAGGCTCTCCCACCAACCTCAGCCCTCACCCTCCTTTTCACTTTTTTTTAACAAATCTACTTTCTTGTCTTTCCATCCATCCATCCATCCCAGCCTGTGCCTGTGGAGAAACATCATGGTCATACTTTTCTTTGAAACCCCTCTCTATGGCACAACACTTTGGATCAAGCTCAGGGTCGTCTGCTGGCACCGATTCACAGCAGGAAAACATTCTCATCCACTGAGTCAACTGAAGAAGCATAACTGAGGACCTTTTCTACTTTCTGCCATCAGACGCTAAAAGAGCCTCTTCCCAATGTTCCAGCCCCCATCCCCGGCCAAAACACGTCAGGACAGTATTTCATCTTTAACACAGTAAAAGTTTGGTGGTATCTATTTTTAATTGCACCACCCTTTAATTTTATTTATTTCCATCCAGTGTTGTGTATATGCGAGTGCTGTTTGTACTATGCATGACATGTTTGTCTCTACACATTTTGTACCTCGCTGATGTCTGCAAAGTCATTTACCCCTGGGATCAATAAAATATTTTTATCTCATACTAGGGCTGCATGACAGCACATCGTGATTATATGTCACACGCGCAACAATCACCAGGGCTTCAAAAGATGGGCAGATGCAGATGAGCTTTTTGGTACTATACGGATGTTTACTTACACCCACAATTTGGTAAGCAGATTAGTAGTATGTCTAAAATATTAATGAGAAGCGTACTGTGACGCACAGAAGTTAGTAATCTGTATAAATCTGGCGTATCCTTAGGTTTAATAAACATGTGGGACTTTAAGTGGCAGAAAGTACCACTACACCACCAATGTCTTTTTACCGTATCCACCATATCTCCTCTTTTAAAAGATATAATGGCTGCCGAGCTGGCCATTTCTTCACCTGCTCATGTCCATGATACACCAAAACAGTAGCCGGTGGCGTGCTTCACCAGCCGAAGTTAATAAACATAAGGATACCCCAAGTTTATAGAGATTAACTTTCGGGTGTCACAATACACCTCTCATTAATATTTGAGGCGTACTACTAATCTGCGTACCAAATTGTGGTCAGCATCCATCATCTAAAGCTCTGGCATATAACCTAAAGCATGCGGCATATAATCACAATTATATAGTGATGAGATATCGTGCAGCCCTACTTTGTAACTTATCATTTGTTCTTCCTTGGTTTAGCTCACCTCTACAGAGATCCCCCGAGCGCTAGAGCTCATGGTGACAGTCCCCACCTTCACCAGGAAATCACAGTACTGGTAGCGGGCACCACGGCTCTCCACCTTGTGGCCTTTGGAATTCTGGAAATGGCTCTTGAGCTTCACCATCAGCACGTCAAAGTTGCCGTCGGCGATGAGGCAAGGGCCGCCTTCAAACATGGCCATGCAGCTGAGCGGAGTCTCTGAGTTGTGCATCACATACAGAAACTTGGCCGGCTGACCTGCGTGAAGTGCAAGGAGTGTAGCAAAAGCATGACTGAAGGGTAATGGAAGAAAAAAACATCCCGCACATCTCTCATATTTCATATCTGCCTCACTTCACCAATCAGTACCAGCATAGTTGCCAGTTTATAAATGGCCTGCAGTGTGTAAAGCAGGTAATTGATTTGGCAGAGAATATACTGCTTAGCCCACCCCTAACCCCCCCACTGCCTTCAGGGCACACAGTCAGGAGTGCGAGATGCTGAAGGCTGCAGAGCCTGATAACAGCTGGGAAGGGAAAAAACTAGAACTAACAATAATCTGGGCTAAAGCAAGCAGCGCTGTTTCGTAGTGTGGAGAGAAATTAAGCTTTGAATTCAGTCGTTCAATAGCAAATGTAACCCAATGGGAACCAATAAAATAACCAATTGTAAGCAGTGAAAAGAGAAACTGATAATCTATTTTTCATACTTCTAAGCTTCTTTTTCTTGATTACTTCTATTTTGATTTTTAGTGAGTGAATTGATATGAACCATCAAATGCTTTCATTAAACCGATTGATTAATATGATGAATATTTTAGAAACACTATGGAAGCAATCGGTTATTTCAGTGATTGTACCAATCAAGGAAATACGTCTCGTACAAAAGAAGGTACAAAAGCTGTGGCCGTGCAAAGATCTGCACCTCTCACTGATCAGCAACTTGTCGCCAAAAAAAATCTTATTAGAATGAGCAGCAAAGTCCAAGTATTTGCAAGCAAAATACATAATGACACAGATTACACCCAGAAGGGCGGCTTTCGGTACGATGAGGTTCCTCCTGCCCCAGCCCCCAGCCCTGCACAGTTACCGCTGGTAGTGCCTGCAGCATGGTAGGTCTCACAGTCCACGCAGAAGTTGCCCTGCTTCACTGCACCCAGCTGCTCCATCTTCCTGTGGAGAATGTCCACTGTCTGCTGTATGCTCTTCCCCTCTGCGACCGGAACCTGGGAGACACTGAAAGGAAAAAAAGCTGCTATAAGAAAAGCCAATTCAATAATAGTAGTTATAAAAATTATTATACAGTCACTGTCAAAATTTTATATTTTATATATAGTTATCTATGTGTGTAGATTATATATATATATATATATATATATATGTATGTGTGTGTGTGTATGTGTATATATATATATATATGGAGATAGAGATATATAGGTACACACACACACAAACAGGTACATAAAAGGCTCAACAAACATAGATACACGCAGTAAAAAATGGCATATTATCTAAAAGCTTAATGTGACAAACAAAGTAAGGAGAAAATGTGCGGCGATCGACAGTCAAGGCAAGTTCAGCAGAGAGAGACTGCAGAGTTTGATGCAGCTATCAAAAATGTCTTCAAGTACAGGCTCAGTTGTAAGAGTGACTACGTATAATGTATACAGTGGCGTGATATATACATTCTCATGCATGCACGAGCTGCAGATATACACATTGAAAAAAGTCGCGGTCGCATGCTATCGATGCCCTGCTAGGATAGCGTGAAAATAACTGTCCTTTTACAAAATAGCTTATTATTTCCACAACCCAGCAGCTTCTGGACGTGTTCACACTTAAGCAACATTAAAACCATGAGGGAATTACAAATTATCCAGATCCAAAATGATTCAGTATAACATCCATGCATCACGGTGATGCGAATATAGTCACTTCTTTCTTTCCTAGTCCTGTCTTAGTTACAGATAATGGAATTTTCTTTAAGAGTGGCGTGGTAATTCGAGTTTTGCTTTCCAAAACTTACCAAGTCACCCCCATGTCCCTATCATATACGGACTTTCAAGCTTTGTGCTAACGCTTCGGCAGTTCAAAGCTCAGCAGCTCCCCTGCGGCAGGAAGTTGCGTAACTCTGTAACCGGAAGTGGCCGGCCTTATCACATTTGTAGTTCATTGATTTAGTTCATAAATCAAGTTTCTGTGCACAGAACATTTCTTTTCCATCTCATGTGTATTTTAATGGTTATATAACGAGCATATTGTAAATATTCAGTAACTCAACCAGGTTATGTATTTAATTAAGATATCCAGAGGTTACTTTTAGGATACAGCCATTTATTTAAAAAAGCATATTCCTATTGTTGTTACGGATGACAGATTGTAGTTTTAAACTCCAGTATACTTTTTTGCATAAGTTCAACAGAATATATTTGTTGTCGGTCGTAATATTTATCCTGGCATCATATGGTTCAACATCTTGATGACGAACAAATCCTGAGACATGTAAATGACGACAAACTCTGCGACGCCATGATGACGGTCCCTGCGTTGCGGGTTTTGGGTTGTGATTCGCAGTACACGTGCCTGGCACCTTACAGCAGCTAAATGCGCACGAATACTTGAAACTTTTGTGTGCTGATTCAGTCGACTGTTGATTATATTAAAACAAGTCACGTTGGTTGCAGAAATGCCGAAAGTGAAGAAATCCAAAGGCGGTGGAGGGGAGAAAAAAGCGCCGACGTTGGCTCTTGCTGATCAGATACTGCAAGGGGATGCGATAAAGGCTACCAGCCGGGTGAAAAACAGGGATCGCCGGCAGGAGGATGAGGACGAGTATGTGGATGAGCGTCTGTCGCGAAAGATTTTACAGCAGGCGCGGATACAGCAGGAGGAGCTGGAGAGCGAGTATGGACTTGGTACAACTGCGGCCACCAAGAAACAGCCCTCCACCGTTTTAGGTGAGTTGAAAAACTGCTAGGCCTATCATCGTCCCTTGATCACTTATGTTAACTGGCATATCGCTGGTATTTTAATGTAGCCACGAGATTGTTATTGTGTATCCCGACATTAACCGAAGTACATTTTACCCTAGCCTTCGATGACACCCTGCACACTTATATAATGGTACCACTTCTGCATACAGTCTAGGATAGATCTCTCTGTACAACAGCACTATCGTTTGTCCCTACAGCATTTCAACTGGATTTTTCTCCATGTTATACTCGAAAGTGTCATGCAGACCTGCAGTTAATGTCTTTGTCAGGCTTAACGTGTATTAACTGCTCTTTCCCTTATTATCGTTTACACATGTATGCATATATTTGTGTACGTGTATATCTCTGCAGGCTGTGGGTCTCAAGATCCGGATTCTGGTGAAGAGTGGCCATCTTTGGGTGCCGAAGGGCAATGTGACGACATGGAGTTTGGGTCTGTAGTTGAGGTGGACCCTGAGGATGAGAAAGCTATGCAGATGTTTATGAACAAGAACCCACCAGTCAGGTAAGATCTGTTTTGAAGACTGCCACATTTTTGTGAAATAGAAATCATATCCAAAATAATTCTTGATGTTTCTTCCGTTAGAATAAGGTCGTCTTTATTAAATAAAGCTTTCATTTTTCTTTCCATAAGATTCCTTATTGTAGATGCATAATTTGCATACAGCAAGACCTGATGTAGATGTTTAGAAGCACAGTTGTGATTTGCAGTCAGCTTCTCTGAGAAAGGATGGTAATTCCCCTGCAGACGAACGCTAGCCGACATCATTATGGAGAAGATAACTGAGAAGCAGACAGAGGTGGGCACCATGATGTCTGAGATTTCGGGTCGCCCCCTCCCACAGCTGGATCCCAGGGTCATTGAAGTTTACAAAGGCGTCAGCAAGGTGAGGTGGGGCCCACGGGAGGAGCCTTTATGGTGAGCGTGTTGTTTGCTGTGGCTACTGCTGTGAAGAATGCTCTGTTGGCCTAAGCATCTCACCAGGTTTTCCACATGGAAATGTGGCGTGATGTGAGGTGATGTGTGGCATGATGTGAGGCTCTGTGGGTTCGGACTCTATCTGTGATTGGAAGTGCGCTGGTTCAAATCCCATGACTGGGATTACATGATTACATACATTACTTTTGGGCCCTTGAGCGAGGCCCTTAATACCAGTTGTTCCGGGGACTGGCTGACCCCGCCTTCTCAGTTGTATGTCACTTTGGATAAAAATGTCTGCTAAATAAATAAATGTAAATGTAAAAAAAAGAAGAAAATGCTAATTTATCAGGAGGCCAGCACCTCTTCGGTGTCTTCTAATGTAACATGGCGACTGAACTTCCTGCCAGAATGGATGACTTAATCCTGTTGTTGTTACGGATGACAGATTGTAGTTTTCAACCCCCCCTGTCGTCGGTTGTAATGTTTATCCTGGCATCATGTGGTTCATCTTGATTTACTGAGACTGGCTTCGGTGTGACCTGTTGCCTGCCTGTACAGGTCCTGGCCAAATATCGTAGTGGGAAGCTCCCCAAGGCTTTCAAGATCATCCCAGCACTGTCCAACTGGGAGCAGGTTCTGTACCTGACCGAGCCTGAGACCTGGACTGCTGCCGCTATGTACCAGGCCACAAGGTGTTCTATTTGTTTGATGATATTATCTAGAAAGGTTTAGTTATGGGATGGAACATTACCAAGTAGCATTATGGCGCCACACCTACAGCGTGGAGCGCTCAGGTGCGTGCGCTAGCCGGGTGCTGTATATTTGTGTGTATGTGTGTGTGTGTGTGTGTGTGTGTGTGTGTGTGTTTGCACCCTGTAAGAACTATCATCCCATCCACAGTATCTGCTGCTTTACCCCCTTCACTTATTGGGACAGGTCCATCCTCACGGTGCCCCTACATTAAATTAGTATTTATCTATTGCATGAATGACTTGGTTTTGAATAATATGAAATATAAGACAGGCCTGGAGCATTGGGGAAACTGAAACGTGTGATTATAGCATGTAAAAGTCAGCCAACTCCTCCTCCGGACTCTGCATAGGATCTTCTCCTCCAACCTGAAGGAGCGCATGGCCCAGCGCTTCTACAACCTGGTTCTGCTTCCAAGGATCCGTGACGACATTGCTGAGTACAAGCGACTTAACTTTCACTTGTACAGCGCCCTGAAGAAGGCATTCTTTAAGCCCGGGGCATGGTTTAAGGGTGAGCTTCAGATCTGCACACTTTTAATATACATTTAAGCCATATTTGTTTATGTATCTGATGATTTCATCATGGTGCTTTGAAATGGTCATCCATAAATATGTCATAGGGCAGAATCATTTATGTAAGTTAATGTGAACAGAGGCCTATAGACTAGGGGTAGACAATCCTGATCCTAGACTGCCAGTATCCAGCAGGTTTTCTATCCTACCTGATTAGTTACCATCAGCCTGAGATCAGCTGTGGTTCATCAGAGACCAGGTAGGATGGAAAACCTGCTGGATACCGGCATTCCAGGATCAGGGTTGCCTGGCCCTGCCATTATGGGGGGAATCTGTCCTCTGTTTTATGAACGATTGTCAGCTGCTGTGGATGTCCAACTGCCTTTTGTTCTCATATTGGCCAGTTATTTCTAAGTGTATTCTTTTACAATTTATTATTAGTACCAATCTTCATGAGGTTCACTTTATGTTTCTGCTGTTGTTGGCTTTCCATGCCTTGCTGTGACCACCATACAACCCCCCCAGGAATCCTGATTCCACTGTGCGAGTCAGGAACCTGCACACTTCGGGAGGCCATCATCATCGGTAGCGTCTTAACCAAGTGCTCTGTGCCTGTGCTGTATTCTAGGTATGTGGAGGGTTTAGGGAGGTGGAGGCAGGCGTGTGTTGAGTCTCTTTGTGTTCCTAAATTCCATGACCTTTCACCCAACCCTCCTACCCCTAGTGCCGCCATGCTGAAGCTGGCTGAGATGGAATACAATGGCGCCAACAGCATCTTCCTGCGGCTACTGCTGGACAAAAAGTACGCGCTGCCCTTCCGGGTGCTGGACGCGCTCGTGGCCCACTTCCTGCATTTCCGCACGGAGAAGCGTACCCTTCCCGTCCTGTGGCACCAGAGCCTGCTCACACTCGTGCAACGCTACAAGGCGGACCTGGCCTCCGAACAGAAGGTGGCGCTGTTGGAGCTGCTCAAGTTTCAGACGCATGCCCAGATCTCCGCCGAGGTCAGGCGTGAGCTGCAACATTCGCAGTCCAGGGACGAGGAGGTTGACGTTGCGCCTATGATGGTGCTGGACTGAGTTGGGGGGAGGACTTCAGGGCTGCACTGCCGCTTTTTGCGTCAATCTTCTCTGGCGTTCTTTGACTTCTGAAATCTGGCCAGTTGCTCCTCCTGTCACTGCCTGACCGCCCCCTTATTATCATTATTCAACAACTTAATCCAAGTCCCTTGGAGTCATGCAGCTACAGGAAGACATGGCCACTAAACTCCATGCCACTGTTAAGTTAACATTAAATTTTTCAGTTTGTAGATTAAGAAGGATTATAATTGAGGTGCTAATTCTCAGTATCCCCTGAATGTTTGATTTTGAGTCCATGGATCCTGGACGTTCTCTTGATCTATCAGAACATGAGTTTTCTGCCCGGAAGAACGACGAGAAAGTTTTATCAGAACGAGACTGTAAGAGGCAGGTTTTCCTCATTAAAACAACATCTTTAGCATGTTGTCCAGTAATATGTCAAAAGGGAAAGAAATCTAGAGGTCAAGTTGAGATTTACGCTAGAATGGCAATGTAACACAGTCACGGCCCTTAACTGGGAAATTGGGTTTGATTTTCCTCAGTTTGTTTTTGCGTGATCCAATTAAACTGAAATAAACCACATGCTGGTTGCTCGTTTTCCTGGGCTGTTTTTACCGCGGCACAGCAGTGCAGTGTGTGCTTCACTGTACTTTAAGTCTTCAGGTGGAAACTTGATCAGTGTGACGAAGCTCAATAAACAGCTGAGAGTGACGTAATCTGAGAACTGCAGCGGCGGCTGGCTAGGTGGCGCTATTTCCTCAACAGAAGAAAAGACGAAATTGTGGTTCTTTTGCCAATGCTGCCGTTTCAGTGGAGAAAGCGGCTTCAGGGAGTTTGAATTAGGGGTTATCAAGTCTGATATGTACAATAAATGTAGAATGTTCAATAATAATGTTTAACATTTATTAATAGCAAAATGTGTTTTCATGAGTAAATTTTTAAATGACAAGTATTTCTTTGCTCTGGAGTGTGAATTCCCAAAGTTACTAGGTAAGTTAATTGATTTAATTTCCTTTGAAGACTAGACATATGAAAAAGATTAGCCTTATTATACACTTAAGTTTATCTTTTATTAGTCACTGGATCCCTTATCAAGGGTGTGTTCTACAGGCCCCCTGTGTTTCATAAACTTTAACTGGTCCTTTAGTCTTCTCCCACCCTCCGCTTGATCCCTTCCTCTGTTTCTGTCTACACCTGGTCCCAGACGTCTCCAGTCTGCACTTCCTAAGAAAAGCTGGCTGCCATTTATCCTTGGTGCAGCAGCCCATCCTCAGCATCTCCTACATCACAGATCATCTTATAAACACAGTTCATTTGGAGAAAAGGGAAAACGCTGAAGGGCAGTGGGAATTTTGGAATGTTTTTCATCATAAATTACATTTGTCTTTCCCGTTTGCGTTTGCAGTTTTATTATCGGTAATTGCAATTATTCTGTTACGAAGAGAATGGGTCACTAATATTTAATCAGGTTTAGTAAATGACTTCACAATACAGATGGACAATGACCCAAAACATACAATGAAAGCAACCCAGGAGT
>JAAGVU020000123.1:18036530-18047468 GCA_011763525.2 Mormyrus iriodes | reverse complement strand
GTCATTGATCTAATTGACCTGATGTTGAAAACTGGTCAACAGATAAGAGAATGGCCAGATTTATTTAAGCTAATGGGAACTGCAAAATCAATAGTTTAGTCCAACAGTGGTGTACTGTAAAGTGTCTCCGAATGCACAAATCCTACTTGTTAATATGTAGGGGCACATTATAAAGTGGACACACTGTATTCATTTACCACAGAACTGAATCAGCACTTCCGTGATCCAGTTTTAACATCAATGAAAAACTGTATGTTATGAATTTCACAACTGTGGGATTTATGCCAGGGTTCTCACTATGTATCCATTTATATTAACTGTCAAAATGCAAAAATACATCCAGATGGATTTGTTTGCTGGAAACCAATGGATGCTGTCAAGCCACAATGTCTGTAGATGTTAGCAGATATCTTGCGGGAGTCCTCAGGACCAATGATTTCTCTGTAAGGTCATATAACGGCCAAAGGATATGAGATCATTTAAAAGGGCCGGGTGGACCCTATGGTACAAACAGTCCAAGATGATCATGCCTGCAAACACATTGCTAAAGAAATTCATGGCTTATTTCATGAACACCATGAGACAATCAAATGCCGTCCATCACCAGATCTAAAGAGTACTGAACCCTGAGATGTTCTGGAGTACAGTGGTATTTCCGTCCACTTTATCCCTCAAAGAACTGAAGAATTTATTTTTATTAACTGTCCAATATCCAAAAGCACACAGTTCAGGACATGTCTGACAGCATTCCAAGAATATCTGAAGGAAAATGGTGGCCCAACTCAACCCAGTCATTCATATTATTTAGTATTTGTAGGTGTTCCTGCTAATTTGTTCAGCCATTGTATATGTTTCTAGTTTTATTGCCATTTTGAAAACATTCGTAACACTCATTGTACATGTGTTAAGTGGGGGGACACGTTTTTAAAGTGATGAGGCAAGCATACCAGGATCTCTGACACCTTGATGCTACAGTCGGTGTAGATGCACAGCTTGGCAGCACTCAGAGGGACTGTCTCGCGAAGCTTAGACGCCAAAAACAGGCAAACCGTGCCCAGGAGCTGCAGGCGAATCTTCTTTAATGGAAAACCAGCCAGGTAACGATCCAGGAAATGGACTGACAGTGGAAACACCTCATCCTCACACTTCTGCTCTTCACAAACCTGCGGCAGACCGAGGGCGATGACATCATCAGGCTCTAGTGAACTGGCACTCGCTGTCTTAAAACTGTAAATGAATGCTGTTATTTTAATCACCCAGAAATATACATTTAAATAAGTGGTTTAATTTATACTCTATAGGCAAAAATAAGAACATTTTTAGAAAACAGTTTTGCAGTTTCTGTACAATCCACATGCTAACTATAACGTTATGAGGTTTTATACAAGGACCAAGAAAACCTTGAATTTAAACACCTGACATTTTGGGATCCTTAGTTCTCCAGTAGAGACCCATGCAGTTTGCAGATTACTTAAATCCTCCAATTACCTGGTGACTACTTTTATCAGGGCAAATGATCAGCATCTTGACAAATGCCTTATAATTTTTTCATTGGCTCAAAACGTAGTAACTGATGTTAGCTCCATTAACTTGGGTGCCAGCAAAACATTCAACACGTTTAAAGTTGAGTATATCTGTGCAGGACAGCCGAATTACTACAGTGCGAGCTACAGCTATGATCGATCGGGCTGAACAGGTTCACATCTGCAGAACTTCTTCATAGATGAAGGAGATTCCAGCATCTGGCGTGACACTCCCGCTTTCAGACTCTCACGCAATAAATCTCATAGCAAATCTGTATTATTCCATTATAAACGCAAACTTAGCTGCATCCGAAGCGTTGGGGCAGTTTGCAAACCCTGCAGAGTATTTACAGTAATAAAGCTGTTACATGCATGTAAATGCGCGTGCACGTGCGTGCAGACTTGGCTCTAATAGAAAATCTCACTCCAGCCACCTGACTAAAGCTGGCAACCCTGCAGTTAATCGGTCCCTTTAGCAGGAGCCCCCCAGCCTGCCGGAATCCCCCCCACCTGCAGCATCCACGCCGTCAGCGTCCTCCGCATGTGCGGCTGCACCTCCGTCTGGACGCGGCCGAAGTACGAGCCGGCGGCGGCGGCCCAGGGCCGCTTCTCCAGGGCCAGCAGGTTATGCAGCGCCCTGCCGTCCTCAGTCATGGCCGGGTCACGGCTAGCCCGAGGGGCGCGGCAGCACGGGGCCGCCGGACAGCTCTCAAACCCGCCGTCTTCCAGGCACATTAAATTCATCTGTCAATGTAACCGGATTAGAAGTTTAACAGGGAGCCGGCGGGGATGCACGGGTGCTCGGCGGCAGCAGGACCTGCATTAATCACAGCTTTGCAATCAGTGGTCACCGGTAGTTCGATAACGCCTACTCATTGTATCTGCATATTAAACATTAATTCATTAACGAAACCATAGATAGTGAACAATAAGCATTTGTTACATGCTTCAAGTGAAAATGCTGTCTTTGCGGAAAATCTCTGTATTAAGGACAATGTGGATTAGTGCATTGCTACATATATATTTATAAAATATGGACTGCGTTCAAGAGTTCACGGACTGGGGAACTCGGTACATCACAGCAAGTTAAGAGGATCGTAGCGGCCGTGAGATGGCTCCACCTAGCGGCAGTGTTGGGGAAGTTACTCACAAAAGTAATCCATTAGAGACAGAGGGGGGAAGTTCAGGTCCAGAAGTATTAGTCCAGACCAAGATTTTGTTCCGACCAGCCAGCTGAGTATGAAGCTGCACAGTCACAGAGTACTCAACGGGATGGTTGAAACAAAACCTTGGTCTGGATTTGTACTTTATGAACCTGAACTTTCTAACTCTGACTTTGATGGATTGCTGAAGTGAGTAACACCCCCACACTGCCGCTAGGTGGAGCCTCTCAGCGTATCCCGGCAGTCCTGTTCCGGGCAACCTTCCTCCCCGTTTTCTTTCCAGGCTTGTATGGTCCTTAATAGGCTAATAATTAATGTGGCAGGTCGAAACCAGTGTGGGCTGGAATGAAAACGTTGTGGCAGGAACAGGACCGAGATCTGCTGGCTTTATGTTAGTGTGTTATCCTGCGTGCCCCGATCTCTGCCAGTTACACGTGTCTCCATCCCTCTGAATAGCATGTCACTGTCCGGCGTCCGACCCCCTTGCGGTTCCCGTTACCTATGTCAGAATCGTAATTGATGTTTATTAGTCCTTATAATTAAGGGTCACAGTAAAAACAGAACCCGTTCGTTCGGAATCTGCCTTACTTCTTAGTGCTCCGGCCGCTGCGACGCCTGGGTCAGCCGTGCATTATTTCAGGCTTTTATGAAAAGATCATTTAAAATACGATTTTAGAACAAGAATAGTAATAGGTTAGTGTCCTCAAGCTTTTTAAAATAATATTTGGTATTTGATTTGATGGAATTGCGACCGCCTAGTAATCAGACGTGGAAATCATTCATGCTATATAAACAGGCGTATTTTTCGACCTTTTATGATTACTGTGTTCAGCTCCAGCATCACAGGGTGGCTTGTAAAGAGATGCTCCTCCTGAGCTGCGATGATGACATTTAAACAATTAAAAGCTCAGAGCAGCGAGACTGATCCTGCATGAAGGAGAGTGTAATGCTCATGTTTAAGATCCTGTGCCTGAACATGCATAAGCGGTCTTTTTGCGAAGAGGCGCTGCTGCTGCTGCTCGTGCTCGTGCTGGCGCGAGGAGGGCGTGCAGACTCACACACGTGCATCCGAATCCGGTCTCAGGGGTGCGAGGCCACCATGCCACCCCCACTATTCCTGTATTTCTTATATCTCACCACCACCTCACTTAATTAACTTAATTAGTTAAATAACAGTATGAGGTTTTGATTAGCAACATATGGCATTCCAGCGGTTAAGTCAGGAAACACAGGGGTATTCATGGGTGGTTACTGCACATACCGTGGTGGTTTCAGAGAGATTTTGCTTAATCAAAAATACAGTTTAACTTTTACTAAAACATTGCCCCTCTATGGTTATTTATGATATTGTGTCTGTTTACTATCTAATCAAATCTGTTGTAGCATAAGGCTATCTCACTATAATGAAGTTACGTAAGATATTACCAGATTTGATCATACACATACTTAATTTTAAGTGAAATACATTAATATTTAATCTAGCGAATAATAACGCATGCATTGAATTACGAATCGTATACGCGCTGTTTTAATTAAGACACGTGCTGACCAGCACGTGAAAACGATTTAAAGCCTGATTAGAGTCACGTGATCACAAATGCGTGTTTTGACGTGTTCAGTTTTATACTAGCTCAGAGAAACCGAATTAAAATATATGTTTGAAGGTGAGTCTAAAGTTATCTATAGAAAAAATACTTTCGAAGTCTTTATGATACCCTTGTTAATTCCCGTCGATGAAGGCTGCGGTAATGTTTCATAATGTAGATGTAAACTATTGTTCGTTTTAACGAGGTAAAATTTAAACGCGTAATCCTTCGGTTTTATGTATCAGTAGTACGAATGTTGAATGTTATGAGGCTTATTGATATTGTACTGTTTGACTATGTATCTGCACCTGTACTAACTTATCCATGATTTTATATTTTTATTTTTTCCAAAAAAAGAGCTTTTACCTGAAACAACCCTAGCAAGAGGACAAACCAGCCTTTGAGGACGATGGCGGCTACTTTGGATGGACTGAATGGCCGGCAAACAGACGGATTGTGGGGTATTACCAAGCAGCAAGGTGACCAAAAATGTGAAGATCTCCTAGGTAGGTGTGAGAGAACCGGTGGTAATGATTTTATAAACTTCAGTATTTGACATATGAGAGAAGTCCCTTGGTTTGGACAGACCAATCTAACTACCAAGTGATGACTACGAATGAACAGAAAATTACCAGGTTATGGAATGTGAAGTGTTTTGAGATCTAGCAGTTTTTTTTTTTTTTCTGCTGTAATCCAATAAATTGTGCCTTCTGCAGATTTTAACCTTGTGTGCCTGTTTCGCAGAAGCCCTTTATAGCCCCGCAGGAGGCATCGCTGCTGCTTTGAGGTCTGTCGCATCCTGGAACACATGGAATCATAGCCCAGCAGCCCTCTCTCCCGACCCCCAGTTCACCTTCCCTGGACAGGATGAGGCTCAGAATGTGCCCTCTCCAAAAACTTCCCCCCACGCAGAGATCTCAGGAAAAAGAGGGTTTGTGCTTTTGAAATCACCTGTAAAATTTAGTCTTAGTGGAAACTGCCTGAAAGTGTGTGGGTTTTTTTTTTTTTTCCTTTCCTCCAGGTGTGAGATCAGTCTCAACGAGAGCGATAAGGAAATGACTGAAATCACAAGTGCATCAAAGTATTATCGATCATGTAAGAGATTCTCTTTCCCTTTGTGAACTTCAATGCGTTTGCATGTTGTATAGAGTGAAAACTTCCAATCATTATTGCTAGGTGACATCTGAACAGTTACAATGGATACACTAGTCAGTTATGGACTTGCTGATTTAAAGTGGGTAACATCAGTACAGTAAACTTGGCATGTTGGTCTTGTACAAAATGCACTGAAAATGAAACTTACTTAAACGGGTGCAATTTTGTTGGAGTACGTTTCTGAAATTAGGTGGACTAAGTTGCGGAAATGAACAGCAGGCTACTTACTAAATGGGGATTTGGTATCAAAAAATAGGTTACTGCTAAACTGATTCATTTTCAGGTATTCTGAAATAGATGAATTTATTCCAACGTTAAACTTTGCAAAGTACTAATGGGATGAATAAGAGGGCAGCGTGTCTCCTCAATGAACGCCATTCTGCAAAGCTGGGATTGGATTTCTGGATTTTGTGATCGAGGCTTCTTGAAAGCATGGCTCCAGACATGCATGTAACTTGGTGGTTTGACTCTGGGGGGGGATATGAATCAATTTGTCTGACATGCTAACTGGTGCCATTAAAACACTTTTTTTTCCTTTTCTGCTGCATTCTATTTCTGCACTTGACTACCTTTCCTATACAGTGCACTTCTGAATAACATGAAATCGTCTTTTTTTTTTTCCCCTTTCCTGTTTGTTGATGGACAGCACCTCTGTACCAGGACTACTGCCTGCAGTGTGTACAGGCAGAAATGCACAGGATTCAGGGCAGTGATCTTTCCGCTTTGGCGGCTTCCATTCACCTGCCTGGCCTCATGAGGTCCAGCTCTGCTGTAGTGACACCGCCTACTCCTCATTCATTTCCCCGAGAAAAGGCCTGCCTTCTGTGGCAGGATTTACCTGAGGTTCGAGAGCAGGGTCTCCTAGAGAGACTGGGTCCAAAGGAGGTCAAGCTGCAAGAGGTGGAGTGTCACTGGTTAAGCAAATACTTAGACTTTTTCTTTTATTTAATTGGAAATCAATAAAACTTTACTTAATGGGGCACAAATAATATAGTATTATGCTAGTACTTGTGTATTAATCAAATTTGCTGATCTCGTGTTAATTCATCATTAATCGTGATGCATCTTTTATCAAGTAGTGACTTGTTTGTGATTTTGTACCTCAGTAGTAACCAAGTTATTAATCTGCTTGTGCCTGTAAAGTATTACTGAAATCTTTATGTATACAACATTTTGCTTAAGTGTTAAACAGTAACTTGCAGTCCTGGGGCCTGTTCCACGAAGCAGGATTTGTCAGGAGCCAGAACTTGTCGGATTTAAGGTAGTCTGGGCTAGATGGACTATTTGTTCACTTTCATTTAGTCTGGACTACCTTAAATCCAGCAAGTCATCCAGTTAAGCAAGAAATCCTGCTTTGTGGAACAGGCCCCTGTAGTTTTGAGTTGTGTATTGTACTTTGACAGATTAGCAGTCATTGTATCTTGTCTTGATTTTAATCTTAGAGGATATTGTGATTTGTGAGGAGTTAGGTACATCTGCCTGAATGGTGCTTCTCTATGCCTGCCAGGCCATGTTTGAGCTGATCAGGTCAGAGGCCTCATACGTGAAGAGTCTGGCAGTGACAGTGTGTCATTTTCAAGGGTCACAGATGTTACGCCTGTCCCTGCTTACAGTGGAACACCACATTCTCTTCTCAAACCTTCGGGATGTCCAAAGAATGAGTGAGCGGTAGGTCCTGAGCAACCCTGGGTACGTGCCAGAATGAAGTCTGCAATGAGTGCAGACCGAATGCTTTTTATTCATTTTTAACTTGATGGTATTGTCACCCTCTGGTTTCTGGAAACTGAAAAGGTTAACTTGCTCCTGGTTTTTAAGTATAAATGGGAGCCTGTCTGGTAACTTGGAATACCTGTCCAGAAACAAAATTGCAAAGGCTGACTATCGGTTAGGTCAGCTCATTAGGTTAATCTATGAGTGGGGGGGGCTGTTCTTTTTTTTTTAGGAATCTACCATCTTTCCATAGAAACTTTCACAAATGTGAAATTGTAAAGCGTATGTAGTGATGACACCTGTATACCAGTTTCTGTCCCTAGGTGTTGTAATAATGATGCATGATATCTATTTAACAGATTTCTGTGACTCATGAGAAGAGAGGATCAAGATGGATGGATTGAATACAAATTTTGCTAGTGTTTAATTGAGAGAGTGCTGTAGATTTTCAAAGGCAACAACCATTTTTTGTTGGCAGGTTCCTGCTTGACTTGGAGGCCCGTCTAGGGGAGAACGTCATGATGCATCAGATTGGAGACCTTGTGCTACAGCATCATGCCGCACTTCGTCGGGTCTATGTGCCCTACATCACCAACATGATGTACCAGGAGACGCTCCTCAAGCGTCTGATGTCTGTCGCTGTCCTTTTCCCTTTTGTCAATGTTAAGTTGCTGCTTTTTTGACCCTCATGTTCCCTCTTCTGCAGGAAGGAGAACAGAGGATTTGTGCATGCGCTGAAGAAAGTGGAGAAGCACCCTGCGTGCCAGCGACAAACCCTGAAATCCTTCCTGGTGCTACCCTTCCAAAGGATCACACGATTGCGGATCGTTCTAGAGGTGAAGGTTCCCTCCTTGAGGGTTAATGAAATGCTCATGACGTTGACCGTGCTCCTTCTGTACCTGTACACCACCATATTTGGAAAGCTATGGGCACGTATAGCCTGATGAGCTAAAATATGACTACCCATACACGATGCAAATGTTGACTCAAAACGGCACATCAGGGTCTGGCATGTATTAGTTGGTAAGCCAACATTTGGTACTCGTAGTTTATGTATTGAATGCAGAATGACTGGGCGGGGCTAAAAACCTGAGTGACTAAGGGCCAAATCATTATTTTCGGATGGTTGGGTCAGAGCATCTCTGAATCCGCAGGGCTTGTGGGGTACTCGCAGTCACTCATGGTGAGTACCTACTGAGAGTCTTCTAAAGAGGGGGGAAAACCATGAACCACTGACAAGGTAGACTTGTCATTGTAGGCTGTCAACAAAAGCAGATGTGTGGTACAAACCAGCTGAAGGGCTTCTGTAACATGATTTGTTATAGGAGTAATGAGTCATGTGACACAGGGCATCGCTCCCTGCTGCATATCCCACAGATGCTTGACTCCCACTTCCCATTCTGATGTGGTTAAAATGGGCACCCTGACCTGCGGCTATGCAGCCCCATACGCAGCAGGGCATGCTGTGGTGACCATCAGAATTATCTGCCATTATTGCCACAGTAGCCCTTTTGTTGGCTTTGGTGGCCAAGACTCATAGATAAGCAAACACCCTGTCACCCTGAGACTCTTCTCTCAGTAGGCATTCACCATTACTAAGCATGAGGTCACACTTTGCTTCAGTACGATTTTATTGTAAGTCTGCAGACAACAGACGTGTTTTGGCATAATGCCGTTTACTGCAAGGAATTGACATGCTTTCTTAGACTTGTCATTTTTCATCCTGCACCTCTAAAACGTGGTCTACCATACCATCAGTTCCTAAGGGTGTGATGTATTTGTGACAGGGATGATGTGTGTAAGATGCGAGCTGGAGTGTCTCTCACAATTCTTGAGCAGGGGGTTCTTGTGATGCCTTAGTTTGGGACTGATTAGGTTGAGCACATAATAATCAACACGGAGTTGATGAATCACATAACATTATATTGGATATTATGCCTGTTAGTGGTTGTCGCGCAGGGATGTCTGTTTTAATGGGAACTGCACATGGTCTGCGTTACGCAGAAATGAGTCTGTTGCGTGCCGACTTTAAAACTATATTGAAGCAAAGTACAACCTTTTATATTTGATTTGCTGGACTGCAAAAATTGAATCTGTATCAATTGTATAATAGTACTAGTAGTGAAGCCTGTTCTGTACCATATTCACTCCACTCACCACGACTGAGAACCCCAGTGTGTGTGTGTGGCAGGCACAGTGAGGGGAAATGACCCTTTGTGCAACTTCTTCTAGAACATCTTGAAGCTGACACCACTTGAGTCTGACCCAGTTACCCTTCTGAAGCAAGCTATACTGGCCATTCACCAGGTACTGTACTATACAAAGGGAATTTAGTAATGTACTTTTAATGCGGGTCTAAAATAACTTTGTCCTTTCTAACCTTTGCACACTTTGGTCTCAATTCTTACTCCATTTTCCCTTCCGGTTCTTGAACCTGCCTGGTCCAGATCTTGACGGAATGTGATGACAGCGTTCAGCGCATGAAACAAACTGAAAAACTTGTTGCACTGGAGAAACTGCTTGACTTCAAAAGGGTTAAGGTTGTCCTGTCTAGCTCACTGGGAACTTAACATGTTGAACAGTTATCAATATAACACAGAGTTACAGGAACATTTATGAGTGACATTTGCATGCTGTAACACTCCTGTTATTGCAGTCTCTCCCCCTTATCAGTCACAAGCGCCACCTAGTGCAAGAAGGCTGCTTTCGGCAAGTATTAAGAAAAGGTCCTTTGAGTAGAGGCTCAGTCTCATTCCTGAACATCTACTTGCACCTCTTCAATGATCTTCTGGTGCTGTCTCTCCAGGGGTATGTTATGCTCAAAGAATACTCAGTGTGTTTTGGGCGCCCCCAGGTGTGAGAGGGGTGGGGGTGGAGATCACAACCGATTTTACAACAGCATGTGAAATGAATAGGAACATACTAAAAGGTTGTAGAAACCTTCTTCTGTGTCCCTTTTAAATTGTTCATAGATATTGTTTTTCAGTTTGATACTAGACTGATGTACTGCTACCTTTCAGAGAGCACCGTTTCCATGTACTGGATTATGCCCGGTTTCCTGCCCATGTCAGTGTGGGCCAGGTGATGGCTAACACTCAAGGGCTGCCACAACATTGCTTCCAGTTGCACATCTCTCAGAACCACTCAAACGTCCCTGCTGACTTTCTCCTTGCTGCTAATGCTGGGTAATGACCAGGAGTTGGCTTGAGTTTTTGTAAAGGACTTTTAGAAGAGTATGGACATTCGCTTGAAAGAGTGATAGGAAAACCAGTCAGCATGTTAATGTACATTGTGCTATTTGCAAAACAGTATCTGTTTACAAAGGATTTCAAATTCTTGAAAATGTAAGTGGTTTGATTTTTGTGGGGGGGAAATGTTTTTATATACACAGGTCAGAAAGGGATGTGTGGGTTAGACTCCTATCGCCACAAGGAGGCGACACGACTACAAGAGAGACTTGACAGGTACTGATTAATCATCTTAGTTTGACTAAGCTACTGATCTATAGTTTTCACTACGATTTTTAAAGATCATAGTTACCAGGCTGAAATGAGTGCAAACGTGACTGAAGGGATTTTTTTCCTCGTAGGGTTTGCCGTTCGCCATGAAGACTATGTATATTGCTCTTTAATATTACAAGGGAACGACGGATGCTTTGTCAAGATGTTATTTTAACGGTACGGTTCTAATAAAGTGTAACATGTCAACGTGTAATAGCTTTTCTATGGCGGCAAATGTAAGCAAGATCCACTCCACTTGTGATTCCATGCGACAAACTAGTAATTTTTAGAGTGTGTGTGT
>JAAGVU020000123.1:18013622-18036430 GCA_011763525.2 Mormyrus iriodes | reverse complement strand
ATGGCGGCAAATGTAAGCAAGATCCACTCCACTTGTGATTCCATGCGACAAACTAGTAATTTTTAGAGTGTGTGTGTGTGTGTGTGTGTACACAATTTAAATCATTTAGGGTGCTTCTAATATTTCTTTGTCTTTTGAGATGAGGTTCAACCACGGTCTACAAAAAATGTTTTGGATTGTAAAAGTTAATTGCACGATGCACGAGAATTACATCTCACTTAATGAGGGCTGTATATAACTTGGTGTCATTTGAACACCCACTATCAGTCCTCCTCGTACGTACTTGCGGACTCCTTCACCAGAGTCTGGCCCCCTACCTCACCTCTCCCTTCCTCTCCAACCCGAAACCCACCTCCTTCCTGAGTCCCGGAAACCTCGTCATGTTGCACAGATCATTTGATTGAAACTGAGTGGAGATAAAATTAGAGGTACTTAATCAAATCGATACGGAGTGACTGGGACCATCGTGCTTTCACAGCAAACAGCAACCACATTCAAATCCTTTTCTTAACTAAACTAGCAGTCTTTTAAAAGGAAGGTAGGCTCATAACGTCACTGAAAGACAACCCGTGAATCAACTGGTGAATTCCTCTGTGGTTAAAAGGCTAAGGGTGCTTTGCCAGGCAGCAGTACAAGCCTTCGGGCTGCTTTCTACATAGTGACGACACGTGAACACCGCGAGCGCCGAAGCGGCCGGAAGTCATTCAACTTTATAATGAGCTGTGACGCGTTTCGGTGGCAACCAATCGGCACGTATAAGTGTTCCACTAAAGAGAGTTCCATAGAACACAAGCGTATAAACTTTTGTTCCGACCAAACCTTACCCAAGCACAATGGAGGGGAAACTGTATGGAATGCCGTCGGGGGATAAACCGTGAGGCGGAATACGTCTCCATACGTAATTTTTACCCTCTAGACACAATAAAACCAGTGTTTAGGCTGAATAAAAATAAGCGTTTAAGAACGTGTACACGTACATTTGTATACCGGGTCAAGACTGTGCAATAGGGTTGCCAACTTTGGTCAGCTGGCTGGCGTGAGACTTTCAATTCCAGACAAGTCTGCGCACACATGCATTATTACATGTATGTAATAGTTTTATTACCTAGTAAATAGCCTGTAGGGTTTGCAAACTACCAAAATGCTTTTGATGGAGCTAATTTTTAGGTTTATAATGGAATTATGTAGATTTGCCATAAGATTTCTTGCGTGAGTCTAGAAGCGTGAGTGTCACGCCAGATGCGTGAGAGCTGGCAGCCCTGGTGCAAACGTACGCGTTAAAGAGGTCTTTCAGTACCAAGAGAGATCTACGCTAGCCCTTTTCAATCCAAGGGCAAAGGGTTTAGCCTGCAATGCGTTATATTGGTTGCTGTATGATAATATTTAAGCTTTTAATATCTGTTGAAACTCATTTTGTGTGAATTTCAACGAAGTATGGTGAAATATTCGTCTGACTTGGAGCTACTAAAGTAAAAGGAGCAAAGTAGTCAGTGCCGGAGTGGGACTGAATTTCTGACCAGGAGTTCAGGACCACGGACAGCCTAATATAAAAACTATATACACAATTACTTACATCGTAGGTGTCCGTTAACGTATCCATTATCTAGGCTACCGAAGGTACATTATCTACACGCTTTAACTTTCCGTTAATGTAATTTTTACTGGCACGTTTCACCGATATCACTAAAGATGGAGCGGCTTTGATATAAAAAAGGAAGCTTCATTAAAGTGCGCATTAAATATGATCTTTGCAAATTCCAAAACATCTTTAGTATACCACTTGATTTAACTTTTCCTGAATTTGCACGATCATTAATGATGCACATTTTGAGGACGTGTCCATGCGAATGTGTCGGGATGTGTATGTGTAATGTGCCGAATGTGTAAGGATTCAAACTGATTGGTGTTGTGTGGAAAAGGGGGAAATGCCACCGTGACGTCTTCGACACGTCAGAGGGCGTCCCCTGCGTCAGGTACGTCACGGGCGGGGCTGACGCTGTCGCCGGCTGCGTTGCGAACGTAAAGTTATGAGTTATGGTAAGCTACCTAGTACTTTATTATATAAGTAGTTGAAAACCTTGCATGGTGGATTTGTGACTTAGATTATTAGAAAAGTTGATAGACTGTTAGGCAATCTCACTAGCTTGCACGCTCGTATTTATAACGTGTATATATAACGTACAGTACTCACAAAATGTATGCAGGTACACCGGGTCTACGGCAATTGCTTGCAAGAAAAGTGACCTCGTCCTCTTTTAAATGCTCCCTGGTTACCTGGCTGTAGGATCCTGAGGATAAATTCTAACTCTAATTCTAAATAACTAAATAAATTTTAATTTTTGCATTTCCAGTACAAGTTGAACATTTGCAAACTTACAAAATATACATCTGCCCATTTTCCAGCCGCTTACCCAGGATAGGTTGAGCCTGTCCCAAGTCCTGCAGAATATAGCATTCCATCAGAGAACACAAAATCACACTATGGCCGATTTTCAAACACCCTTTCACTTAACAACGGGTTTTACTTCGTAAAACACGTGCATATCCAAATTTGATAACACTGAATGCATCTAGTTTACATTTTTTAAGAACGTCAAATGAATGCTGGTGTCTGCTAGTAACTGGCTGGTTTAAAGGTGAGCTGTTCCATCGGATGGGGCTATGGACCTTCCGCCGCCCTTTGGATCAGTGGTGCAGATGGACTGGCACAAGTCTGTTGAAGGAAAGGGATTCTTCTCCCGGATCAAACGCAAGAAAAGACGGAGGGTTTTCGGTATGAATGACTCTTAATGCACCGATTACTAAGATGCGAGCTTTCAGACTTCTTAGAACTGTTAGAATTATTTGCCACAATAATGTTTTAAATGCAGTTTTTCAGGTAACAGTTTATAAGTAGTCTTCAGTAAAATGTGTGTACTGGAATACTGCATGTAAGTATTAGGAAATTGATAAGATTAGTGTGTGTGTGTGTGTGTTTGTGTATTTTTTATATATATATATATAATATATAAAATTAAATTTTTTTAGGTTTGCTAGAAGCCCCTGCAATTCCTCCCTTGGTAAATGTGGACACTGTCCGCTATAAGGTCTTCCTGTCGGGGAAGAGTGGTGTGGGAAAGAGTGCTCTGGCTGCTCGTCTTGCTGGTCTGGATGTGCCCTGTGTGCACTACGAGACTATAGGTTGGTACTTGGTTGATACATGGGAGGGAAATAGAAGAGCAGGGGGGTATTCTACAAAGCAGAAGTTCCCAGTTAGCTGGATAACTTAAGCCAACTGTGGAAACGGTCAAATAGGAGGGGAAGTGAGTGACATTCCTACTGGACAATCCTTACATTTTGCTTATCTGACTAATGGAAAAAAAAATCCCTGGGCTTGTTCCATGAAGCAGGATTTCTTGCTTAGCCAGATAACTTGTCAGATTTAAATGTAAAGGAATGAAGATAAAGTCCATGTAGTCCAGACAACCTTAAATCCAACAAGTTATCCAACTAAGCAAGAGATCCTCCTCTATGGAACACACCCCTGCTTTGTGGAATACCTTCTTGGATTTCTCAGTTAGATGTCTTCCATCTCAAGTTAACCCATGATTGTCCAATAGGAATGCTCCTTACCTAAACTCTTATTGGGCAATTATGACTTCCAGCTTAAACTAACCCAGCTAACTGAGGAATTCTGCTTCATGGAACACCCCCTTTGTGTGAAGGTATCTTAAATAAAACTATCAGCTGCAAAAAGGAGAGGTTCATCTTGTTTTGAGTTTTTGCATTAAATTATGACTTGTTTTTGTTCCTGTGCGCTAGTTGAAATAGTTTTGCCTGAACGGTTTCGTTATAGAGTTATGCTTTATTATTTGGGCAGTGTATTTTCACAGATTTCTCTTTGGACAAGCTATGTTCAAAAGTCTTTGGATATTGTGTGCTGTAAACATAAGGCCCCGCTGGTGGTTGTGTTGTACCTGTTAGTTTATGGCTTGCGATCTGCTGCATCCTCAGGAATTCAGACCTCTGCACTGTTCTGGCCAGTGAAGTTGAGGAACAGTGGCCAGGTCCTGTTCTTCCATCTGCATCTGTGGGACTGTGGAGAAAATGCTCTGCGTCGCTTTGACCATCTTCTCCCGGTAGGTAGTTCCCATCACACATGCTGATGTTTTCACATATCGCTTTCTGACACGTGGTCGTCGGTGTGAGCAGAACTCTCATATTTAGTGATACTTTACTGTAATGCTGTTGCACAGTTGCCTATTTCAGGAAATAAAATTGATTCATAACTTGATTGAAATGAGGTAGTGTGTGGCTCTTTGGGTTAGCACGCTGTGTCTGTGATCAGAAGGTCACCGGTTCCAATCCCATGACTGGCAGAGTGGTTTGCTCAAGGTCCCAACAAGGAAGGCCCTTAATTCCAGTTGCTCCGAAGACTGCCTTTGCTGTACCTCACTTTGGATCAATGTTTTTGCAAAATAAATGTAACATTTTTTGGTCTCATGAGCACTTGGTTTTAATACTAATAATGGGGAAACTGAATTCATGACATTCTCTAGCTATTATGTAATGCTATTGTGTAGTAATACATTCGCATCTTTCTCCCCTCCCCCAGGCCTGTAAGGAGCAGTTGGACGCCATCCTCTTCCTGTTCTCCTTCACAGACCGCTCTTCCTTTGTTGATTTACCTGGTCAGATTGCTCGGGGATGTGACCCTTCAGATAATGTTGTGAAATTGGTGGTAGGCACCAAGTATCCTTTTATAAAAGTCCTGACAGGGTACCGTTGACCCCAACCCGCTGACTCTCTCACACGGTTTTCTGAATTGTCATGCTGATGTTCAACGTGATCATCCTTAATGTAACATCAATGTCCGACCTGTTCATGCACACAGATGTGACAGAGCAAGAAGTGAAGACTTTCCAAGAACGGTGGGGTGTTCCCGTGTTTTGTATCGGCGGGGATGTGTGTGATGACCTGCAGAATGTAGCTCCGCTCCTCAACACCCTTGCAGAGCTCCTGTGGCACCGGGACTGCGTGACTGTTGGTGCAGTGCCAGCCAGTGAGTCTGCTGTGGGAGATACCGGCAGCCGTGCTGGACACTGACCAGACCAAACGCTTGCCTTTAAAAGTTGGTCATATCATCTTTAAGGGTCAGTCGCGCCTGTCTGTCCGTCCGACTGACTGACTCAGTCGGTCTGTCCGTCTAATACTGCCCCCTGGAGTGCCTCTTCTGCATTACAAATGTAATTAAAAAAATGTATATATGGAAGTAGCTGTATACATCACTAAGAAAAGTTTTGATAATTTGTAACAAACTGAATGTGAACCTGTGTGACTTAACACAAACGAATACTTCATTTCATTTATGTCAATTCTTTTAACTTAAGTTTCACGGTTTGTTCTACTGTACTGAATTGTGCATTTCATATTGGAAAATGTCTGTTAAAGATGATGGTGCATCATAGCAAAGTTCTGTAACGTTTTGGTGTCATTTTGTAATTTATCAACATAAGCGAAAGTAATGTAACACATATATGTGGCACAGCTAGTTGTTCCTGTGCACCTGGGGGGAAATTGTGGAGGAAGTGGTTGAGGCCCAGTGTGCTGGAATGAAAACAAGTGTGTATGGTGTACTTGGGTGGGTGGGGGGGGGGGGGTGTGCAGTAGTAGCATGGAATAACAACATGCTTTAGACTTGCTGCAAAGCAAGGAAATGCTGTTGATTCTCAACCATTAGGGAGAATCGAACTGTGTCTTTAGTTAATGTGGATGTTTCAGTGTGTGCTTGAGCACCCCCACAGGCCCAGACTTGAACTACAGCCACGGCAGTTTGTAAAAGTGGGATTTTCAAGGTTTATTGAAATGAGCATTGTTTTATATGATGTCTAGTCTACACTGTTAGTGGTCGTACAACTTAACATTTTTGAAGTTCACTGAAAAACTGTTTGGCAGTGTCTTTTGCTCTGTACAAATTGCAAATATACACAGCATAAAAATGGAAGTACCTGTTCAAGGATCTAAAAATTATTTTACATAATGTATCTGAGTGGAACCAGAAGGACCAGAGTATGCCGCATCTACCGCGGTTTGTCATCATGCTTTTGACCCTAACCAGTAGAATTGAGGGTTGTGACGTTTTTGTTCTGTAACACATCTTAAAGTGTTGTGCTTGAAACAAAATGATTCTGAATTATTTTCAATTGGCCTTTTTTTGCTTTAATTCATAGAAAAATTACCTACAGAATTGCTGCAGGAGTCTTCATAACTAATTGTATAAATTCCGTCATAAAATTTTGATTTAGCATGAGACATGGTTAAGATGTGTAACCCTCTGATGTACAAAACATTGACAGCGAGTTCGTCACAGGTCACTTCAGCACAGGTGAATACGCTTCTTTGTGGTCTCATGCCTCCTTAGTCACACACCTTTCAGGCATGTTTAGATGCTTTCTGCTGGAGGCCAATAAAATTGTTTCTCTGCAATATTCTTGGTGCCCAGTCTGCAGTCCGAGGTACAGGCTTCAAGTCGGTCAGGAGTCACTGACTGCTTGTTGACTTCCCTGTATGACTCTCACAGTCGTCCTTTCCTTCCAAAATCTCTAATTTTGTTTCCTTTTTTTCTGCTATTGCCTATATGTTTCTTTGGTTTTTTTAAATCCGGGGTTATGCTCCTGTCGCCGGCATAATGGGACATATCCTGTACACTATGGGCAATTTAAGTTTCCGATTTAGCTTAACTGCATTTCTTTGGGCCGCAGGCAGAAACCGGAGCAGCGCAGGGGGAACATTCAGCCTTACGCACACAGTGGAGCTGTAAGGCAGCAGTGACACCCACTGAGCCAGGCTGCTGCTCTTTGGTTTCCCTGTGGGCTAATTATGATGCCAGGAAGACTAATTAACCAGTGTTTTAATAACCGGGTTTTATGAGCCTGAACGACTGCTGAGGAATGTAGCTCTCCTTCACCCTTTTCCTAAACCACATCATGGAATTTCTATCCATCAGAGGTGGATAGTTCAGGTCCAGAGGTACAAATCCAGACCAAGATTTTGTTCCAACCAATCAGTTGATTATAAAGAGTCACAGTGACAGTACTCAATTGGTTGGTTGGAACAAAATCATGGTCTGGATTTTTACTTTCTGGACCTCTGTCATCCATACTTCAAAAAGAGGGAGGAAAAAAATGCTTTAGCTTAAGGCAATGTTTCCCAATCCGGTCCTCGGGGAGCAGCAGTTAGTCCACGTTTTTGCTCTGGCAGGGAGCTGAGGACTGGGTTGGGAACACCAAACTTTACTGAACCGGCTGTTATGCTTGGAAGTGATACATGGTTTTTTTTCTGTAATTTGGTGTCATCTATTGCAACTTTTTCTTAAAAGTTGAGCTGCGTCTCTTCATCAGTGTCTAAACAACCTTCTATGGACAACAGTATACAACATTCTGGTTCTGATAATTAAGCACAACAGAAGCTATAGTTTATCAAATATTCCTTGGATGTCCAAGTATAAGAATTTGGACCATGGGTGTTCCTGTAATTAACATGAAGTAAAAATGTGCAAGAGTACACCAGCCCTCATAGACTAGCTTCACCATGAATAGTTAGTGACAGAAACATGAAGTGTTGTACCCTGAGGCAAGGGCCTGTATCTACAGAATGCCATGCAGAGGTCACTTAATTATGGAAGCACTGCCATTAGACTGTTTACATTCTTGTGACTGAAAGATGTAAGTCCTTAATATTTTTTTTCCCAGCTTTGTGATAAGATGCATTATTCTGACAAGTCAGTTGGATGCACCCATCCAGAACTTGGAGCTCCCAAGAATGTGCCTAAATGTTTAGATAATGGTCAATTAATTTGATTTGACACTGTTGAACTAGTTCAAGCCACGCTTTTAGAACATTCTTATCTAGTAGTGCATGAATTACTGTTCTTGTAGAACCAGAATCTGTACTCACTGCATCTTGTCAAAACACTGGAGAAAGAAACCCTGTGCTAAATCCTACAGATGCGAAAAGGTGGCTTAGCAATTCCATGTTTGGTTTTGGTGGGTGGGCCAGGTACTTGGCTAAGTGTTCTGTTATGATAGCAGTGATAGGCTGTGCTATGCCGACTGTGACACTCTTCTTTGTTCTTTTGCTTCTCAGTTTTCTTTGTACTGTCGAGTAGCTGGGGAAGAGCGCTGTTATCTTTGAGTCGCACTATTGGATAACACGACCATTAAAGAAGTATGATCAAACAATCACTTCACTGGCTGGTCTGCTTGACTTAAGTGTAGGTTAGTTCAATTGTAATTATTTTGAACAGTGTAATTAGAATCTTCAGAATAAGTGTAGTTCCTGAAATAAAAGCCTTAATGTTGAACAGCTGAACAAAGAAATAATAAGATTATCTAAAATAAGCATTGAGATATATTTTGGATAATCCCCAACTATCCAAATTTGACTATCACTGAGAAAGATGTTTGTGAGCAGCCCTCTATGAATGTACCACAAGGCTACAAGAGATTGATAAAAAATAACAAGCTGCATGTATTACATTTTACAGCCGACAAACTAAGTATGTATCTTCAGACCATACTTGAAGTGTCTGTCGCCAGTGTTTTTTGGTTACTGATCAGGGAGTTGTTCTTCATGCACTGTCACGAGGGAAGAGCTGGTTGTGTGTGTGTGTGTGTGTTTAAAACCTTGAAATAACTCCCTCAGTATGTGACTGTATTGCCAGCCACTCTCTAATTTCCTGGCAGCCCCGAGCTCAGCCTTAAACTAAAGGGGGAACCAAATCCTGAGAGATTTAGACTAAATTAAAAGGGACTATTGTAGGCCTTTTTCTTTTCCATTTCAGGATAGCAAAACATTCATTAACGGGTGTTGTTGCTTATTAAGAGCATCTGCGCTGCCAGAAGATCAGTAAGATTAGACCGCTGTGGGCATGTAGTGCTGTACTGGTGTTGGAAATAGTAAGCCAGCAGCCCAGGTCTATGGTACAGGAAGCAGGAGATATGATGATACTGTAGGGTTAATGGTTTGGGACAGTGTTTCCCAACCCGGTCCTTGGGGACCCACAGACAGTCCACATTTTTGCTCCCTCCCAACTCCTGAGCAAAAAAGTGGACCGTCTGCAGGTCCCCGAGGATTGGAATGGGAAACACTGGTTTAGGACTCTGACAGTGATCATATATCGATGCCACATGAATAACTAGTTTAGGAGGACTGGGCTGTCAATCTCTTATAATGGTTTAGTATAGAGGGGTGGTATGGTGGGCCAGTGAGTAGTGCTGTCATGTCCCGTATCTAGAGATATAGGTTTGAATCTCAATCCCACTCTAAGAGCGCAGGCAGGCTGCCGTCTCTGTATCGTCCTGAGTGGGTGATTGTGTATGTATGTTTGTCTTTGCCCTGCAATGAACTGGTGTTCGGGGTGTTCTTGTCTTGTGCAACATCCAGGCCTCCGAGTAACCCTGTAGAGGATGAGAGGATGGAAGACAGATGTACAAGCAGCTACCAGAACAGAGGAAATGACAACATAAAGTGTCATTATGGGGTGTCTGCCCTCCTGAAGGCAGCTGAATATTGCATCAATATGTCCTGGTATAGATGTTAAAGTGTCTGTAACTTCAGTGGAGAGAGAAGGCATTATTCTTTGAAAATAAGCCACATACTCAGAGTATCTTCTTGTGAGACAGAAGCACGCAAGTCTGTACGCCTCTACATATGACACAGCTCCACATTAGACCTGTGTGAAGGATCTCACCTCTGATAATATAACTGTTTTCAACTACTGAGTAAACCACCGCAATTCAGTGAAATGATTCAGAGGCAGTTTTTCCTTGTATCGCAAGCTCTTCAACTTTACCATCAAGAAAGTGCTGCTGTTCACATTTACATTTTTCGTCTTATGTGAAATGTACCGCAAGTTTCCCAGTCGTTGTCACTGAAGGTCCTGCCCAGAGTGTCCTGATAATCACTATTCCTCTGACGTCTCTGAGATACCTCCTTCTGTGGTAGTCAAAAGTAAACGGTTAAGTAGTTTTGCCCGGCATTGTTGTACATGATTAGACATTATTTGTTTAATTCCTGTAATTTCTCCTGCTTTTCTGATATATTGTTGGTTGTATTATTAAAAGTAAAAAAAAATCTCACAGCTGGAGAGTTGCCCAGTGTGTAAAGTTGTGCCCATGTATATGTTAATGTGCAATTTATACCTTTGAGGGTCAAATCACTGGGGCTGCACCCTCAAGGGTCTGCCAATTGTACCCTCACGGTAGGTAAATCTACCTTTTAAGGTACAGAAATGGACTCTGAGGAACATTTTTGTACCATTAGGGGTACATTAATGTAGTTTGTACCTTGGGGAACAAAAGAACCAGGGTCGTACCCTTTTTTGCTGACAGTATGGACACCACAAGGCAGGAAACCTGATGCTTACGTTTCGTGTTTTTGTGGGTTTCAGGGCCATAACGGTGAACAAGGGGAGCTCTGAGTGATTCTGGCGTCGCCGTGCCTCCCAGAGCCACGCCCCCCAGCTGTGTGCAGGCAGCTCCTAAGCTGGAATGCGAGACCAGCGATGATCCTTAATAATTCCTTTAACTATTCAGGGGCAGAAATGGGAGAAGGGGGGCAGGGGGCTTTTATTTCCGGGAGAGCATGGGCTTGTATAATTTAGCTGACCAGTGATATATTACTGTTGTAAAGTTTGATTGAATTAATTAGGACAATAATAGACATTTGGAAATGCTAATATCTATTATAAAATCTAAGTGGTTTACTAGCATAGAGAATATTTATTCCCCTTTGATATCAACTGCTTTTTAAAATCAATTTTAGGGACATATCCACATATAAAGGAATTTTGGAGGTTTTTAGAATTCCTTTAATTCTTCTTTTGAATTAAAAAATAATATTATTTTATTTAACCCTACATGGGCATCTGAAGTGTTTTTGTCTGGTCACTGTCTGCAGCCTGTGTGTTTGATATCCTTGCTGGAAACTGATAATCTTTTTCCGGAAAAAAACAGAAAAAAGATTTATTAGGAGTCAGGCAGGTGTTCTTTATAATACTTTACTTTTTATCTCTCTTGCCCCTGGCAGTTGTACTGTGCCCCTGACTCCGCCCTCTCACAGCCGGGCCACGTATTACCCCCAGCCCGCCCTGCCCCGCCCCGCAGGAAATGTGCGTTCATACATGTTGGGACGCCGAGGCTTCCTGCCGGGGCAGTGGCTGCGGCAGGGTTCAGTGTGCCTAACACCCACCGTGGGGCCCTGCCAGCTTGGTGGGGGAGTGGCATAGATGTATGAGGAAGCCTTGGGCTGAGGACAGCAATCTGGCAGCCAGTGCATTTGGCGCTGTCCACGTATCCTCCCCACCCTCCACAAAACAACAAGGGCACGCAGGGATGTTGATACCTAAGCCCCCGTTTGGCCTTAAGATACCTCAAAGAGCCTTACCCCATAAATCTCCACCCACTCAGTCGATTTCACTCAGAGCATTTCTGTAATCACCTTTTATCTTGCTACAATCTATATAGATATTTTATAGGTCCACTTAGAGAGTGACAATAATTCAAAGTTCACGGAAAAGCACAGTGTTTTATATACTTACCTCAGAGCCATGTTTGTCGTTGAGCATGGGACATGTACTTGCTCTCATAATTGGAATTGTGTGAAAATGAGTTTTCTGCTGGATGTGTTTGATTGATAATCGGATTTAAATTTTAAATGGGAATTATTTTACCGGAAAGAAAATTGCAATATGTAATCCGCCCATTTTCTATGCCCACATGTCTTATGCAGGGTTGTGGGGGCAATATGTAATGTTTTATTTATTTTTTAAATTTGTACTATTCTTTTTGCATTGTTGTTAATTTCCACAGAAATTGCCCTTGGCTGACTGAAGTCAGGCCGGAGGCAGGTGCACGAATTGTCTGAATTACAAACATCTCATGCTGCTGACCATAACTGAACCACACCAAAAAGCCACGTCTCAACCAATATAATCACCTATGCAGCTACTGACATTCAGTTATTTTCACTTTTTTGATTTCAAGGATTTAATGCAACAATTTCCCAAAGCAGCAAGTGGTAATATATACAAATGATAATATATATGCATGTTTTCTTTACACTTATTTAAAAATACTAGTTAAATATCCTGCTGTGTTAATTTTAGGGATGCATTTTTTTGTTGAGTATTCAGTCCTTAAGGATCTTAGCCTTCTCCTTCCTTTGTTTGACAACAGGGAATGAGAGAGGGGGGTGGGGGGTGCAGGGGGTGGAGTGCTAGGGGAGTTTGGTCGGCTTGGGGCATGTCTTAGCAATGTCTTGCTTTCTCTAAACAGATACTTACAAAGACACTCACTCATCCTCTTCCCCTCCTGTCCCTTGGTACCTGCATGCCTATAGTGCAGTGCCGTAGAAACATGGCAATCTAGATCTCTGCAGGGGTGTGCGCACACACTCGCACGGAGCTCTGCGTTCCTGTCAGACGACCGCTCTCTCCATGCTCCCCTCCGATGGCAGGTGGCACGGACGAGACAGTAAATAGCACTTTGGGGGAGAGCCGGAGATGACGAGTTGACCTTTTCTGCTGGAAACGCCGAGGAGGGAGCAGGAGGCAGAGATAGACTGACGTGGAAAATGAGGAGAGGGAGAGAAATGGTAGGAAAAGGGTCTGGCTGGTGAGCGGACAGCACAGACAGTGATTTCAGTTTTAACTTTTTTTTTGCGGGGGAGGAGGGGTGGAAGGGGACAGAAGCTCGCCGAGAGTTTGGGAGCTGCAGCGTCTCACGCTGATACCTGTGGAACGGCCGTACTGGTGGCAATCTCGCAGGGAAGTGTTGGGAGGAATATCTACAGGACTTTGGGAACGCAGGGCAGTGTAAGCCGGCCATGGATACCCCAGCACCACAGTCGCTCCTTCTTATGAGCTGGACTTCTGCACTGCGGTTGGTCTTTGTCCTACCCAGGAGTAGCGGATCTCAGTGAGGTACGCTGCCTTTGCTGGTGTTACTGATCTGGATTCACTGCTTCGTAGAGGGGGGAGCCCAAAAGCAACAGCACCTCTGCCCTCTCATTTCTACTGCCTGTCTGCTTCCTACTGTCCATTCCTTGCTGTGTCACTAACCAGGACTTATCCGCTTAGAATTGAATGTGTGTTCATGTCTAAATGTGGTGTGAGGAATCTGTCGCTGTTTTATCGTATGTCTGTTGCTTGTGCAATGGTGTGTTAAGTGCACTTGTTTACAATGGCCACTGGTGCAAAGTGCAAAAGAGAGAGGGTATACTCTCAGTCGCGTTGGGCTCATTTGCCCTAGACAGAGGTCTACACTGTGTCTTGCACGTAGAAAGATCTTCTGAACCGCAGGAACAATTGCGGAGATTAGCCACTCCAAAGACAAATGTACACAGCTGACATGCGCACAATCATTCAAGAAGCAGTCAGTGAGCTGTGCTAGCAGCTACCTTCAATAGAAGGGGCAAACCTAGTAGATATGGGCTACGTTTTATTTACTCTTGGGGTTAAACTGTGATACTATTCTTGCTGCGACCGGTGGAAACCCAGCTGTGCCACATGTGTGGATGGTGTCAGAGCAATTACTACATGGCCTGAAGAAGCATTATTCATGTGACTCATATTACAACTTCTAGTGAAAAAAGTCATTATAAGCCTGGAGATGTGATACTCAATTATCCCTTTGTTTTAGCCTAACTTGACTCTTATCTATGTCATATCATAACATAAATTAACCTTTATTCAGAGAATTTCTCAATTCTCAATACTGTTATTGTTTTGCCACCTCTATAGAACCTGATTCAACAAAACTGTAGTTTGCTTCATATTCCTGTATCTTTTGAACATGTTTCTTTGTATATTTAGGGTCTCTGTCTGGCCGCCCCGGATAATAATAGAGTTGTTCTGATTGCTCTGTTCACCCATCTGACCCAACTCGCATATATGACATGGCAATTTATTCCTGTGAGGAAAGTATTGTTTTTGTGTTGGAATAATTTCTTATCTCTGCGATAAGATATTGAATGCACATCATTGTAGAGTGGGACTTGGGTGACTTATGAATGAGGAGCCTGTATTTGGTAGGTTGGCAATCTGCAATAGTCCTATCAAAAATGGCTGTTGCATAAGGCAACATTTTATCTGTGTTTGTGTGACTAGAATTCCATTGTTCGACTTTTGACATCTAGCATAAAATCATTTTATCTTGCTGTGCGTTGTGCATATGTGTATTAACTTAAGTTGTACATCAAAATTTGATTTGCATAGCTGATTGGTCTCTGACAGGCACCAGTTTATGTTGAGTTTCTTCGTTATTTTGTTTATTATGAAAGGAAGCCTGGCAATCTGAGAGATATGAGAAGTTCAGCAGGGAAAGGGGAAAAAAAACACTTTACTGCAAATGGCTTTACAGCTGTCAATAAAAACAAAGTCAGGCCGAAGGGCATCACTTCCAGTCTTTGAGCTAACAGCCGCTCACGCTGTGCCAAAAAACGAAGAGAAAATAGAGCGTATTGTGGCAATGATGGGCAGGTGGCCTGGTACGCCCCTCAGCGTGCAGTTTGAAGGGCGATGGCGTAGGCCCCTGTGACATTCGAATCTCTGCTGTTTTGGTCTGTGTTCAAACAAACCCACTTTCTTTGCCCTGGGCCCCCGTCTCTCACTGCCTCATTCTCATAGATGCTTTAAAAGCAATTTCAGTGGAATGACACATGCCCAGCTATGTGGGGAATGTGGACACCCTTCGCCTGTGTTACAGGAGCTCAATATTTAGGTAGGGATAGTTGGGGGCCATGAAAATGAACTTGTTACTCTCAGTACACAGGACACTAAGTGGGTTACCCTTCTCATCGTACCTTAAGTCATGTTGTATTTGTCCATTCAGCATATCCTCATTGCACGTACATAGAATTCCAAAGTAATGAACCTTGTTAATCCCTCTTTTTCTTTTTTTTTTTTTTACAATGCTTAATATTGTTTCCTAAGGTGGCATTTTGAAATGCTGAGTGGAATGTAAAGGGGCTGAAATTCTTACCCTAACCCACCTAGGTTGGCATAGCACATTCTTCATCATCTTCTTCTTTGAACTGCTACTGATTTTCACCAGGTTTCAAAAGAATTTAGAGGAGTGTGCCCCCGCCCGCTCCTCGGCCCACAGACGGTTCACGTTTCTGTTCACCCCCAGCTCCCTGCCGGACAGTCCACATTCTTGCGAAAACGTGGACACTCTGCGGGTTCCCGACGACCGGATTGGGAAACGAATGATTTACAGTATTTTAATCCCAAACAGTCAGCACCAGCTGAAGCTGTGACCTTCGGGCATGGGTGGAGGGGTCATGCCAGCCTGTCTTGCTTGCACACCTGTCAGACTGTGGCACTTTCTGGCCGTGTACCCTGCAACCATGAGTGTAACACAGACACACAATGATTTGATATATAGTCTGTGTCATTAATGGCTTTGCTCATTCTGGCTATATCTCCCATAACTCAACAGCTCATCTTTTAGACAAGCAAAAAATATGAACTAAATCAAATTTTGCAGAAATGGTTTTTCTGTTGGTACTTTGGTCGCAGAAAAAAAAATCTGTTTCTCTAAAACCGAAAATCTTTAGAAATGAGCAATCGTTTTTGCGTTATAATTTTCTAAACAAATGATATTTTTCTTCAGCAGATTTGACCTCATTCTGGTTAATGCTAAGTATACATAAGTATAAATAAAGTATTGGTTAGACTTGCATGCATTGCCAGTGCAAAGCCCTGCAGAGAAAACAAGCTGTTCTGTGTAGTAGGTCAGAATTTAATGTTACATAAAATGTCTAAAAATAGCCATATAAAATGCCAACATCACATTTTTTTTCTTCAGGCAAAGTATGACACAAATAATTATTTAATGTTTAAATATTGTCATAAGACATTATCCTTCCATTTTACCCATTTTTACAATGTATATCTACTGTGGCCTTTTTCATTCATTGATTTAGAAGAGTTATGCAGAATTGTATGACAAAATCCACGTCATTGGCTATTGCCTTTTAATGCTTTAGTTTTGTTTTGCACTGTCCTGTAGTTATCAAAGCCTATTTTAGATAATCCCAATGGTGTCACTAGCAAATGTGCTGTTTTCAAGTGATTATGCGTGTCACAAACCAGCCTTTTTCAAAGGTGGGATTTCAGGGCGGTAAGGGCTGGACCTGAGGCAGTTACGGGCCTAGAGCACTCACTGTTTGGTCACTTCCAGGGAATTTTCTTTCTCTGATCATATTTCAAAACAAGCATCTATGACTGGCATGCCTTCACTTGTCTGGGTTAGAAGAAAGCAAAACGTTCTTATTTTTTCAACCTTCTTGTTGTTCTATAGCCAGGAGAGAGAAAGCAGACCTAAGTGAATGCACAACTGATGATTCAGCAGTCTGGCTAAAGTAGGTTATATGATGCTATGAAGGATTATAATAAAAGCTGTGAATTACCTAAGTCTTACCACACTTTTTCTACATAATTATAGGATTGTTTTAATGATTGAATTTTTAATCCGGGCATTCTTTTGTCCTCAGAGAACTGTCATTCTAAAGCCCTTTATAAACTTTTCTGTTTTGTTCAAACTTAAAGTGACACTTCATGTTTTCCTAGTCTGCTTTAAATTTTGAAATGATATATTTTTTCCTATATGTGGTTTATCCTGAGCAGGATGTGTTGGTGTGGCGTTAGGGTGAGGTCACCGTGCAGATGTTTTTGTATTTACCTGAGAGATGGCCCTGCCTCAGGGCCCGTGTTTTTCCTTTCCTTGTTAAATCGTTAATGTCAGCCTCACTTTTCTGGGGCAAACAGGCGGACACTTTTCTGTTCTTTACAAAGGGCTGTCTGATTTCAGAAGTAGTAAACCAGTGATACTGTAGCACTTCCTGATAGATTTTTGATTCAAATCATGAAGGCTGGACACACAGGACAGTTGTTGTTGTCCTTTGTGGAGATGAACCATATTTTCAGTACTTAGTTGGGGGAGACTGGGGATGATTTTTTAACAGGATCAGTAGTTTTAAGGGATACAGTGATTTTCCTGCGTAACCCATGATGTGTCGCAAAATAGTTCAGTGTTGAAAGGTGCAAATGCTTTTTCAACTGTTGTTTTTTAGATTTTCAGATTTTCTAAAAGTGAAATTGAAAAAACTCAACAATTGTCCCTGGTCTTTCGTACGTATCCAGCTGTATAAACAAATGAATAGTGCACAAGTGTTAGCTGTTCAAGTTTCTTTTGATAAAAACAGTGAAGTCTGAGCCGGCTATTTATTCCCTGCAATTATCTCCATTTTCATCACACCGCCCCTCGTCTGCTCAGCTGTCTGTAAAGATTTATATGTGAAGGTGTCTGTTCAGTCGCCGCCCTGGCTGCCTATAAGTCCCTCAGTGTCTCAGGGCAGGAATCCCCAGGGCAGAGTGAGAGGCTAAGGTAAACAGACAGGGTTACCGTGGTCAGACCCCAAGGGAAGCTTACCTTTGCTGATGTGACTTCTGCACCTTACTTTGAATTAGCTCTCAGACAGGGCTATTGTGATCTACCGTGTCCCATACAAAAGAGTTTTAAGGTCTATCAATGATAGAACTGTCATAGAGTTCATTTTAAAAGCACTCACAAACAACTTAGCAAAGAGGAGTCTCGTCAAACAGGCCATGGGATAAATGTGTTGTATCCTTTAGCAGATTATGGTTATATTTTAACTTGGCTCTTTTAAACTTTTTTTTAAGCAGGCCAGTGACAGTCATGTTTGGCTAATGCTATCAATCCACACCCCCCGTTTTTGTTATTGTCGGAATCTCCCCCTCCCCCGAGCCAGACGCACCTAGCAAATTTTTTTGTCAGCACCCAGAATTTGGCCTTCGGGGAAAAATAATTGGGGCACTCTGTTCTAGTGGAAAACAAAAAGTCTACCTCAGCAGTATCTGTCCCTGATCAATCTATCCCTCAGCAGTATCTCTCTCTGATCGCTGTATCCCTCAGCAGCATCTATCCCTGATCGATCTATCCCTCAGCAGTATCTCTCTCTGATCGCTGTATCCCTCAGCAGCATCTATCCCTGATCGATCTATCCCTCAACAGCATCTGTCCCTGATAGCTTTATCCATCAGCAGTATCTATCCCCGATCGCTCTATCCCTCAACAGTATCCATCCCCGATTGCTCTATCCCCAGCAGTATCGATCCCCAATCGCGCTATCTCTCGGCAGTATCCATCCCCGATAGCTCTATGCCTCAGCAATATCTATCCCTGATCGCTCTATGCCTCAGCAGTATCTATCCCTGATCGCTGTATCCCTCAGCAGTATCCATCCTTGATCGCTCTATGCCTCAGCAGTATCTATCCCTGAGCTGTACCCCGTGTCTGGTTGGAGAATGTATAGCTGTGAGCTTTGGCCTGCTGATTTGAATGTGCACATAACATGTTCAGCACGGGGCCTGGAATGTTGCCTGTGGCCTGGCAGTTAGAGGCATTGTGTCACTGGGCTGCGTTTAACACGCAAACAAAATCACCACCTGGGCTGCCTTTTTAAATTAGACAGAGAGAAACAGAGATGGTTCTGCAGACAAGTATCTATCTATCTATCTATCTATCTAAACAAATGCATTGAAAAAAGACAATTGGCCGATAGACCCAATGCCCTGTTTCTACAGTGTTCAGGATGGTACAGCCGATCTATTTTTGCGACAGAACACACTAGGTCACACTGGTTCCCTAAAAACAAACCCTGTAAATTAATTTACTTTTTGGTTTTTTGGACTAAAAATACCCATAATGCTCACAATTTTGACTCATTTACATAATTAATTATATAATGTTAATATATCTTTACTCTGGGGAGGCACAATTGGAGTTGCCAAATTACCTGTAGGTGTGGATGGTATGAGAGGGTGCCCTGTCCTGGGATAGTCTCCGGAGCCCCGGGCAACCCCAAATGGGATAGGTGGATATGGAAAATAAATGGCTATATTCACTGTGATATATTAACATTATATGTAGCCACTGGATGTTGTTCAATCAGTGCATTAAATGCTGCCTGTTTTGATATTTATATGTTGACAATCTGAAACCAGGTCAAATCTTTGTTTTGTTTAACTTGGTGACGTGACTTTGGCAGTGCTAATACTTTGTCTTTCTCAAAGGAAAAAAGCGCAGATACTCTTCCGTTACTAAATATCAGGCGTAGGAGTTGCCCTACTTTTATGGGCTGGACAAACAGAAGATTTGGTGCATATATGTGCTGCATTTGATCCACATGAGTGTAAATGCCTGTAACAGGGCAAACGGTGGGTGGTGCTGTGACTTCCCACCATTCGGTTTTGGGTTTTGAATTCCACGTCCAGTTCTATGGCAGCTCATGCACTTAGGGAAACTGTTGTCACAGAGCAGTGTTGTGCAAGTAACTGAAAACTAGTAATTAGTTACAGCTATATCATTTCAAAGTACCTCAATTACTGCCTATAAAAGTAATTAGTTACAAGGGAAAGTAACTTTTGTGTTACTTCAATTGTCTTATTAATGCATACATATATACCTATAGTTATATTATTTTAGTGTTGCTGCTGTGACACAGTGCAAGACTATACAACTGTCAAATGTTATGTATCACTGTGCCTAATATCACTCATTCATAATGGCAGCGTAACGTCGGGTGACGTTAGGTCATAAGTAGGAACTTAAGGGAATAGGCTGCATTTTTCCATTAATATTTTCACGAAAGGCAAAAGTATTGAGTAACCAGCCCATTTAAGTTTCAGAACTTAGGTAAATAATTACATTACATGTTATGACTAACAGTAGTGAAATTACAGTAGCACTTTACCTTGTAATGTGAGTGAGTGAGTGAATGGATAAATATTTTAGGATAAATATGCCCTAGTTTGGCTGGGGAGCTGTGTTCCATACCTGTGCATGCATTCGTGCTTCTCAAGGATTCTGACTGTATCACTGAATTTCCTCTGCACTGGGTGTATATGTCACTCTTCCCTTTTTTGTGGAAAAAAAATGAAATCGGGATCTGTAGTAAATTACTTACTACCCTTTAAAGGAGGAAACGGGGCCTTATTTAATTTAAACAGACTGTGGGTTATTCAGAGGGTGCAACGCATTAGATGGATAATGATCCTGTAACTTATTTGGCTGAAGCAGGGAAAAAGAAGATAGTAGTTATTACAAAATATGTGTAATATTTTGGTGTTTCTGTGAAATTAGGTCTGTGGAAAAGATTTATTACTAATATGCACAAACTTTATTTAACTTGCTCATAAAGTGTGATTGTAGCTGTGTCTTAAGATGGGCTGCTGCCCTGTACAAGCTGTATCCCTGCCATGTGCCCTCCTTTTCCTGTACTAGGCTCCCCCCCCCACCCCCGCATCCCCGTACTGAAATACAATGTTTGGAAGATGGATGGAGGACATCAGTATTTAATGCAATAAATCAGTCATCAGTGTAATACTTCTGGATCTCAAGTAACTCACTTATGCATTGTTAATTTGCATATAGATTTTTTTAATGAAAACTGCGACGATATATTTCGCAAGGATTATCATGCGAATCAGAATCATTACAGTAATGCATACTTAGTTTGACAATGGAATTACGCAGAAAAGGCTGACAGGTGCCTCAGTTCTGACTGAGTAGCATTTTATTAACCTTTGACCCTTTATGACCTTAAAGTCCTAGGGCAAAGTTGACCTTTAAAAAGTGAAAACTAAAGCAACTGAAGATTTTCTCTTAGATAATGTTACAAGTGTTCCAGTGGCCTGTTTATGTTCATGTTTATGCAATTTTTTGTTACCTGAAAGAAAATCTCAATAATCATCCATCCATCCATCCATCCATCCATCCATCCATCCATTTTCTGTAACTGCTTGTCTCATTCAGGGTCGTGGGGGGTTGGAGCTCATCCTGGAGGCTGCGGGCGGAAAACAGGGAACAACCCAGGATGGGGTGCCAACCCACTACAGGGCACATAAATAATAATGACAATATTTAATGAAAAAATAAAGTTTACATTTAAATTTATCAGATGCTATAATCAAAAGCAAACTACAATAGCGAAAGCAGGGTCAGTCTGTCAATGAAGAAATTGGGGTTAAGGGTTTTGGCTAAGGGTCCGTTGGGGACTTCACTCCGCCATGGGAACTGAAACAGCCGCCTTCTAATCACAAGCACTAACCCATGCTAATCCGCAGCAAAATGCACACATTGAAAAGAACACTTTAAAGTTATATGTTAATATTGAACTTGAGAACAAAATTATTCTGCCTTTCACACATAAACAGATATTTTTAAATCTCTTTGTGTTTACTTGCCCAGGCCATCAGTTTATTAGTAATTGAGTACAGTACATAACAACTGGCTGTCAGTGATTCTCGTACACTAGCCAGAAGCGCCGAACCAACCAATCTGGTGATTCATCAGCTTAACTTCAGAAACACAAAATCAATTTATGCCCAGTGTAAAAATAAATTGTGCAAAATCTTCCCCAAAATGGAGGCACACAATGATAAAGAGAAAGTTCTCCACAAACAGTGTGAAAATAGGAACATCTGCTTTTACACCATTGCAACTACAGAAAGGTTTGGTGCTAGAGATTTTGGGCCCATGAAAGCAAATCACATGGGGGCCCCCAACCCAGACCCATCCAAATATATTCCACATTTTTTAGGGTCCCTGTCACTCAGGGGCCCATGGAATCATTAAATCCCCCCCCTCTTTTTATGGCAGCCCTGCATCCACGTATTCAGTAATATATTGCAGTGCAGGCTACATGAGTGACCACACAGCACAAGGCAGGAGGACATCCTATCAATCCATGACATGGAGCACACAGTCACACACATACGTTAGCACACACTAACACACACTTTTAATCAGAGGTGCTGGATCCACTGGAAGGTAGTTAATAATCCATGGAAACTGAAAGACAATGTTGTTAACTGGTGTATAACAAAGACCTTTTTGTCCCTGGATGCTAGCGCAGCAATATGCCGTAAGACCTGAGTTAAATACAGTGTGAAATACGAGCGCACCCAGGTACTTTACAAAAATACTGGATATTAGATATCATCTAAAGTTAGCTATCTCGTTAACTTACATAAATGATGCAAAGCTTGAGGATGCTCTGAGTCAACAGGATATTAATGTGTGTGGTGCGGTAGGAAGATTTTGATGGAAAGGAAGATCTCTGAAATCACTTCTGATAATTTTGGTCTGTTTTAACTCTGGCCATCACACAAAACACATAGAATAATAGATGCTTGTGCAACATGCCTTCATGCCTAATAGGTTGTAACATGAACCATCCAGAGAGTAAATGCAATTTTTTGTGGAAACACTGCTCAGATATATAACCGACTAAGACTAATGCAAAATTATAGCTTCCTTTACTTGGCCAGAAGCAGCCCATGCTGTGCTTAAATAGCACCTTGCTTTGAGGTAAGGGCCGCTGTTTAGCTTGCTAATTAACAGTCAGACACTGTGCGGCCAAGAAAAAAATCTCAAAGGAAATTAAACCAAGAATCTAGATAGAGCTAAACCTTCTTCCTGTGTAATTTAACACTGGAATACAATAACCTGTTCAGAAAACTATTTCCTGTGCTGGAAGTTTCTCTGTGTCATGTTTTTACTCAGATTAAAACTGACCCAGAAGCTACTAAGAAAATCTTTATTTATAACGAGCTCCTGCCTATTTGAATGTCTGTCAGACCAACGCCTACCAAGCAGCGCATGCAAAATGTATCTCTAAATGTATCTTGCTGACACGATTTTTGATCAACAGAATGATGGTGCAAATGAGTGAAGTAATAA
>JAAGVU020000123.1:17996640-18013522 GCA_011763525.2 Mormyrus iriodes | reverse complement strand
AAAATGTATCTCTAAATGTATCTTGCTGACACGATTTTTGATCAACAGAATGATGGTGCAAATGAGTGAAGTAATAATAACAACAACAACAACAACAATAACAACAACAACAACAATAACAACAACAACAATCATAATAATAATAACAATAACAACAACAACAATCATAATAATAATAACAATAACAACAACAACAGCAATAATAATAATAATAATAATAATAATAATAATTATTATTATTATTATTATTATTATTGATGTTATTATAAAGATAAAGTGGCCATTGTCACTGTTACTTCACTGCACAGGTGTCATCCCACATGCACTGCACGAAATCCTACAAAAATGGCAATAAGGCAATATGGCAAAATAATTAATCACAATATCGATAATTGTCACAATTTAATTCAAGCCGTTAATTCTTCACTTCAGCATTCAATTTTTGGCTAAAATTCTCGGATTCTCCTTAAGCAGATTCAGAACAATAAAAAATGAGACAGACTGAATGGACCGCAAACTGAAATCTAAATTTAATAAATAAATAAATCATACAACGTAAACTGTCTTGTCATAAGGAGTGTTACAATAGCTACAGTTATAGAAGTGTGTATTGTATAGAAGGTTAAAGTTATAGAAGTGTGTAGCAGTAGCATGTAGCGTGGTCTGCTAACTCAACCGATCTTGCTGCGTAGCCAAAGGTTGTCCATTCTTAAAAGTCTACCATATGATCCCTTGGAGTTGTTTGGTTACGTGATGTGATTAGCTGATGCATGCTATCAAGAAGCGCTGCTTATCTACAGTTTATCAAGGTTTCTCATTTTCTTACTGTTTAAACTTTATATGATAGTGAGTTGATATATCGTTTTATTAGCCAACCCGAGTGCCTCGGATCGCATGGAAAACATGTACATCTCTAAGCAAACATTTCAGTAATTTTATTTAAATATGTATATTTGTAAACATTTCAGTGATGGTCGTGCTTGAATCAGTGTGTGGATTTGCTTGTAATTGTTATTGTCTCTGTCCCAGCTTATGGTGCTCTCCAATCATGATCCCTGGATGTGGATTTCCTCCTCTCCCTGACTTCCAGCTCCATTTCCACACGTTCCACTGCCGAGGAGAAAGCCGTGACATGTGGATCCCAGGCTCAGCCGAGGCCCCGGCTTTAAGTGAGGCCGGAAAAGACAGGGCCTTCCAGAGGAAACACAGTCAGCACATTGCTGTGTGCCAGCAGGAGACCTTAGCTTTCATTGAGCTCCACCCACCTGGTGCTGAAGGCCCATGTTCTCCCTCCATCAGCATGCAGAACCTGAGTTCTTTACAAGGCCCTTGGTCCCAGACATGCGAAGGGAATAACATTACACCAACTGTTAACGGCAACAGTTATCTAGAGGAAGACCAAAATTTGGCAGGACAAGGACAACAGGATGTCTTGCAATTGAGTCAGACCAAACTCCAAAAGGCTGACAGGAGAAGTGAACCAAACTCGCCCGACCTGCTTTACACAACCCCTCGTTCTATTGACTTTCCACGCCTATTGTCTTCCTTGGAAGACGACACGTTTAAGGCCCATATAAACTCCGGCTCACTGGACTCTGGAGTTCACAGTCCAGACCCATCCGGCCCACAGAGACGGCTCTCACCGGGATCCTTCAAGGAGAAATCTATACGTAAATGATAACTGAAATGTCTTCTGTTATACACATTGTGCTCTGTAGTGTTTAAACATTCCCTTGTGCAAAATTGGGTGTGATGTTACACTTTAAAGAAATTCCATCATGTGTTTGTGTATCTGAATAATTTGTTCAATTTATTTTACAGGCCGTAAGATAAAGGTGTACTCTCCCGAAACACTAAGTAATGAGTCCAGGAGTACATCTAGTCTGGAATCCGAGTACCTGTTCCCCAGAGTCTCACTACAGGAAGACCTGGAGTTATTTCTGCCACCTTACCCTACCTCATCATCTTCAGAAGCCAAAGAGTTACAACCCAGAATCCATTATATTCTGCCCTTGGAGGACGGAAGGTGCCAGGAAGCAGAGGTGGGGACTCGAGTCACCAACTTGCAGCTTGACTACGTCATAAATTTGATGACTTGTGACACAACACCAAAAATGATGGAAATTCTTGGACTTGACTTGGGACATGACTCGGAATTGCTGTGTTTTGACTCGAGAGTTGACTTGGACTCGCTAAGGAGTGACTTGTTCCCATCCCTGCCAGGAATCACTGGAATGTGGAGAGCCAGTGGGGGCAGAGAATCCTCCCCCGGAGGCTGCCCGCCTCCGGCCTTCAGATCAGGAGCGCCGGCGCTTCTCAGCATCAGAACTTATATCCAGGCTTCAGCTTTCCCAAAGGAAGAGCTCCTTTACCCTGAAGCTGGGCAAGTCCCTGTCAGCTCGCATAGCCTCGCGTGACCGCCAGCTCCCTCGCAGTCTCAGCCCCGGCAGTAAGTCAAACGCCATGGCAGCATTTGCTTAGCAGCATCCGCTTCTGTCCCAGCATGTGCTCAAAGTCTACAGTACTGTATGAATACATATACACTGTGTAAAATCATGCAACAGGATTCAATGAATCTCAGAAATGCCAACTCGTACAACTCACTCACTCTCTTTCCTAGGTAAACCCCACTCTAAGGACTATGACCCAGGGGGGACCAGCAACAGTGCCCCCAACAGCCCGATGGGCTCAGGACCAGTACTTCCCTCTGTTGATAAGACAGCTAACAGAGGCAGCACCAGACTGAGGTGACATCAAAAATTGCAACCATCACAACATTTTTTGGCATTTACATTCAATGGCCAGTTTATTAGGTGCATCTGCTTAGTAACGGAAACGGCTTGCTCTTCCAAACAGTCGATTATGTTTGCGAATTGATTACATACAGCACACAGTTGGGGTTAAGAGATTCAGTTCTTGAGCAGAATGGCTAGATGCTCAACTGGCCCATTGAAACAGTTATGGAAGCAGATATGGGTCCTACCTGATATAACGACTGAGTGTATAAGAATAGAATGAGACTTTACCCGACAGGGCACAGATAATACAGTGTTACTTAAGCATTAATTAACCACAAACTAAGTCTTAGTTACACACTGATCTCACGTTAATTCATCATTAATGAACCGTGATGCATGTTTTATCTCAAGCAGTTACTATATTTGTTACTATGTCTATTAATTCTGTAAACCTTTGTGAGCTACTGAACGAACAAGTCATGATTAACGCAAATTACATACCGATCTCCTGTTTGTTCATCATTAATGAATCATGATGCATCTTTTATCTCAAGTGGTGACTATATTTGTTGATGATTTGTACTGCAATAATAACTGAGTTATTGTTAAATATGTGTGCCCCATCAAGTAAACAAATAACGTGATGATGTAATGAAATCACACTCTAGCAACAGGTTTGACAGGTATACAGCATTTTGTTACTAGATAAATTCCTGTGATTTTATTAGAAATATGAAGCAACAGCAAAAATACTTGACTGCTCTTATTTGTCATCTTTCTCAGCATGAGGAAAAACTCTATAGAGGAGGATGCATACACCCCATCCAGTTTCAACTGTTCCAAACGCCTGTCACGATTCCTGCCCAACTGTAGGATTTTCTACTACCTCTGAGACCTGAATACTCTTTAAACAGCACAACCGCCCTGTTACTTTATTAATGACTTTATTACTTTATTGTTCTGTCCTGTGTCATGTCAGATTGTTCAGAAGGAAAAGAGCTGATCTGACGTTATCATTTAATACGATTCTTTTAACAATAAGCTTTCTGCAGTGCTTATTAAGGCAGCACAAATGTGTCTTTCAAAAGGCTGATTAAAATGTCACATACACGATACATTTGTGGACCAACAGAGATTGGACTATTAATAGTAATAAACCAAAGCAAACATAAAAATCTGTTTGTCCATGGGAGGTTAAAAAATACATGATTAAAATATACATTTCTGAAATTTTTATACCTATAAATGTGCTATGCATATTCTAAGTTAAAGATGAATGCTTAGTATGTTGACGAACAAGAAACATGCATATGAATCCCCTTTTAGACTGAATTAATTTATCATTGTCAAACTGGATTAACCCAAACCTTCACCACTCCATGTTTACATGCTCCCTGTCTTGCTTTCAGTGCTTCTGTACCAGGAGTACAGTGATGTTGCCATTAATAGAGAAATACAGAGGCAACAGGGGGCGGAGCCTGGGACCGAAGAGGAGGGACTAGGAGAAGAAGTGGTAGGAGAAGCCACGCCCCCTGGTAATCTATCTCCAGCCAGCTCCTTCCGTTCCTCATGGGGCTCAGCGTTTTCCTTGTGGCAGGACATTCCTGACGTCCGCACTAGTGGCACACTGGACACTTTCAGCAATGCGGAGCGAAAGCTACAGGAGGTGAGAGGGAAAAGCAGGATGCTGAAAACTAAACAATTACTTTGAAATTGTGAATAACTAGAAGTGGTGAATAAGACATTGACAACTGAAAGGAAACATAAAGTCCCAGCAATTTTTTGTACATAATTTGCATTGCTTGTTTGCAGGCAGAGTTTATCAGTGATGTGCACATTCATGGTTTTGCTTAAATACGGCTTCAGTTTATGGATTTTTCAGAAATTCCTTCTTCCTGCAACAGTTTATTTTTTTCTGACATACTAGGTTCCTCTTACAATCTATACCAGTTTTTCTCAACCCGGTCCTTGGGGACTCCCAGACAGTCCATGATTTTGCTCCGATCTAGCTTCCGGAAAAACCTGAGCTACTGGGGCCCCCCAAGGACCGGGCTGAGAAACCTCGACCTACAGAGCTGCTAGGCAGATGCATTGGTGCACCCGCCCGATGCTTTTCAAGCTCATGATCAATTTGAAAATCTTTTATTAAAAGACAATCTAATACAATTTAAGCAATATGGATGGTATTCAACTAGTAGTGAAAGGAAATGACTGATAGGTTAAAATGGACAGAAGCTGTTTCTTCTACCATGGCAGGCCAAATTTGAGCTGGTGACATCTGAAGCCTCCTACGTCCGCAGCCTGACAATCGTTGTGGACCACTTCATGATGTCCCGTGAGATGGCTGAATGTCTCAGTGCCCAGGACAGACACTGGCTGTTCTCTAAGCTACCTGAAGTGAAGGAAGTCAGTGAGAGGTATAGCAGTGTGTGTGTGTTTGTGTGTGTGTGTATATATATTATACACACTGTGGCTAAAATTGTGGAAACACCCAGAATTTTTGACGTTATACTTTATAAATTACTACACGAATGTGGCGGTAATGTTTAAAAACAATATCGTACACTATGCAATTAAATAAGTGACTGGAGTAACTGGAATACAGTTTGGCAATCTTTAAAAACTGGAAGTGTTTTCACAGTTTAGGCCACTGATGTTCATATATAATATGAATATGTCACAGCTCCAGGCCAGGAGCACGCAATCAGGAAACTCTGAAGAATTCCTGGTGGGCTGCTTAGCTGTTGTGCTGGTGGGAAACAAAATAGGTTTAAAATTGAGCAGGTTTGAAACAAAATAAATTGTACAACTTTATAAAATTCTACAACAACGCTGCAGAATGTTAGCCAGCGAGTTTTCTCATGAACACACACGCACACACACATGCACACACCATGATTGCTGTGCGTAGAGAAACGCTGCATCGTCAATCTGATCGCTTGTCATTTAGAACTGAGTGAATACAGTGCATGACAGCGGAGGTCCCAGTCGCTTGCTATTGCTAATCACTGGAAGATTCTCAAACGATGGATGTTAGAAAGATACCAGGCGGGCCTGAAAAAGTCAGACTGCTTGAACAGTTCAACACGCTACTTATTATGTATTTTCTTCTTGAAATGTCAGTAATAAATTTATCGGAATATTAAGACTTGAACTGTGGCATCATGTAACGAAGACAAATCTCCCCCAGAATGAAGGCAAAACTCCCAGCCTTAAAACTGGTCCCACTCCATGCCTGCACAGCTCCCACACTAGCTTCACACCCTTCCAACATTTGGTTATCTCGATTACTTGTTTAAATGTGATATCCTATCATGGAGCAATAACTCTTAGCCCTAAACGGTTCATTTAACAAAAAGGTTCACAACAATGATTGTAGGAAAGACCCCCTCCCTAGAAAGTGAAGGAAGCTCCAACAGACCCTTCAGCACCCTGTTTCCTCGGGACGTGCTAAGAGACAAGCTCTTTTGCCTATTGTGGTGTCTGTCTCCCTTTCCAGATTTCTGCAGGACCTGGAGCGACGTCTGGAGGAGGATATCTTACGCTTCGACGTGTGTGACATTGTTCTCGCTCACTGCCCGGCCCTGCGCAGGGTCTACCTGCCCTATGTTACCAACCAGGCCTATCAGGAGCAGACCTACCAGCGTCTTCTGTGAGAACATACAGTTTACATGTAGGGCTGCTTTTTATAAAGGCAGTGGTGTTTCTGAGGTGGCTCTGTTACCATAGCATTAACAAGTTTCTATCTAACGGGAGGATCGTTTTAGTCACAGTATATGGTACCTTCTACTGCACCCAAATCCCACTTATGACCCTGCCCTCTCTTTTAGACAGGAGAATCCTCGCTTCCCTGGCATCTTGGCCCGTCTAGAGGAACATCCCACCTGTCAACGTCTCCCTCTCACGTCATTCCTCATCCTTCCTTTTCAGAGGATTACACGACTCAAAATGCTGGTGGAGGTAGAGCTGCTTTGAAAATTATTAATTAAGTAAGATTAAAACACCTTTCATTTTCAATGCTTTTCTTGGAACAGCAAGCAACAGTGAGAAGAAACCTTAAGGCAGGTAAAATCAAAACCAATTAGTACAGTGAAATAAGTAAAAAAAAAAAAGATTCAGCTTCAAATTTCTTTTAACTGGACTGGATAAAAACACTTATATACTAATCAATTCCAGTTACAGAAAGCTAAGCTAGATCTTAGCTGTACATATTATGGTGCCATATTTTCATTGATGGTCACAGTCAAAACTGGCATGAACTTTCACCACAGCAAAAATATTCTTCATATTTTTATTTTTCTCCAGAATATCCTAAAGAGAACAGCTCCAGGGTCTCGAGATGAAGACACCGCCACAAAGGCCTTTAATGAGCTCAAAAAGGTAACTATCAAACAGGGTAAAACTTGTTCCCAGCAGGTGTATTATGGCTGATATACAGTGAAACTCCCAGGGTATTGCAGAATAGGTATTCATAGCTTATTTCATCTCAACCACATAAATATTAAGGCCTGCTTATAATCAATTTTCTGTCATTTACATTATACATTATACTTCCTTGGGCAGTGAAATAGTTTTTAGATGCACAGTATATGCCTAAGTTATCTTATTGCATTAGTGGACAGCAGTTATTCCATTGAAAACAAATCATGTCCATTTTCTCAAATTTTAAAGATAATAAAAGAGTGTAACTCCAGTGTCCAATCAATGAAGAGAACAGAAGAGCTCATTCACCTGAATAAGAAAATCCACTTTGAAGGCAAGGTAGGGGGAGATGTTTTTTTCCCAGGAAAAACTGTTTTCAAAGCCAATATGAATATTGTACAGGAATCGGAACAATCAAAAGCTGACTGATATGAATACATTCATTAGGCTTCAGAATACGTCACAAAAATATAGCTAAAATACAATATATAAAGAAGACAGAGTAGCAAGCTAAATGTAATACAAAAAATACTGTGATGATGGTGAAATATTATATCGTGATATTATTGAGAAACGTTACAGGTATATCTTTGTTTTAAATAATAGCCATAAAATCATTCGTAATTATTGTTAGGGAACAATGTCCACAAGTTCATGTTTATTTTTAACGTTCATACTGAAAAAACATCACTACATTATTACTGAGGCTTCAGTATGAAGTGACAGAGCTATATTGCAGAATTATAAACTTTCCCATTAGTTACAGCACCATTCAAAAGTTTGAGTGGACCTGTTTGAAACCATAACTGCCTGTGTATTAAACTGTAAATACTTGTCTATTAACATGTTCATGTTCATTAATCAGTCATGATGGTTCATGTATTCCATTTAGGAATTATATTAGTTAACAATTAACTAATTAGTTGATAATTAACTAATAGTTCCTGCATGGAATGCATGAAACATCACAATATATGAATGGTGAATTAACACTTAGTTATTGGTTAATTAATGCATTAAGCACTGCTACATTATTTGTGTCCCCTCAGCCAAAGTGTTTCCGGTGATCTTTACACAATCTGGTTCAGCATGACTACCATAGCATTCAAAGGCATGTTATTCCATCAGGATTGAAGATATACTGAATAGTATTTCATTTTTTAGCAAGATCATGACGTAAAACATACCTGAAAACTATACAGGAACTGGCATCGAAGGAAAATATAGAAGAATTCAAATGAATGACCTGGCCTGCCCAGTCTGTAGACCTCAATCTTATGTGACTTGACAGGGCTGTCTCTAGGGCTATGCAGCCGGTGCGGCCACACCAGGCTCCGGCCTCTAGGGGGCCCCATTCAAATGGGAAACTTGCCTAGATAATGATTAAGTTTTTTCATCGATTGTATATGCTACATTTCAACTGAATATGTTATTCTGGCTAAATATTAGGGTTATAACGGTACATTTATAAGGACGGAACCTATGAAGGCTGTGTGGGCTGCGGCTTTTGAAGGATGCAGCCCCTCGATTTGGACAGAACACAGCATTTAAGGTGCTTTTGCCAGGGAATTCAGTCTGGTCTGCAAGAATAAGTACGACGTTAAGGGTGTTTATCGCCACAGATATACGACCGTACTGGGTAACAGAGAACGCGTGATTTAGCTCATTATGGCGGTGGTGTGGTTAGAATTGTCGCTTCACACCTCTGGGATCAGGGTTCCATGTGTGTGGAGTTTGCATGCTCTCCCCGTGTCGTCATGGGGAATCCTCCGGGTACTCCGGTTTCCCCCCCACGGTCTGGAAACATGCTGAGACTGATTGGACTTGCCAAATTGCCCGTAGGTGTGAATGGTGTGTGCGTGTGCCCTGTGATGGGTTGGCTCCCCATCCTGGGTTGTTCCCTGCCTTGCACCCGCAGCCTCAGGGATAGGCTCTGGACCCCCCGCGTCCCCAATTGGGATAAGCGGTTACAGAAAATGGATGGATGGATGCTTCTTATTTATTTTACGAAACTGTCCTTAAAGTGTTCAAATAAGCACCTATTGGGTTTCGTTAAATCAGACATATAACGTAACCTGTGTGGCCGTGATACCATTGGCGCTAGCTAGTTCAGAATGGTTACGCTGTAGACTGTCAGTGATCGGTGAGCTATTATTTTTTTCTATATTTGCATCTGTGTTACAGTGAGCAAACCGTAGCAGGCACAATGATTCCCATTACTTGGTTTATGTTGGCCTCAGCTGGGGCCCCGAATAAATTGGCTTGCCCTGGGCTCCGCCCCTTCTCAGTGAGGGCCTGTGACTGGTGTAAGACAACTTGGACAGAAGAGTCAAGGCAGAACAACCCAAAAGCACCATAAATCTCTGGGAATTGCCGCTGAGAAGCTGGGGAGACATGTCTAATGACTTCCTGGTGAAACCTATTGCCACATACTTCTTAAGTTGGCTGGCTATTTCAAGGAATCCAAGATTTAGAAACAATTTTCCTTGAGCACTTCTTTGATACTCCTCATGCTTTGTCTTGTATATCGTATGTTCTTATTTGAAAGTTTTTACAGAAACTATATGACGTAAAACATGAAATTATCTAATATTCAGCAAGTGTACTCAAACTTCACTAGCAGCTTACTTCTGCTACCATTAGCTCACAGATGTCAGTGTCAGTTCCAGTAGGGACATGTATCTGCTAGTTTTCATTCCAAATCATTCCCCCATTTTTTGAAGTACTTGAAGGAGCATGTTGAAACACAAGTGCAACTGGCCAGCATGCTTTGATACCCCTACTATACATAGGCACCCATGAAAAGTGTATAACGTTTCTCTTTTAAGATTCATATCCTAAATTGATTCAGAAAATTCAATTCTTCAGTTCAATAACTGTACTTGTCGTAAATGTATTTGCTGAATATCTGATATAACATTGGTGCATATTCACAAGTATCTCTGTTTCTTCTCTTCAGATTTTCCCCCTTATTTCTCAGTCCCGCTGGTTGGTGAAACATGGAGAGTTACTAGAAGTCGACACGCAGACTATGAGCATTTCTGGGTCCAAGTTCAAGTTGCCAACCCGGCCAGTCTACTTGCATCTGTTTAATGACTGTCTTTTACTGTCACGGAGAAAAGAGTGAGTGGTGGAAGGGGGCTGTCTATGTCCGTTCTATTTATTTACAGCAATAAAGCATCGATTTTATTCAAAAATGTACATCACGAGAGGCCTAGAATCATCTGCACTAGTGAATAAATTTACTTTGCCTCTTTGCTCTGTCACAGCACGTGGAAGTTCATGGTCTTTGTGCATGCCAAGATCGCGGAGCTGAAAGTTCAGGACATTAGCCAGAAGCTACAGGGCATCTCAGGGTATATCTTCCACCTACAGCTATGCGAGGGCCAGCTGCTTAAACATCAGATCCTGCTGAAGGCTCGCACAGAGTGAGTCGGGAATTATAATATTTTCTTTACATCTGCTAAAGCCTGCACCTGCAGCCGGGTGAACTTGCATGCCTTGTAAATGTATGTTAGTTTTTTTTTTTATTAGAATGGCCAAGTGTTTCCCCTGCAAGTTCCTAAGTAATTCGCAAATTCTAGGTCAGTCGCTTTTGTTCTTGAGGACCTAACGGGAAAATCAGAATTTCATGAGAAGTTCATGCTGGGGCAGAACGAGGAAAAAAAGACTGACAGCTGGTCTACTGTTGTATCCCCTTAGGAGTGAAAAGCAACGCTGGATCACAGCCATGGTCCCTTCAAATTTAGAGATAAGTGGAGATCAGATTAGTGAGAATGGAGGTGAGCACACTGGTAATAAACAAACAGCCAAGAATCATGAGAGTTCATATTCCTTCTGTTTATATTCTCAAAGCCTGTCCTGCCTCCATGTATTTAAAACTGCTTTCTACTGCATAGACAAAGGAGATCTCAAGGAGCATTTTTTTCTTTGATAGTCAACAGCATTCAAAGGGTGACAAAAACATGTTACTCTTCTGGTCATTGTATTTTGCTTATGTGAGAAGCACTACAGGTGGTGAACTGAGGACTGAGCAGGGGAGACTGAATTTGTCGTTGAAGTTTTCCTTTTCAGGAAAACGTGCATGGGGGGGGGAAGACATGAGGAACACAACACAAACGGCAACTTAAAATAATAGTATTAAAATGTTATTGCGGTGAAGACGAAAAAACATACTCCTATAGGGTTTTCAGGGACAAATGAGACCGCAAATCTATGGGTCTTTAGCGTCCATGTGGTGTGGGTCACTGAGGGCGAAACAAAGTAAATCAAAGTATATAAATTATCAGGAGAACAAGGGACATGCATGCCTATTCAATGCAATGAACTCTAGTCACTTGCCCCCCCCACACACACACACATTTCAGCAGCACGTGGAACACATTGCTGATGTTGCAAATGAATAGTTCTAGATAAGCCATCTTGACATCCTGCTGTAGTTCATTGAACTCCGTTTCTATCTCATCTACAGATATTGCTCAAGTGCAGTGTATCAAGAGCTACCAAGCTCTGGAACATGATGAGCTTTCACTGGAGAAGGCGGATGTTTTGCAAGCAAAGAACATCACCAGTGACGGTAACGCAACAATGCTATGCAAATACTATATAATGGCAGGTTTTTGATGTATTTCTGGGGAACGTTTGGTTTTACATATGTGTGTGTGTGTTTTCTTTTCCTAGGCTGGGTTGAGGGGATTCGGTTATGTGATGGAGAGCGGGGCTGGTTCCCCAGAACCTATGTAGAAGAGATAGCAAGTCGCGGGGCTCGCCTCCGTAACCTCCGAGAAAACAGCCGCATCAAGTGTGCCACGCAAAAACTGGAAGAAGAACTGCTTTAGAAAGTTGCATGTGAAACTCTCTATATACTCAGAAGCGACTCCCCTCTTATGGCCAACCTATGCAATTACTCATCAGCAATGTCAGCGCTGCAAGGCCTTTAACGTGGCTGTAGCGTGTAATGGGGGGTGGGATGGTGTCACTGTGGGTAGCACCATTGCCTCACACCTCCACGCTGTGCTAGTTCTCTTCATGCACTCTGATTTTCTTCAGTTGTCCCAAAAGCTAATGGGCCTGACAGGGACTAGCATCCCATCCAGGGTGTACCCCAGCCTTGTGCCCACTGTTGCCTGGGACGGGCTCCAGGCCCCCCCCCCCCGCAACCTTACTCAGGATCAGCATCTGAAAGATGGATGGATCTATTATATTTTGTTACTAATTTAAAGTAGTTTTATTTCCTTAGAGATACAGAAGTACTTTTATGTTAAAGTACTCTTCATTGCTGAAGTGTGGGTTCTAACTATTCCATTTTGTTGTCCATTAAAGTTGCAATGCAAAGTTAAATTATGCTTGAAGAATAAGTGAAATATTTATCAGAATACTTTCCATGACAGAAATATTTTGTTTAAAAATGTTGTTTTGATTTGTGTATGTTAATGAATCTTTTCCTGCTTTAAAAGTATAGATCAAACAGTTCATTTCTAATTATCCCTATTTGAATACAAAACTTTTTTAAAAAGTTAAAAGGTTTTTATATTTTATTATTTTATGGTCCAGATCTTTCAAAACCCATGAAAATAATAATTTAAAACAACACCATCATAATTTAGAACACCAATCATTTTTTCAATATGAAAAAAAATATATATTACCGCAATTACAAAATGTACTTCTGTGAATCACTAACATGACTGTAAACGGTGGCTTCTGTGTTGGTAGACAAATGACAGAAAACCATTCAGCTCTTTCAATATGTTTATTTTCATTATAATTATCACACTGCTGCCTGCTGATGTAAAAGGTATTTGCCATGCTAGGCAATGGGATGAAATAGCCTCATTTTTTTCCCACAAAAAAAATGTAAATATATTATGAAGATTTCCCAAACACTGAGAACAGTATATGGTACATGTACGTAAGCAAAGAAGGAGGTTATTTATTTTTCTTGTATCTTACACTATAACACTATTCATGGAAAAACAAACAAACTTTTAGATACCTTTGGAGCAGTGCTTCCCAGTCCAGTCCTCAGGGACCCCCAGATAGTCCACATTTTTGCTCCCTCCCAGCTCCCAAAAATGTGGACTGTCTGGGGGGTTCCCAATGACCAGATTGGGAAACACTGCTTTAGAGGTATATCGGAGCAAGGAAACCTGGGAACCAGTAAAATATGATATCGTTTCATTGTATACCTGCAATATTTAATATAGTACTAGTAAAATAATGCCCAAAAACAAGGTAAGGCTTCATGAATGAAGTCTGGTTTTGCGTGGGTTTGCAGGGCATAGAAAGCATGTAATTTCCACCTTTCTGCAAGCATTTTTAAGCTCAGCCTCCACAGATTTTACATGCAGAGACACTCAGAAGTTTCCGCTTCCCGCGCACTCATGAGCTGTTCCCCCCTTTTTTTTTGTAATGACCTACAAAGTGAAGACAAACCTCGCAAAGGCTTACCTTCTTAGTACGTGTTCGGTGTACTCTTTAGTAGTAAATTTTAACGCTATGCTATCAAAATTTTATATAAAGTTATCTGAATCATGCAAAAAAAGTACCAAATATAAGGGATATGTGACGAAACTGTTTTCAATTCAATCAACTTAAGTTCAATGACCATGTACTTGATAAGTACATATGGGAGACATATGGATATATCAAGCACTCATTTATTGCAGAGCGAATGTGATGCTTGTTGTGAGGATCAGCCTTTCTGCCAAAAAGATATTAGAAAACATCAAACATAAACCGTGTACGGCTTGACTCTTGAGACCTAAAAAGCCAGTTTAATTAAATGATAAGACCAGTTTTTCAGTGAGTAACTCCACTATAGTTAGAAGGTTAATTGTAGGTGACATGGAAGCACTACTGTGACTGAATAGGTAAGAAAGCCCAGTAATGAACCAGCATTTCATCCAGGGTGTAATAAACCTCAGCTTCTGTGTTTTGTGGGTTAGGTATTCGACCACTGTGTCTCTAATGAAATTTGCGGTTGTGGAAATGAAATAATGGGCTGATTAAGATAACCTCATCGACAATGTTTGTAGTGTGGATACCTTAAGATGATATTAAACAAAACCAGCCTTCTCGGTTTTACCGTACAGGTATAAATATGTATTTATGTGGGAAAATAGCAACCTGTGTTATCGGAACAATCTTTGATCTTCACCGTACTGATGGTATCTCAGGTGGCAGAGCAACAAAGGAAATGCAGTGGGGAGGAAATGATGTAGATTTGTGGAAATTTCTGCAGTCAGAGAATCTCTTTTCTCCACATGCATTGTCTTTTTTATACTCAATTTCAGTTCAATTTCTATGTTCAAAATGGCAAATTAGTGGAAATAGGTGTTGATTAAGGTAAAAATAGCTTTCTGAACTACTGCACTACTGTTATTTCCCTCCAGCCCTTAAAGAAACCCGACTTTGTGCCTGCAGCACACTGAACTAGATCTGGGAATGAAACTGCATGACTATGAACGAGGCAACATTTTGGTAACATGTGTTCTTTAATTTGCAGGGGGGGGGTTATATCTAGACAACAGTAATGCCCTCTTCCATTATTTATCTATTTATTTTTACTTTTTACTCATTACTCTTACCTGACCTAGGACATCACTACCATTTGCAGGTTTATGTCTGTGATTGCAAATCCAGTTTACGACAATGTGTCATTATCTAAGTGGTTGTCCATTTCTAAACACGTATCAATGTGCATGTCATAATTATCAATTTTCCCGAAGACCTCAGTTGAATATGGTCTATTCCTTGCCAGTTTAAAGAATTATCAAATCGTATTAACAGACTGGCGAAAAAAATGCAAACATTTTGACCATGATTTTGAGAAAATGGGAAACCAGCCATATATTCTCCAATTAAGACAATATTCACATTAAGACTACTGAAAAAAATTATTGGGGGGGGGGGGGTTCTTGCCCACTGTGGGTTAGATGAAAGGTTGCGCGCGTGAGTTTATCTTTTTGAACCTTCGCAGCAACCTGACTCATTTAAATATACAGTACAAACTTCAAGGAAGTATTCATTCAAGGTCTGTATATACCATGGAACTTCACTGAGACTCCCAGCTCACTGAGTATCCCCTTAGTTCCACTAATATAATAATAATAATAATAATAATAATAATAATAATTTCACATTGTGAGATTTTGTATCTCATGTGGTAGATATAAAAGGAAATGCTATTTAGTGAACAAGTTTTAATCATACCATTTATTAAATCATTTGTTTTGGCTGTTGAATCAATAAATGATGTAAGTAAACTTATTATAAACTGAAAAAGTAAGTAAGGAAAACAATATTTCACTGAGCTGGTAGACATCAACTTTGAAAGTTGAATCAAGGCTAAGAATGTGACATGTACATATGTAGCCCCTTCCATTTTGTGTGTTGAGTGTTAAACTGCAGAGAGAGGCGCATTTACTCAGTAATTTATGACCATGTTATTGCAACGAAGAAAAGGTAAAATGATGGGGAACAGTGTGGGGAACAGCACAAAGCACATACGCTCTGAGCACCAGATACGGGCCAGCATTCCCAGTAACACCCATGGACCTTAAATCAGAACATTAACGACTACCTCTCATGGGTGTCAGAGGTGTATCGAGTTTCAGCAAGGTATGCTGTATTGTGAGGAAGGGTCCACTGGAAACCTTCGAGTGGAATGAGTCTTTAGCTTCTTTGCTTTCACTGAGTTTTTGGTGGGAATTTCAGCACTTTTTTGCCTGTGATTTTGACGGCATCCTTATGAAATTCTACCTTGCGCTAAAAGAGCTGAGAAATCATCCTCTTGTTTCATCTTGACTTGTGATGTACGCTGGACTGCCTCATTTAAAACTGCAATCTTTATAGTCAATTCGGCACCTGTGTCTGTCAATGACAAAAAATTCGGAAGTATGCTGGAAAAAACTGGAGAGTTATTGTGAAAATGAAGACCCCCCCCCCCACAGGTTAGACTAATAACATAACACTGAAGTGCTTTTCTTCCACTTGTCTCAGGGCATGGAGACTCAGGATGTGCTGGGGGCAGACAAGGGTCCGAAAAGGAACAAGGCTCATAGTGGAACATGAGGGAACACTGCACCAAAGAAGGGAGCTGCGGTGAGACTATGGTTCCTCCAGGGGCCGCATCCTGCAATTGCCCCAGAAGGTAGGAGGCAGCACTCCATTCTCCATCTGCAAAAACGGGCATGCGCTCCTGCTTCCCTCTCTCTCCTCTCCAGCTTCTCCCCGCCTGGGCTTTAGGCCCGGCCAGTAGACCGTTTCTCCCCCTGACTGCATATATTGTATATATATTCATCTCTTCTCTGTAACCGCTTATCCCATTTGGGGTTGTGGGGGGTCCGGAGCCTAACCCGGAGGCTGTGGGTACAAGGCAGGGAACAACCCAGGATGGGGCGCCAACCCATCGCAGAGCACACATCATTCACACATATATACATCTATGGGCAATTTGGTAACTCCAATCAGCCTCAGCATGTTTTTGGACTGTGGGGGGAAACTGGAGTACCCAGAGGAAACCCCACGATGACACGGGGAGAACATGCAAACTCCACACGCATGGAACCATGGCAGAGACTTCAACGCTGGTCCCAGAGGTGTGAGGCAACAGTGCTAACCACTGCACCACCATGCTGCCCCTGTATATGTGTGTGTGTGTGTGTGTGTGTGTGTGTGTGTGTGTGTGTGTGTGTGTGTGTGTGTGTGTGTGTGTGTGT
>JAAGVU020000123.1:17946408-17963925 GCA_011763525.2 Mormyrus iriodes | reverse complement strand
TATCTCTGCAAAGAAAGAGAAAATCAGAAAGGTATATATATGTACAGACATATAAAAATATCTGCTGCCTTTTGCCTTTCAGATGGCTTTCTGGCTCCTGGCAAAAAAGGAAATCCGTACAATACTGTAAACAATTGCTGGTTGTCATGCACACAGTGGCCTTAGCAACAGTTGCTGGTTGTGCGTTGATTTGTAAAATTGTTTACTACAGCATCAGGCGTCTCACAGGGCACTGTAAACACGTACCCATTCAGCATTCGTTTAAAGGAGTTTACCCTTTCATTCTGGTTTTCCAGTTATAACTTTGATTATGTGGTGTTTGTAAGACACAAATGTAAACCCTCCATGATCCAGTACTGGATATATAATTGAATTAAGGATGGACAGATGGATGAATCTTATTTGTAAAATATAATGTCACTATTTAACAGGGAAGGGTGTGGATATTTTGGGGAGGGGGGTTTGAGGTTATCAAGTCCTTTTGTGCGCCTGTAACTAATTATTAGTAATATAAATTAAGTTTGCACTAAGCAATGGCCTGGAAAGTGTATGATTTGTTCATTTAAATTAGAGTGTAAACTGGGTATCTGTCATATTCTTCTAGCCTACTTGTCACACCATGCATGTGCCCCCAAAAAAATTCCCTGTTCCTGCCTCCGTAAACTTCCATTTCTTCTGAATCTATTTGCCATGAAAAAGGACTAGGCTTTTCACAGCTATTCTTCGAGAAATATATGCATTTTTGTTTTAAAATATGGTTTACATTATAAATTTATGATGACCTGAAAAGCCATTGAGATGGTTAAATCTTATCAATTTTCCAGTTTGCTTATTCAGAACCAGGGCGGTCATGATGGCTTACTGAATGGTAAGGTCTCAGTCCTTCTGTGTCCTTCTCTATACGAGCCAACAACAGCTCCAGCAAAGGAAATCATAGATATGTCTTCTTTTCGTTTGACCAGTGGGAGTTCCTACCCCCATGTGACATTCAGTAATTACTCACCATCTCCGTAATCAAAGGTTCCACCTCTGCACAGCTGATGGTTACTCCTAATCTTTATCTGGTCTGCCCCATCACTAAGAATCAACTAGGCCTGTTTTTCCCCCAGAACCCACCCACCTGTTACTCTAACAACGGAAAACAAAGTTTTTAAATTTTACAAGATACGCAGATACAAAAAAATGAATAAAGGTCCTGTGTTCATCGGCCAGCCTGATAGCCTTTCATAGCAGGCTTTCATTACACTAATGATAACAAAACACTGTTGTTGTTTGGACTGGCGCTCATGTATAAACACAGTCTCCAGCAGGAGTTAACCAGTGTTATCCTTCCCTGTCTCTTTAAAGCTCTCATCAGCTGCGGTGGAGTTCTAATAGCCTCGCATATAGCCACACCTTCATAATTCAAAAGGCTTTTCAAAAAATTAGTCATTGTATTACAAAATTCAAAATTTACAAAAAAGTTACTGTGAAATTTGAGTTTATATATATTTGCGTTTGTCTCAGGAAGAATTGTGAATGGAGGCTTCTAGAAACATTTTATTAGATTGTTGTGTATTTAACATTGGATTAAACAACAACAACAATAATATTAATAATAATAATAATAATAATAATAATAATAATAAACACAGTGTTTCTACACAACTAGAATGAATATTTGGAAAAGGAAACATCCTTTTTATGTTGATGCATTAACTTTGTGTTCTAAGAGTATAATTTGAATTTTATTCAAAGGTATTTTATTCAAGGTATTCAGGATCCTGGGATCATGTGCAGTTGACCGTGACACTGGAACACTGATGGGCTTCTAATTCCACATCCTGTGCCTTCATTCCGTCATCTGTCGCCCTTATTACTACACCAGTGCATCTAAAATCTGATAAAATGTTCCTGTACGTGAACATGTTTCAAGACAGAGGTGCATCTGAAAGGTAACCTGTTTCAGAAAACTTCCTTGGGTGTAAAAAATAAGCACAGCCATTCAACCTGTATGGAAAGGGTGTCTGCCTCTCTCAGACTAATAAGATGTGAAAAGTGCATTTACCCAGCAGATATCGTTCCACTTCTGTGTGTATTCTGTGCATGTATGATCTGCAGGCTGTTTGCACTGCAAGCTTTATTACCAGCCTCTAGGTGAATAAGCAGTGCCAGCAAGCCTAGTCAGGCCCCTGCCCCACCAAATAACGCTCCTTTGAGAAAGAGGGTCATATAACTCCTGTCAAATACAGTGATGACCTTTGAGCATAAATACAGCAGTATAAATTTGCTCTGTATTACAAATTGCCTTGAAGGAATTACCAGAGCACACAATCGCACACAACCACTCACTGTGATAAGTCGTATGAAATCTACAGCAACAGAAAGGCAAAGCCCACTCCCTTTAAATGGATAATATTTTGCCATTTACAGGCAAAACACTAACTGCATATTTTACTGAGACTCTGTTTTGTCCTTTGAAAAAATATCTTAGTTGAACTGTGCTCGGTTTTAAAGAAAACACTGTCATTTAGCTACCCACTACTACTAACTGGACAATTTGTATGTGTGTGTGTGTGTGTGTGTGTGTGTGTGTATATATATATATATATATATATATATATATATATAATTATTTATTTATTTATTTATTATTAGTAGTAGTACTATATTCATCTACCAACTTTTATAAGTTTCCTTTAAGCACATGTCCTTTGTACAGTTTATGGTGTCTCCCATACACATAACAACTGTTTCCGAGCAACCTCCGTACTTCCTGTCCAATTGGACAATGGCAGTAAAGCTGGCTCCCTCCCACCTGCAGCCAGCAGGAATCCAGTTGGGTGGGACTGCCAGGTGAACCGGTTCCTGGGCTGGAATTGCATTGTGACGTCACGCTAGGATGACTGAGTGCATCACTCAAACAACCTCTCTTTCACAGGCTGTACTTTCTGATTCCTAATTACATGTTCATATTTGATAATTCAAACTCGCTGGTGCCTAGACTGCGATATCTGACAATACTATAGGTATTGTTGAGGAACTTCTTTGACTTATTAAGTTCAACAAAGTTACGTTTTTTGAATTTAATGAATAAAATATTTGACATGCTGTTAGTTAGTCTGTTTCCTTAGAAATAATTTTACTTTGTGAAGGTGCGCACAAAGTCATTTGTGGAGTATAATGAAGTTTAATAAAAAGCATTTAGGCATGTCTTTGCACTGTCACTCTTTTTCATGTCTAACCAGGACTACAACATTGGCATGTTAGTGCCAGCTGTTCATTCATTGTATTTAAATGGCCCCCAAGACCGAATGATCTGTCTGATTTTATACTGTGGCATCATAGTGATGCCTTAACTTTGTCGTATCAAATCATAATATAATCATTCGCTGCATTTGTAGGTTCAGATATTGATTTATATATCCATATCTATGCTAACATAAACGTTAGATTCTGTAGGCCAGGATATATTATACATAAAATTGATCTTATTTGATAATTATTAAATACATATTTTAGAATACAGAAAAGTCTCTGATGAGAGGAAAATGATTTTGAGTTCAGTGAGAACAGGTTAACATTGCAGCTACTGAATTGGGCTTCTTTGTGGCGAAACACAATGAGGTTTTGGCAGCCGAGGGGGACCTGGGGGGTAAATGGGGGCATTTAAAAGGAGGCACTGTTCCTGGGTAACGAAATCTTCGGCCAGCCAAATACAGACATCCACTGCTCACGCACCATGGTGCCACACGATCAGAGAAAGCGGCCGAAGGCTGAAATGGTGCCTTTGTGTGATTCTTCACCTTTGCTTTCATCTAGCTGCTATAACAAATATTTTAATTGCATTGAATTCCCTATTTTGCCTGTGGAATTCATGTTTATTCATTTTCAAAAGTCACAGAAATATAGGTCTAAATAGAGGTCCATTTAAATAATTCCAGTCTAAAGCAATGTTTTACCGGTCTTCAATGACATTTCATTGAAAATAATATTGCATATAATTAAAATCATATATGATCATTATTATAATCATTTTTACTGTAGAGCTGTGTTGGTTGTACTCACATGGAATACAAATTGTCATGATGTATTCCAAGATATAAATGCTCACTCTTGAAAACAGCATTTTCAAAATTCTGATTTCACTTAACAATAAAGAGACACAGAGCACACATATCTTAATAACGTTTTTATTGTTTGCAAATATCGTGACATTACAATGAGAAACTGATCACATTAAAATGACTCCGGCCGTACTAAATCTTAGCAGTCGATAGGTGCAGTGCAAGGTGTTAACATCGATGACAAAGATAAAATGATATACAAAACCAGATTATATAAAACAAAAAAATAGACAAACACGACGATTAGTTGTCAAGAGGAGAGACGTGCATAAATAATACCAACTGTGAAATAACACGAGTATACAGGAAGATAATAGTGGTTTAAATTAGACCTACTGCTGACTGACGCCACACGGGAAGGGAAGGTTACATTGTTATCATTTTTTTTCTTCATGAATTCTGATTGGGAGATGGCTTACAAGCATAAAATAACTCATGGTCCAGTGGAGGGCAAACTTTGGCACCAGGCGCATGGGAGGGCTGCATAGACCACAACACTTTCCAGCACTAGGTTCCTAGTTTATACATCTTCTGGACAATATAGGGATAGAGGGAACCAGTTTACTCCTACCAGTTTACCCATCTCCTGATTACCTGCTGGTGCTAAGGCAAGAAGAAGGCCCAGAGAGAGACAGTGAAGAGGTTATGCCTTGCAATGGACGGCATTACCAGACAGTATTAGACACAGATAACTAGATCTAACCTTGTCTGGTAAGACGCCAATCGATAGGCTTGGCCACAGCTGAAGAGGATTCTCTGACATTTGGCCTACACCCTGAAGTCAGACATAGAAAGAGACAAGGATGGAAGCAAACCTATAAACTGGTTATGCCACTTTAAATTCCCCAATACATCATTTAATTCAGCACAAAGTTAACGAAATAAAAACTGATGCATTCAAAGTAAGAATGGCGAAGAATTAAGCAGGAAAAATGGTTAAAAAAGTAGGCATGCAATGTAGCTATCAGTCGTATAGGCAACTTAAATGTAGCATGCAAAAGAAAATTCTATAAAAGCTATTCATAACAGACATAGCGAATACATCCTCCTTAGAACCCTCTATAACCTCTTATAAAAGCCAATGATGTCACGGCTAGTGGGCAAGCAGGCTTCATGAAAGGAAAGAAAAAGACTGATTCGTGCGATCTTATAAAATGTTTAATGACAAACGATGCCAGTTCAGCAAACAAAGGTGTGACTCACTATTTGAGGGGGAAGTCTAAAGTCCAACCGAAGTTATTAAGAAAGTCCTGCCTTTGACAAACATCCCAGTGTAAACAGTGCCAGCACTCAGTGTCCTTGCTGCTATATGTCATTTTCAAGTGTCACTGGCTTGATTTGGAATAAGATTTGGCTAAAGGACAAAGATGACACAAACAAATAATAATAAAAAAAACTGATTCCTGACAAAATATTTGTAAATACTGAAATTACTATATATATATATTGTGATTATATAGAAATTCAAGTAGTTTTCATTACCTTTCTCAATAATTATATTTCCTGACATTACTGGGTTAATGGTAACACGGGTAGATGTTGTAAATATATTTCTATCTAGCTTCAGATATTGGGAACAATTACATAAATTCACATTTATCCATCCATCCATCCATCCATCCATCCATCCATCCATCTTACAACTGCTTATTCTGAACAGGGTTGCGTAGGGGCCTGGATCTTATTCAAGATGCCAGTCCATCGCAGAGCAAATACATCTATACTCTCATCTACAAAATCATACACTACAGACAATTTAGAAATGCTTTTCCACTGAACTGCGTGTGTTTGTACTGCGGAGTATGTGGAGGGAACCTGCACAACATGGACAGAATGTGAAAACCCTTCACACATAGACTATAGGCGAGATTTAGGCTCCCAACCCTGGAAGTATGAGGTACCACCACTACCCAATGAGCCACCATGCTGGACAATTAATTTTCATTTAGGTCTCAGTCACTCACAGAGCGCCTCAGTCTGAGTTTAAATGAGTGCTTTTAATGCTGATGTAGGAACTAAAATGAATAGATCATTGTTTATAAAAAAAAAAGAGGTTCTCAGGTTCTTTGCGACTCCTTTGTGCAACTTTCAGTATAATGCAAAAAAGTTTTCTAAAAATCATTATAGCCAGAGTGTATTATTATTTTAATCCGGAACTTATTTTCAGCTCAATCAATCCAGTCAGCTTGTAAGTTAAATTGTAACAATGATAAGTCACCCAGATATCTGAATGGCAGAAACAGAGCCGACTTTCCCTCTGCTACAGACGGGAACAGTGAAGGATGTCACCGTGTCTATTTTTACCACTGCCCAGCTCAGGTGTCAGCCGATACTGCACAGGTGAGGCAATTTAGACCAATAACGGCCCGCCAGCAAAAACGTTAGTACTAGGGGAAGGGAAGAGGAAGTTGCAAGCCTCCCCTCACCCCTTCATGCACACATTGACTTACATCACCTGTCAGTGGGACTGTTGTAATAGTCAACGGACTGGTATTCTTTGACTCCAGCTGGGCGGGGCGGAATACCTGCACAAAGAGACGGGAAGTAAATGAACCGGGAGACAGAAGAACTCTCACACCCACATGCTCCTACGCTACACGCACAGAAACTGACACTGGCAGCTGACGTTGGGTCTTTGTATGATTTTAGCCATTCCATTTGCTTATAGTACATTCAAAACACAGACGCTTTTTAATGCACATTGAGCTCTGCTCTCTGATAATAGAAATATTTATACATGAAAGAAAAAGTATGCTAAATGTATTTGCACAAGAAACGAAACTTCAATTTTTTTCTTATTATAATAATAGCTTCCTTTAAATTAACGGTAATATTATTATATGTTAATATACATTAAAAGTATATATTACATGACTTATGTGAGTTAAGTCTCTGTGACATAACCACGAGTGCGCTTTTCAGTGCGCAGGTGGTCATATATCTCAATAAATCAGTCATTCCGAGTCATTAAAATAATGCCAGTTAAACAGTAATGATCTGAGACACATGAGAAACAAACTCTGGAGGCCCCAACCTGGTCAAAACTTCCCCTTTAAACTCTGCAGACTCTTTTCCCAAACAGTAACACATATTCCGGGTTACCAGCCCTGAAAGAGGTTAACCCTTGTTTACACAGTAGATTGAATAACAAAGTCATTTTCATGACGCCACTTCTATAACTATCAAGCCTACGAACCAAAATATACGCAATAAATTCTTTTTACTTTGTAATATGTACGATAATTGTAATCGTAAGAGAAATATAAAATTGCATCACACTCATTCTCTTCAAATGTGTTTAATGAGTGGTATGATTTATGAATAATTCTGTAGAGTGTATGACCTAAGGTAAAGTATTTCATATTTGACCAGGCTTCAATCACTGAACAAGAAAAAAAATATTATGATTATGTTGTAGGGGTTACCATACAGTAATATAACTATGTCAAGTCACATAGTAGCTTCTTGGCTATGGTGCTCTGTGAGAGTGCAATTTGATGCCCAGCATACATCGTTACCAGACAGTGTTAGAGTACAGATGAACAATCCAGCACTGTCAGGTAAGATGTATGCTGAACATCCATCGTAGGCAGAGAGTTCAGCAGGTTACTGAAAAGCAATGGCATTACAACAAGAATAAACTTGGATTACCAAAGCTGGCATGTAAAACCAAGTCAGATCAGAAAAGCAATATGTGTATCTCTGTCTCCAAGCTTCTGAGTAACCTTACAGGACATTTAGGGAGCGATCATGCTTATCATTGGGCCGCACAGAGCAGCATGGCACTGCTGTGGTTCCGTGGTGCCAGTGGGGAGCCATCATCATCATTACCAGGCAGTATTAGAGAGAGTCATGACATCCAAGACTGCCTCGTAAGATGGAGATGGGCTTCCCAAACAGAACTAGAGGGAAACAGATATTTCATAGTTACTACTGGGAAACTCCTAAAAACTGCTACAGTTTTAGCGTATTAACTGCTATGGAGTCGACGGAATGTCTCGAGGGGCTGCAACCGTATACACCCCCTCAGTACTGCACCTTATTCCCCCCACCCCCACCCCCCGACAGCACCGATTTATCAAAATGCTTTAACAAATAAACATATATCAAACATGAGCTCCACCAGGATTCTCAGAAAGTACAGAACCTGTTGCCCAAAGTTCCACATTTTCCTCCTTCTTGGGATTAAAAAAAAGAGAAAGCTAACCTCACGTGACCCCCGCAGCTCCTCAGGAGATATAGGAGAGTTCTCCAGCAGACAAGGGCCCAGGGCTGTGGGTGCCCGTGGTCAGCTGAGCTGTCACAGAAGCCGGCCCACCCGGCCTGCCTGTTAATGATTTGCTGTACCTGTTCTGACTGGTCTGGTTTATGGCACTCCCGTCTGAACCGAGATGGCAGCTTGCCTCACAACAGACAGCAGCTACAAAGGATTTCAAAGGACTCCAGGCAGTATTTATTCTCCCTGAAGAGCGTTAAACTGGTCAACCTGCAGAACTTCTGTTACGATTGCCTCCGCATTCTACAAGTGACCTTGCACTGTGAAAAAACAACAGAATATTTATCACAGTAACGATGACGTTTTCAGAAACCTGCTAAAAAAAGTAAACGGGTTCTTGAAACAAAATTAGTAACAATTAGCAGTTATCTTGCCTACTCTGGGTACTCACATTAGTACTAGATTTCCCAGCACATGGATGTCTTGATCCAGTCTCCACTGGAATGCTGGACTGAACTGACCTGTGACTCGTTTCTGTAGACAGAAGGTCACTTGGTCCCCAGGAGTTTACTCAATAACTGAAGTTGTTCACAGGTGCATGAGGCAACTTCACACCCAGTCTGGCAGTGCTTTCCAGTCCAGAGGTAGAACACACTCAACGTGCTTTCAAATTTTACATGATAGTCTCTTATAAGCAAGAATTAAGTCAAATTAATCAGGGCCACGTGATACAAAAAAAAACCGAAACACAATATGTAAAATACATAGAGAACATTAAACAAATAATGATAATATTAATCATCTCATTTATTTATTATTTATTTATATTTAATATTATTATAAAAAAAAATCAAACCAAAGAAAAAAACATTTGACCCCCTCCCAACAAAACCCACTGTAATTATCTTAAAACATCCTGCAGTTAAATAAACTCTTCGCAATAATTGTCGACTAGAATTTATTTTTTTATTTGTTTGTTTATTTCTATGAACATACAGAAGTACAACAATAGTCGTCTAACATAATTTTCAGCCACGGGAATAAAGTTTTATTATTATTTTTTGGTTACTTTTTCAGCAGAGCCTGACAAAAAGAGAGAGGGTGAGCAACGCAAACGGAACGAGGGAACAAGGAGGAGGAAGGACAACCGAAAAAGAAATTATGCTGTAAGTATAAAGAGCACCTGTAACCTTACCGTGTTGAAAAGGGAGTAAAAGAGCATTAAAACGTACGTCGGGCAGGGTGAGGGAGAGAGAAGGGGAAATATCTCAAATTTCTCCCAAGCGCCTGAGAAGGTTCCAGCTTCCACCCGGTCAGTCAGGACTGGTGAAAGGCAAAACCTGCAGTAGACCCTCTCTTGTAGACCGTCGCCTCCATTTAGTTAATCATCAGCAATATAAACCAATGCAGCAGGCCTTAGGAGGGAGAGGGAGAGGGGATGAGAGGGGGAGAATGCGTAGCAGGGGAAGACGTACATGTGGCAGGATCCCTCCCTTCCTCTAAAAGAAGTGCAGGTATTACCTGAATCTACCTTCTTACCTTCATCAAAAACATTGTCTCGGCTCGCCCCTACTTCTTCCTGTTTTTGGTGCGCCATCTTTTCAAAATACCACTGAGGTGAGGCCACAGCCCCCCCCCGAACTGTTCTCAACTATCTACATGCAACGCGTAGCGTGAGCAGGCCCCGGTCAGGTAACCCAAGCCCCCCTGCAGGAATGTGAGTCTGCACTGACACAAGCGACCTGTTGGTTAAACCAGCCTGCACCTTAATCAATATGCGGCTGTGTGGGGAACAATGCTGAGAAACACAAAACCCCATCTAAGGCGGGATCTTATCTTGCAAACCCTAATCCCTGCTTCTGCAGTAATGAATCGTCCACTTTTCATTTCATTTTCTTTCTTTGCTGCTTTTTTTTTAAAAGAACGAAACATCAAATCTGAGAATTATCTAAGCAGTCCCTTATCAATAATTTTTGTACTGTGTAATGCATGTGTTGTCCTGAGTACTGTTGCTTGCAAATAAAATCGTATAAAAAAAAAATCCAGTATTATTTTTGTACTCCACTACCGTTAAAGTACGCTTTTCAATCAGTTAAATTATTTTTAATGCTTTAATTATATTTTTATTTTTGTACTTTTTAGAGGCATTTAAACTACTTCTGTCATGTTACTTGGAATGTGTTATTTTAAAAAAAACCTTAGCTTACTGACAATGTGCAAGGAGTAAATGTTCCAATGACAGCGATTAATTGCTCCAGATAAAGTGTTACTATTGCCCATTCTGCACTTCACTGATTAAACGTTTGTTTACGACCTTACTTAAGTGTAAGACTGACAAGAAGACATCATTCTTTCTTCAATTTTGCACATTTACAGTGCACCTGTAATGTACAACTAATTCTGCACAAAAACACTGAGAAAAATTCGAAGGTTACAAAAAAACTAAATTAAACCAAAATACAAACAGGAAATCCTAATTGTCCAACTTTGCGAGAACTTCACATGCTGGAGGGAAAAAAGAAATGAAGGGTGCTTAGTCATACTGACAAAATGGCTGTCCTAAACGGTATAACCTCAGCCAATGCACTTGGCTGACCTCTCACCAGAAATGAGCAATTAATTCTGACTTTTCCTGGCACTAATTTTGCAAGGAAAAAAAAAAGTCAGTCTTACTTGTAAAGAGTTTGCTTTAAGAAACAGCACTATGCAAACCCATGATTGTATTGCGATATTACAAATCAGAGGTTTAAAAATTAGCCTCCTCCCCAGATGCTGTACCTTAAGTATCCATATTCTTTGTATTACATAAGTACATTTACATATAGAAATATTTGTGTGAAATAAAATATCACTTATTAAAGTATGCAAACTCACACAGAAGAAATTTTCCTGTCCGATATCTTATGAAGCTAGCTTATAAAACTGACTAATGTCCAATTCAGAAAAAGGAAGAAGCTTAATTTTTTCTATTCCACAGAACAAAATGCTACTAAAAACATACTTTCATCCATGAAACCCACGTCTATAATAAACAGATATCAAACGATAAGAAATTTATCTCTTCGGCTTGGGAGAAGACTGGCAAAGTCAGACGGCAGCGTCTGAGATCCATGGTAGCTACAAATGCGCACAAAAGCAGGAAGGAAAACGGACGAGCAGACATTTTACGTCTTGCTTTGCAACCTTTCTTGAAGCTCCCTCATTTTCCTGACATCAAACAACATGAAAACTGAGGTTATTCTGAATCCTTTCTAATCGTACAAGAAAAGACAAGTAAGGACAGGCCATTCCAAGAATTTGTGTATGTCTATTCCATGGGCACCAAAATGCTGGCGAAATTAGGCAAAAGCTATTTTGAAACTTGTCTTATATTTCTTGGACAAAAGTTACATTAATATTATTTTAGTTAATACTTTACAAGATATTGCAAAGTCACAACATGTTGAAAACACAAGCTGATAAAATATGAAATAGAATGAACTTTTGGCTTTGTATATTACTCAATACCTGCCCATCATTTCATTCAAGTGTTTGGATCCAAAGTACAATGCTTTCTCCTTTATACCCACTGACAAAATGGATGGTTTCTATTATCCGTACTAACTGGTCTGTCCGGTAAAATAATTAACATTTGCATCAGTCACTTTTCTCCCTGTTCTTCTTTAGACGGACTGGATTTTGATTCTAATAGCAGTATTTTTTTTCTACAAGGTTGAGTCAAAAAGAGTACCATCCCTTTGACTTTTATTTAGGTAAACAGCATTTGTTTGTAACCCAACTCATTGAATTGTACTAAGCAAACATTTCAGCTAGTACCTCCTGTTTCAAAAAGTTGTGAAAATAGCTGCACACAGTAGGTAGAAAACAAAGAGGTAGTAAAGTCAAAAGAAAAGAAAAGAAAGTTTCAAAGTAATGAGAAATAAAATTTTCATACAGTAAGTTACCCTTATCTTCGCCTGAAGGGATCGGTCAGTCAAGCAGTTGGGGACAAGTGGCACCATTGTGTTCAGGGCTCTCGGCTTGCAGGGCTCGACTTCCTCTTCCATCCAGTTGCTGAAGGAGGGATGACTTGTCAACTTCGAAAGACAGGAGCCTTGGTGGTTTGGGGGCTCGGCACCTGAGCCACTGACAGACAACAAATCGACAAAAAGAGGTGAAACGAGTCGAGGACGGGGGTCACTTGAAAGCTTCAAAGTCGTCCGTCCTTGGTGAGCTGCTGGTGAAGCTACCTGCTTAAGCTCTTAATGCGAAGACACAGAATGTGTAATGGGCTGGGGTTACATGTATCCCCCTACAGCCCCTCCCTCTCAGGTGTACATGTCACCACCCAGCCAATCCGCTGTCAGCCCTAGCTTTAGCAGGTGTGCTGCCATTGGCCAGGAAGGCAGTGTTCCTTCTTTCTCCCCCCGGGTCATGTGTGTATATGTGTATGATGTCAGCCCTACCTTTCGTGAATGCCCTCACCCCTCCTCTTCCTACCCCGCCCGACTTCCCTCCTCAACTGAAATACACCTGCCTTTTTTTTTTTTTTTTTATTGAAGTTTAACAAACGTAAATAAATAAACCACGGCGTACAAAAGCACACAGTCGTACAATTCTCCCTTCTCGTGGGCAGTGGCAACTGCAGTAGCCGAGTTGAAATTCTTTGCTCTGTCCTTCTCGCGCAGTGTGTGCAGAGGGACACGCCACGTCGGACAACAGTCACTATGCACTCAGAGGGTTTGGTGAACACTATTGAGATAAAGGATAACATTGGGGTGATATGACATATAGGGTATCAAATGCATCAAAAAGAACAACTTTTGTATAATCAAGTTAGACGTTTAATCTCAATGACGTAATTATCTAGGCAACTAAATAGCTACTTTAGTAGTAGCAACAGCAACAACAACAATAATAATAATGACGATTATATGAGTGAAAATAATGAAGATGATGCGCAGTTATTGATTTTTCCTCTACTGTTAAATGCATAGCAGTTTTCTGTCTGGAGGAAGTGGTAAGGAGCTTTCGGGGGGCGTGGGGGACTTGTTTGTATAGCCAGGCCTGTTCTGACAGTGCGGCTTCATCACGACAATGTGGACAATGTCTAATCCACACGCCATTTTAGGAGAGGGAGGTGTGCGTGATGAAGAAATAGACTGAGGGAGTGTTTTGTGGGGGCAGGTAGAAGGTGGGTTGCTGGGAAGTTAATCTAGGCCCCTTAGCCTCGGGGCTTTTCCTTTTTTCTTTTCCTGTGAGTGCACAAGCTCATCAGGACAACAATCAGGAACACCACAGCCGTAAAAACCCATTCCAGTCAAAACTGGGAATTTCAAAGTCCACACGTCTCTCCTTTTCTCTCCAGTCTTTCTGTGTAAATGTTTACCGCTAAATCCACCCACACTCACACATGAAAAATAATGCCACAGAACAATTTCTGTTAACCGTATGCCAGTCATTTAAAAGGTCTGCTTTGTTCACACTCGATAAGGCAAAAATTCAAGTCAGCGATGCCCTTGAGGAGTTCAGGATCAATGCTGAAAGGTAACTGAATTGCAAAAAAGTGAATAAATGGGTAAGAATTCATTATAAGGAGCGACACAAAATTAATAATAGGGCACCACAGAAACATTAATGACAGACACATGACTGATAGGCCTTCTCATTTTCTTCTTTTACCAACATTTCTTCTGGTGAACACCGGACACATGAATACAGATTTAGACCATTCTTGTTTCACTAACGTTAATCAGATGACTAACATCTGATTAACAACAGCTCCTAAGAGTAGGCACTATTGTCTTAATTTATTTATTGTCGGTTTTAGTGCATGCTATCAAATATTTTTGAAACAGGGTGAAAATACTTAGAATTGTATTTCTTCCAGAACACAATTAGAATCCTTCGACAAAGACAGTGTTCACACAAGAGAACAAATGCGAAGTTCAATTTCCTCCTAAAAATATTAGTTTTTCATGCCATACAAACTTTTAAAAATCTAGGTTTATATACGTGTTTATTCGCCAAAGGTGACACTTTGCCGGTTTAGTGTTCACACGTGGAAAATAAGTCAGTCTAATATCGGAACTAGTGTGTTAAGTTCTGTGTTTGCTGTATTACGGCATTACCCCTCCCATCCGCGTAATCCACACTGCACATGTTTTATGACAAAGTGCCTTTGGTGGAGCCCTAATCCAGCCAGGGACATTCATTTCTGTGTCACTTGCATAGTAAAGCATCTTGACACTGTCCTGACCAACAAAACAACACAAAATAGATGTATATATTATATAAATTCACATGTCTCCGCTCCATTCAGCTAAATAGGGTGATTTCTGATTTCGTTGTCTAGAGACTGCGAGAAATGTTTGTGAAGGCTAAATAGGTGTTAGTCATTCAGCCCCAGGCCGAGAGCTTCTGCCCCTGATGTACCAGAAAGGAGGTGCGCCCATTGAGTGCGCAGTGGGACGTTTCCATTTAATGGGTGACTGGCCTGAGTTCTCTGCTCAAGGTGTTGTGTTAGGGGAGGATGCCAAGTTCTGCGTTTGATGACTACAGGCAGACCAAGAACCCTGCTTGAAAGGAATGTTTTGTTTGGGGCACCCAATTTGCATGCCAAATGAGCGCCTGGTCAGACCCTTGACTCATTTGAATAATGATGACTATCTGGAAAAGCTCACGTGTGGAGAGTAGCAAGGGCAGATTTCTCCATCAGCTCCCTGATTTCCATGAGTAAAACGCACACCCGGGGTTTTGCGTTGCTAAGGCTAAGCAGAGAGACACTAGATAAAATTAAATCCTAGAGTACAGCTGTCACAGTGGGGCATGACACAGGCAGGAAAAAGGTAAGCATCCACTTGTGACTCCAAGAAAAAAAGGGGTTTCTTAAAGAAACATAACACACTTACAAAAAACAAAAAGACCAAGAGCAGGACCAGAACTTCCAGCACACTGTAACATACCACAGTGACTGACTACGGAGTAAAATAAAGGCAAGCACTTAAATACACTAATAACTGGACTAACGTGGATGGGCAGGTGCGGAATATAAGACAATCAACCAAACATGGAGGGCGCAGGACAACAAGCAACAGATGGATCAATTAAACACCTGCCCTGGGAAACGAGCAACAGGTAGAGTAACTGATGCTAACTGACACAGAACTAGGGAATTCTAAGCACAAACTGGGAATACTGCGCTAGGATTAGTAACAAGGAATAAAAAAACAAACGGGTCAAACCTATGACAGAGACACGAATAGAAAATAAACACTAGGGAACAGAAAACCAATAAGCCAGCCTCAAACACAGTAGCAGAGGGTTAACAGTCTTCGTGCCACGTGCTTAACCCACCAAGCTACGCAGCAGTCTAGGGAACTGGGAAAACATACTAGGGACTTAGGTACACCGGAGCTGAAAGACAAGAGATAGGGAGGAGGAGAGGATGACCAGCAACACCTGCTGGTTAAACAGGAAGGCATGATGAGCAGGGTTGGACGGGTGCCAACCCTGACAACAGCTTTTAATTTGAATTCTGTCCTTCGAGTAGTAATCAAGGGAGTTGGAAATATTTTCTTCAACTAACTTCATTAGTGCTTTAATTGAAGATTACTGTAAGTTGGGGTTCCCCAGTTCCGATCCTGGAGGGCCATTTTGCACCACAGTTTGCAGGTTTCCCTGCTCCAAGACACATTGTTCAGCTAATTACCGGGTCAAGTAGGTGTGTTTGAGCAGAGACATCTGCAAACTGTGTTGCAGATTGGCCCTCCAGGACCGGGGTTGGGGAACCCTGCTGTAAGTATTAGACGAAAGGGTGAATGAGTCACCTGACTGAAAGAAAATGCCTGTATCCTCTCTGAAAGCCCTGAGGCTTATGAGACTGTTATCAGATCAAATCCCTGGCATGACATGGCTGTACCACCCTTGAGCACTATACTTGCAAATCCGGTTATGTTAACATTCATTAATTTTCCAGTAAATGTTTTCTTTTTCTCTTTTTTTTAAGATATACCTCCCACAAAGCCATAATGTCTCCAGGGCAGCAAATTGACCTCGTTCCCTGATAATTATGACAGTCATGGGTAGAAACTATTATATCACACATTTCAGGTATGAAGCAAACATGCATGCAGCTGGAAGAAGGGAAATATTCTAGACAAAAACCTGACAGTGAAATCGTTCCTCCCAAAGGAAGCCATTATGGGCCTGCCAGCACACAGACGGCCGTTACTGACTCAACCTGTTCTGTGATCAGTATTTCAGCCTATTCATACAGGATTTTTTTTATCGCCTCTTCTGCTTTGTGTTCCACTCTTCTCCTTTACTTCATTCTTCCTGTTAGAACCACACAATTAGTGACATTTACATTCTAACGTACCAGTGCAGTATAGTTAAAGGCTGAGTCACAAAGACAAACATTCAAGGGAATTCTCATTAATGTACACTTTTGGTATTCTATGACACCTTCTTTATATCTAGACAAGGAATACGATATAATTTACGCACGGAAAGGAAAATAATAAACATTATTTAATCACTACCGGGCAACAACTCATCAAATTCATTAAGCTATAATAAAATCCTTTATATATATATATATATGTGTGTGTGTGTAATTTTTATTTTATTTATTTTTTGGTTCAAAACTTTATTGTGATTTGTACAAGTACGGCTACAAGTACACTGAAATTCTTACATTCTTCCCTGCAGTCTTAGGCAGCATTTAACATAGGGCACAGTCAACTATACGTACAATAAATACAGCTCAATAAATTCAATATACATATTTGTGAAAGTATCATTATTTTGCCAGTAACTGTAAAATGTTTTTTCTGGAAGTCTTAATTGTTTATTAATATGTTGATGAGGTTGCATCTTAAATTACAACTGGTCTTACTTAGAATTTTGTACATGCTGGACACGATCAGGTGTCATAATGCTTGGAAAAGGGTTTTTCAGGGGGAAGAATACACTGTATCCACAAACCAATTATACATATGTTAACTTGATTTCAGTTAACAATGAAAGAATGTGAGGGAATCAGATTTTAGCCCTAGGATAACTAGGTGACATATGTACTTATACAATGTTCTGTTTCTGTTTAGCCTTTTAATAACCACATAAAACACGCATAAGCTTTGTTACGATCCCCTGTCTAGGGTAGGGGATCGGCAGAAAGGTAAGGGAAGGGAAAGGGAAGGAGACGAGACAACC
>JAAGVU020000123.1:17916333-17946308 GCA_011763525.2 Mormyrus iriodes | reverse complement strand
GAAGGGGCGGGGTCTGGCGGGCGAACAGCGGTAACAAAGCCGGAGGTTGCAATACGAACCCAGGGTTCGTAACAGCTTACACACACATTCAATTATGTACAATTATGTACTAAGGAGGTGCCCGAATTAAGAAAAATTACATGTATAATTGTATTTTGTTTTTTTTTTTTACATTACTTGTTTTGCAATACTATGCGTCACTCGAATGAAAGGTACAAATCATTTGTCATTTTGCAAGCTTGCCAAATATCGCTGCCATGCCGTGACATTAATCGGTATAATTTTTGAAACAACGATTTAGAGAAAAGACGTCCATGGAACATAGCGCTAAAGTGAGTGTCATATGTATTGCTGTGTCCCTATGCTCAGTGGGTACACAACATGTCAGTAAATATCTCCTGGTTTGTTCATTCCAGATTTACCAAACAATTAATTTCATTAAATGCTGTAAACAGTCATAGTATAGGGAAACTTGTAAGTAGACAACAGGTAATAACTTCCACACTAATAAAACATAATGCAGTAGCTTTACATCATAACGGGAAGGACAGTGTAAGATTCAGAACAGACTTAAAGACACAATTTGTGAAATCATATATACTGCATAGCTGATAAATAGATGTACTTTTTCATGTCAGTTTCTGTGGATCTTTTCTTTTGTTCAGTTTGGGGGGGGGGGGAGTTCCACGGGCTGAGTGTTCACCGGGGGACAATGAGGTGGGAGGGTGCGGAAGCACCTTAGCAACCGAGTCCATGCTCTGACTTGCACCCCCAAGTAATTGGCGCCCAAGAGGCAAGCGTGCCTGTGTTGTGGATAACGTAGAGAGGGGAGTCAGGGGTGGTACATGTCCCATGAGAAAGCATTTTTTTAAGGCTAGAGGTGGGGCCCAATTGTACAAAATATACCACCACCTCACTGTCCAAAGAAACTGAATAATGCTGAAGGGAAGTCTGGTGTAAAATGTCATGCGATGAAATTGCATGAATCTTTTTCAATAAGCTTGATGATTCATTATTCTGTTAAACCTTCTTGAGCATTCGAGGTTTGTTCTGGTGTATTCATCAGTTTGACCTTTCATGTGAGTGACTTCAGATTCTCTAACACTAACTGGTTTCCCAACTACATAAACTTTTATGAGCATAATAGCCCAAAGTGTTCATTGGTTTCTGTAAGATTAGCAAAGCTGGGGCTTCTCCTGCGTCGCCTGAATACTCTCGCAGTGCAGCTCACCAGCTTAAAAACAGCCTTCTCAATGGCAGGTTATTCACCAATCTTTCGCTTTGAGTCATTGAAGATGTTTTCTAACTAGACTGTTATTAAATTGTGAATTACCAGGGCAGGATAAACATGTTTTTAGAGTTTCACATTACTTCACACGAGGCTGACATGGTGCCTTTGGGTTGCTGAATTTGAATGTTCTGCTTTATGTGTGAAATTGGCTTGTTTTTCCAATATCACGCGAGCTACTTCCCACTAACTGGTATCCCTAAATTGCCTGTAGTGCCTGTGTATGTCCCCTGTGATTGACTGGTATCCCACTGAGGGCGTGCCCTGCCTTATGCCCAGTATTGTCTGGGGAAGGCTGGACAACAGCTTGACTTGTTTGTTCTCGGTTGCTGTATTGATCATTAGTGCAAGGACTCCAAATACACCCTATACACTTCAACCATACAGGAATACAAGAGTTTCTCTTCATCTGACAATCTCATGACTGTACCCTTCTTGTCAGCATTATGCACGCCACAAACATACCCCTCCTTCTAGAGGCAGCCCCCAAACAAACGGTCAAACACACCTGGGCTCGTTTTGTGTAGGGCTTCAGTAATAGAGGGAAGACACAACAACAGCACAGTTTGTTTGGGAAACACAAATGAAAGTTGACCTCTAGATCTTCTTCACTATTGTGCCTTTCTAAGCGGTGTTCCGATGAAAGCTTCCTATTCCATACAGCATATATGTAAAAAGGCTCATGTGGTGTCATGTTCCATATGTATGTTAATATTCTGAGTGTTGTTTACTTTTGTCGTGTATGGATTTTTTTTCTTATAATGTCGACTCATTATGAGCTTGCTTCCAATTAACTCCTGTCTGTCTTTTTGAGGTAATAGTGATAATATCAATAATGATAAAAATCAAACAGGATACTAAAAATAGCCTTTAGAATGAAAATTTAATTCAAATTTAAGCAATCCAAAAAAATCCAAAGCAGATTGGTGTAAGTTAAATATCACTGTAAACGGACATATTCTGAATTACAAAAACCTTTTACTCTTCCATAGCGTGGTGTTTCTCACATAATATTCAACATAATTGTTAATGCATCTAACATTGCAATGGGAAGTCAGAGTTTGAATGATGGATTTACTTTGACTTGCTTAAATATTACTGAAGCGCTCCAATATCTTCCATTGCAAACATTGTCCGATTATTTTTAAATAGGCTTCTAATGATGCAACGTGCATGTGATAGGGGAACCCTCCTGAGTAATGTGGCCCGGTGGAAACAGGCGAGGCGTGCATCCCTCTTGGGGCCACGTTGGGAGGGCAGAGAGCAGCACGAAAACATCAATGCTGACTGCTGCCTCACTCTCATTCTACCACATATCATTATAGCTGATATCAAAGGTAACGTGGCTAATTCAGAAACTTATATTCCAATCATGTATGAAATTATAATGAATTACATAAACCAAACTGATTGCACATTTATAAATTATTTCGATTTCCATCCATTTTTCATAACTCCTTTTCCAGCACTGGGTGCAGAGGTGGAAAATTCAGGTCCAGAAATTAAAAATCCAGACCATGATTTTGTTTCAACCAACCATTTGAGGACTCTGTGACTGTGACTCTTTATGCTTGACTGGTTGGTTCAAACAAAATCTGGGCCTGGATTTTTACTTTCTGCACCTGAACTATCCACTTCTAACGGTCGTAATGACGACGAAGCAGAGGGTTCAAGGCAGGGAACACTGTGGAGTGTGTGCCAGTGCAGGACACACAGTACAGGAAATTTGGAGAACTGAGTCAACCTAAAGCTAAACTGTGGGATAAAACTGGAGCACGTGGAGGATACAGGTCTACCGGGAAACAGTGAGAAGATGCAAACCCAATACACGTAGATCCAGGGACTGGAACTCAACCCAGAACCCCGTGAGTGCCTGATAAAGGCTAGAGACAGTAGCTGCTAATGCATACCAGCAAAACTTACATGAATATCAATAGACTCTGCTTTACCCAGTGGGTTTATAGAAATGAGGAAAAATCAAAGTTAAATTATACAGACTGAATATTTTGTATATAATTTGTAAATAATATGTATGTTATATATAATTTGAATTATATACAATATATAATTATATTGTATATATAATGATATAATAAGTTAATAATATATAATATTATAAATATAATAATGTATGATAAATATATACAATATATAATTATATTGTATATAATTATTTTGTATTTAATTTGAAGGCATAAAGTAAATTCATTTTAGATATGTAGACTAATGCCTTACTTTGTATAGTTGCATTAAATAATACAATATTTCAGTGTGATGCTTTCATAGCTGTATTTACTCTTGTTATACTAATAATGGGAATTAATCTTCGGCAGACTCTGTTTATCAGCCACTCTTGCTGTCCCTTGAGCTTTGAAGTGCTGTCATCTCACAGGGTATCTCAAGCCTTTCTTTGCTCTACATTGACAGAGATTAACTTTTAGCACCAGATCTCATGGTCAGAGTTAGCCTGAAACGCAGGCTTGCCTATTGGTCTGACCCACTGAAATCAAGTAATAATAATAAAAACTCTTTTGGCGTACGAAGGGAAAAGTCAACAGACATGGCTGCCAGGTTTAAAAGTGTGTAGGTGGATATAGACTTTGGATAAACTTTCTCGATTGGATACTATAAGGATCTTTAGTTGCTGAATTCCACAAAAGGGTACCCACCCACTATGACTGCATCACTGGGGCAGCAATGTTTTTCTTTTGGCCTGCGCACCGAATGACATCATCTTGGCGACAGCAGTATCTGCTGCCAGCTCGAGGAGCCAGGAACAGCCATAGAGGTGAATGTTTCTCCACACGTGGGAGAAAACTGGATATTCTGGTTAAGCAGCATTAGGAGCTCACACAAGGCTGAGGCCTGCCTCCTAAGCCTTCTCTCCTTGATACTGTTGCCAACACCAGATTTTAAAGTAGCAAGGCACAAGTTTCTCAGTTTCTGTGTCTACTGTGTCTAAACCTAAATCCAATTCAGATCTAGATCTAAATTCTTAATCAGACTTTGTGTGACACTAATCATTTCCAAATTTCTTTTAACAGAATACAATGTATCTTGCATTGCATCTAACAAAATATGAAAGCAAGCTCATTCTATCCAGAGTAAGAGAGCCACCAGCATCTTCACAAAAAGTGGTCTGCTTTTCCTTATTTCTCAAAGGAAGAAATTATCATTATAAATAAATATTAATCAAAAGCTGTGACCACCAGCTCAACACTAACAGTGGCAAGAAAAATCCAGGGATGACAGTTGAGGTCAAACTTGATACCTAAAGTGGTTTGTTGCCTAATGTACACGATACTATGCCTTGTATACGCAAGCATACTACATGAATACATTCAGGGGAATTCAATGAAACAGGTTCGCAAACACACCTTAGGGACGCTCCTGTGTCAACACTGGAGATCTGCTACAGATGTTTTGCTTCCTTGTAATACAAGTCATACAGCACCTGGCACATAGAAATACTCAGTGTTTGCCGGCTAAGATCTAATGTTTTGTCTCCTGTCCTTAATTGCACTTTTACTAAAAGGTTCCGACTTGTACATTTTGTATGTCTGGCACTTTATTCCCAGACTAGGCTGAAATCACAATCGGATTCACCCTTAACGACCAGAAAAACAGGAGCATTGAACGTAAACAAAAATCCCACTTTTTATAACTTTCTTAAAATAGAGATACATAAGTAGCTAAAAGTAACGTAAAGATTAATGACAGAACTGATCTTTGATTACATTTACAGAATAAATCTACTTCGGAGCTGAAGACACCTGTACTCCCTCATACAGGCAAACACACAGTTCAATTTTTTTCTGCACCCATTTGATACTGATGCCAAGGTGTCAATGCACCAGCTGGATATGGCCATAAACCTGAACCCAAAGCACTAGTTAGTATTTTAGGTGTGTTTCCAATTTCAATTCAGTTTCAATCAGTTATAAAATAAGATATGTTTGGGGATAAGGGTTTTACACAAAGGCCCAACAGTGATTTTATTACTCTGTTGGTCATGGGAATCTCTCCAGTGAGCATATGAACACGGGCACAGATATTTTTAGAGTGTTGTTTGGTTTTTAACAACTTGTTTTCATTATTTGTTTTTATACTGTCACTGGGCGCTTGATATAATGTAAATATCGAAACACTGATTGATAATATTTGGAAATTTTTATCCGAATGACATTAAAGTCAATCACATAAAAACTGTAAGCAAACAATTAAATCAATGAATGTCTCCATTCAAAGCCAATAATACATTTTGGATCGCAGTTCCAGTTCAGTGGAGCTTCACTGCAAATTTCACCAGTTGATTCACCAAAAGGATGAACTGCATTACCAGTGTAACATAATTCAGATTTGTTCACAGTATAATGAACATTCATCGGGATTTAATAGTATATAATTACATTCTATATTACAATCTCATATATTTGTGTTTATGTATAATTCAGATTTTGATTATCGATATGTTTCAAAAGTTTAGTAATCGTCCAGCAATGCAGATAAATACATAAGAAATTGGCAGCACAGGAAAAGGTGAACATCTTTCCCCCGTTAACCTGAGATGACCTACCTCTGGTCTGCAGAAAGGTTCCTCAGCAGAAAGTCTAACAAGCTTGGGCCTAAGCTGCCAGAGCAAATGAATAAACAGACAGATATATAGATACATACGTCTCCTGCAATGCTGTTCTTTTAAAAATGTTCTTCCTGTGTCCGTGATGGGACAGATTCCCTGCCAAATTCTCAGCATAAAGAGGAAGTCCTGCTCCATGCGAGAGCTTTCGAGAGGTGGAAAGCGAGTATAAGCATGCAGTAGGCAACATGCCTGGTAGGAAGAACACCCAGTGTTTATCACTAAGGGGTTATGCAAGAATGGCCCGGTGGAAACCTTTGCCTGGTACAGTGAAAGCCCCCCATTTAGCTACACATGGTCCAGGAATCCTGCCCAGAAACACTCCTCATTAGCAGAAACCCATTTCACATATATAGGTTCAGGAAAGACAACCATCTCATGTGTTCTCTATGCATTTTTTTTCTTTTGAAACCAACTATTTTTAGACATTTTTTTTTTCATATGGGCCAAGATAATACATTTTAGTCAAAACAATGACTGTCTGCAGTCTTAAAGAGACAAGTGACATTTGTAGTTTTTTGATTGAAGTCACAGACTTTTTTAAAACTGAATTTACATATATGCCTCTTTTCTACCCAACTGCTTTGTAGATCCATCTATTTTCCAGAACTGCTTATTCCATTTCGGGTCGTGGGGGGTCTGGAGCCTATGGGCACAAGGCAGGGAACAACCCAGGATGGGGTGCCAACCCATTGCTGGGCACACTCACACACCATTCACACACATGCATGCATGCATGCATACATACCTATGGGTGATTTGGTAACTTCAATCAACCTCAGCATGTTTTTGGACTGTGGGGGGAAACTGGAGTACCCAGAGGAAACCCCATGATGACATGGGGAGAACATGCAAACTCCACACACATGGAACCCGGGCACAGACGTGAACCCTGATCCCAGAGGTGTGAGGCAACAGTGCTAACCACTGCACCACCGTGCCGCCCCACTTTGTAGATCAATACTAATTATTAAAATATATGCAATTTCATTCTTATACCTGTAAGTCAGTCTTAAAGTTGGTCTTGAAGCGGTCTTGAATGTTCCTCACATACTGATTACCATATGCATAATTAGTGGTAAGAAGTAGTGTTGTAGTATTTCGAGTTAGGGTTAGGTTGAGGTTAGACATCAGGCAGTTAGAACTGCTGCTCTCTTTTTAAGTACCAACCTTAATCAAGGTTTTCACCCTAATCCCGAAAACTAAACCTAAATATTATGAAACTAAAACTAATAATTTTCCAGAAATTAAAAACCAAACAACACTCTAAAAATCTGTGCCCGTGTTCATATGCTCACTGGAGAGATTCCCATGGCCAACAGAGTAATAAAATCACTGTTGGGCCTTTGTGTAAAACCCTTATCCCCAAACATATCTTATTTTATAACTGATTGAAACTGAATTGAAATTGGAAACACACCTAAAATACTAAATTAAACTAGCACTATCCATCCATTTTATGAAACCACTTGTTCTATTCAGGGTTGTGGGGGATCCAGAGCCTATCCCGGAGGGTACAGGCACAATGCAGGGAACAACCCGGGGGGGGGTGCCAGCCTATCGCAGGGCACACTCACACATCCTTCTCACCCATGGGCACCCTGGGGGGGGGGGGGACCGGAGTACAACCCCACGACGACATGGGGAGAACATGCAAACAGACATTGAACCCTAGTGGAGATGTGAACCCTAGTCCTAGAAGTGTGAGACAACAATGTTAACCACTGCACCACCTAAAATAGCAGTATAATAATTATAACATTAAGCCCTGGAAAGAACTAACTGAATTAAAACCAGCAATAAACATTATAACAACCTACTCAAAACAATATGGCGGTGAGCTTAAAGCACAGGGACACAAGGCAGAGAAGGCCTGGATAGGGTGGTGGTCCATTTCAGGAGACACGCATGACTACACACTGGACCATGTGCTTGTGAACATGACACTTATATTCATTTTTTAAATCATTTTGATTATATCGATTTAAAATGTCTAATCTTTTGGCCACAAAAGCTGTGAAAACCATATCCTTGGTCTCCATCATGGGGGCTGCCTAAGCGGGTATCCTTCAGAGGTTGGGGGGGGTTAGGTGGGGAGCTTTCAGTCCGGTGGACAAGGCAGAGAGTCAATGCTTTGCACATGCCCTGTTTTTCTCATAAAAAGATCAGATTTTGGCCTGACAAAGTCAAATGTTCTACTAGAAGGCACAGAATCAATACAAGATGGAGTTATACAGATTTAATCACAATATTTTATTCACTGAATTAATATTCATATTATTTCATGTAACTCTGACCATATGAATTTGCTCTTTGTTCCCATTCAGGTGGGATTAAATTGAAGTGGTAGCATTTTAATTGAGAGGGTACCTATGCTTAGTAGTAACTCAATTACTATCTATCCATGCATTTTCTGTAACCACTTGTCCTATTCAGGGTCATGGGAGGGTCCGGAGCCTATCCCAGAGGCTACGGGCACAAGGCAGGGAACAACACAGGATGGGGAGCCAACCCATCGCAGGGCACACACACACACCATTCACACTCAGTTATTACTGGAGTACAAATCATGAACAAATATAGTAGCTAATTGAGTTAAACGATACATCATAATTCATTAACGATTAACAAACACTAGATCAGTATTTAAATTTTGTTGTGCATGTTATGCATATTTGTTACCATATCTGTGAATTCCATAAATCTGTGAACTACTGAAGGAACAAGTCATGCATAACACAAGTTACATACTGATCTCATATTTATTCAACATTAATGAATCATAATGCATCTTTTATATCAAGTAGCTACTATCATTTGTTCATGATTTGTACTTCAGTAATAACTGACTTACTACTAAGTATTTGTGCCCCCTCAAGTAAAGTGTTACCAACGTGTAACGCTTGCTGTGAGCTCTTTGCTCCACTCTACTTTACCCTAGGCTGACACAGGTGTACATCTGGAAATTTGCATTGAACATTTCTTTCAGACTGCCTGCATTTCCCTGTTTTAACTGGTTGCAAATGTTTCCAGATCAATCTGGGTATCACAGCCGCGAGCCCAGGCTTCAACAGCTGCTGCTGGGGAAATGATCACTGCACAATTTGCCTTGTATGGAAATCAGTGTTTATCATTCCATATCCTTTCCATATTTAATTAAACCACTTTACATTTTGATTAAACTATTCCGTTTCTAACTATAGTAAAATACACATAGAGACACAGCTACCCTGGCTACAAACATTAATATACCTACAGCTGTATAAGCACAACTTTATCTTAGGTAGCTGTTACCATAATATATATAAAGGACAGCCTGCCAATATGTAATGTTAACACTTATATTAATTCCTAATCATCAAATTCAATATCGGCAAGTTTCATTTAGCGTTGAACTGTATGGGGGAGTTTGAAGAATATGTGCATTAAATATCTCTGAAATTTGTCTGATAAATTAGTGTGTTTTCTGTTAAGCTATAATGAAGGATGCATCACCAATCCCTTATGTAATTCCTAGCCATAAATTCTACTTATCTAAAAAATTAGTTATGCAAGTCATGTGCTTAAAATAAGAAAACGCCAATGATAATAAAATGTCATTATGCCATTATGTGACACAGTCCTCAGGGAGTCCCTGGGTTTTACATCTCTGCAATTTGAACCAGACTTTGTATTTACACAGCACATGTACATGTTTTTTTTGTGTCTCAACCCTCATTACAGTGTCTGCCAAAGCACATGGGAGACTACAGGGTATTGCAGCCCACCTGCAAGCCAGGCGAACCTGGAAGCAGACAGACAGCACAGCTGGGACATTGAACCCCACCTGCTTCACATCAAAACAGCCAATTATGTTTCAGTACAGCAGACTCCGACACAAGATCCTGTTTTTTTTTCAGTGTGAATCACATCGACCCACTGCAACTGGGGTAACTTGCACCTTTCCATTGGTAGAGGGGTGTTCAAGAAGGAGAATTGGTATCTGACCTCAGCGTGAGCCCTTCTTACGCATATGCATGGAACCTGTGCAGTGGCACAAGTTGCAACAAGTAATCAGTTTCAGTCTGGCCTAAGCTATCCTCTACAGGTCTTGCTACCCAGCAAAAATTGCAGTTAAGAATTTTACTTTGCTGTATGTCTGCAATAGTTAAGAAATTATTATTATTATTATTATTATTATTATGGCACAATGACAAGTATTATCCATTACTGTTCATTTTTTTTAAATAGAGTGAAGCATGATCATTTTATAACGTTAAATTATACCCCCTGCATCTTTGTTACTGAACTACATCTTCGTTGAAGGTGAAAGATAAAACCCTGAAAATACAGAATCCGGGAAGAGAAATATACTAAAGCCAATTACCGGACAGGGTTTATGGCACAGGGTTATGACATATGACGGTGCAGTCTGGCTCCAGCTTTAAGTCTCTGAAACCGCTGCTAATTGCCACACAGAATGACACTTTCACAAAGAAATTAAATATGCCTGTGATGATATTTTCATGTTATACATTATTTTTAGTATTCATTTCTGAAATGGAGTTTTGGTTAATATTGACTGCTTAAGTGATGAGTCATTTTATTCAGGTGCATGTAATATATATGTAAGATTTCTTAGCATAATATGAATTTACAAGAAATATATGGGTTCAATATGACATAAAGTGATATACAGAAAAGGCAGTACAATAGGTTGGGTGAACACGGGGTTTAGTGCAGACAGGACAAACCTTCTGCTGTTATAACTACCTGCCTATTCACTCCTGACTGATTCCTAAAAGGGTTAATTAAGCAGATGATTATGCAGGAGCCTTGTTAATTAGGCCCACCTGTAGATGAAGGACCAGCCAGATGGCCCAAAGAAACAAAGAGGTCGCAAGCATTTTTGTGAAGAGGTGGAGACACAGGCAGAGGCTCAGTGACTGAACCCATTCTTTGGCCCTCTTTCTTTTGTAATCCTGCCACTATAGACCTCTGTGGTCAGAATGAGAAGATCATGTCTTTTGCGTGAAGTTTTGGTATTGCTTTTATTTTGTATAGTTATGTACTGCCAATGATCACTGAAATTATGGCATTATATAACACTGTTTGAATATGTAACAGTATTTTATATAAAAATAATGCAACAGTTATATAATAATTAATTATTATTTTATTAATTACTATTTCAAACAAGTATCCAAACTAAATAGTAACTTTTTGACAGTTAATTATACCAGAAAAAAATATTAAATTAGGTGCTTGGACAAAGAACTAACCGCAGATAAATATGATTCTGGTAGAAACATGTATGTGTGTGTGTGTGTGTGTGTGTGTGTGTATGTGTATATATATATATATATATAAATAACTGAAAATGATGACACTTGATGATGAACACAGGATCAGCATTACAGCCAAGTGAGACCTTGGCACATGGAGCCCAAATCTGCTGGGAATGAATGAAACCAGGAAGCATTGCATCACAGAGGCCCCTGGCCTGACTACAGAGAAACCCAGCTCAGCTCTGCAGGGACAGACAGTATCAAGAAAACAAGAACTGACCAGACTGCATCCTCCCTGATGGATCTGAACCAATCACAGCATTATGCACCTTGGTACATGATGTTCCCCTACAACAAAGAACCTTCTTTGCATTATATCTTTCCTTGTCAGATTATAAAACTAAAAATTTTTAATAAAGTCTGTTTTCTCCTTGTTGAACTCTTGAATCTACTAATGGTACTGGCTCCCTCTAGTGGTGTACTTAAATAGCTCTTTACCTGAACTGAAAGTTGGTAAAGTGAGAATGGCTCAGCCGATGTGTACATGTACATTAATTTATTTAGCAGGTATTTTTGTCCAAAGTGATATACAACTGATGGACGCTTGTGGTCAGAGAGCAGTCAGCCAGTATCCAGCACCCCTGGGTGGGATTAAAGGCCTTGCTCAGGTGCCCAACAGTAATACTGCTGCCAGCTATAGAATTCAAACCTATGATCTTCCAGACATAGGCATAGTGCCTTAACCCAGTGAGCCACACACAGCCTTGCATCATACCCAGTTTTCCATAACCACTTATGCAGTACACACCCCAACTCTCACTTCCCACAATCCAAAGCGGTCTCAAATTGTCCAGTAGGTGCTAGTGTGTTTGCGCGGCCAATGGTATCCACTCATCCTGAGTGTTTGTCCTGCACCCTACACTGAATAAGTTTTGTACACGTAAAAAGTGGGAGGATGGATGTGTGGATGGATGAACGTAGGGATGAAATTATGTAATACAGGGTTACCGGAAGCTTGGAACCTGTCCCAAGAAAAACAGACAGGATTCCAGTCCATCATAGGGTACACACTCATCATACACCACACATGCAAGAATCAAGCCCACAGCCCAGGAGGTGTGAGGCCCCACAGACCCAGTGATAAATGCATAGTTACATACAAATATCAGTACGTAAAGATTTAGGTTACGCACTGTCAAGTAAATTAACCCAAAGCTTGTTATTTAACTGTAAATCAAAATGAGATTTTTTTATTAGTAGCCAGGAATTGAATAACCTACGTAACCTAAGTACGTTTTGCAGTCATTTTTACTTTGTATTATTTTCAGCCAGTACTGTATTTTAGTTCCATCCGTTTTCAAGCCGTTTGTCGGGCGGGCACTACACTAGTTGAAAAATAATATGATGTAGCGTTTGCAAATATTTTAAGTAGACTAATACGCCAATAAACAAAATTAAGTCGGTTTTGATAGCGTTCTTCCTTAATGTTTTTCCTGTGTATTCGATTTATAGTAAATGCTGCAAATTTAATTTAATTTCATTTCATTTCATTTCAAAGTAATAAAAATAAAAGTAACGTATAAGTTGATATGATAGGACGGCAGTATGGGGCTGGTGCGTGTACAAGGTGTTGATTCTGCCTGCGCTGGACGGCGCTGTCAGCCTCGCGAGCGCGCGAGCCCGGCGCTGCTCTCGCTGCACTGTAACACTGTAGCACTGCATCCGCCGAATGCCTTATCGGCGTAACATCACTTCCTTATGATCAGGTAAGACTCGCGTCCTTTGGTTGAATTGAACTGCTTTTAAAATAAAATAAACAAAAACACACAACCCACTGTTTCGTATCAAACACAGTAACGGAGGTTTTTAATTTAAGCGTTTCGTTTAGTTGCGACGTGAGGCTTAACGTTTAGTTTGTTGTATTAGCCTTGTAGCTAGCTGGAGAGCTAGCCACCGGTGATGCTTAATGCTACATGGCTGGCGTTCTGTTAATAACACACTTTAGATATTTAGCTAGTTTTTTTTAATGATCTGTGGCATTCAATCATGTATGAATATTACAGAAAATAACTAGAAGTCCAAGTAGTAATGAAATTAAACCGTGACGCACCCGGATTTTGATGGTACAATTTTCAGCTAAATCACAGTCTAGCAACTAAAAGCTTTTAAATTGAACAATATTTCGCACTTGCTATAAATGTTTAAAATCTTAACACATGTCTCAATTAGTTATAATATAATAACTACTTTTCAGTAACCGTATTAAAATCGCTGGCCAGTCAGATAGGTGATTGACTGTTGACGTCTTTTGAAACAATTGTGCCTTTGCGTTCGTACATATTGTTGACAATAACATAAAATGCACTTTAGAGTTTTCTTTGGACATGCCAGTGAAATAACTGGATGGAATGAATCGACCAAATGATTTTTGTGTCGTATTGCACAACGAAGAGAGAAAGAACTTGATGTGAAAAGTCGTGTAGTTTTAACATTGCAAATGCACGTTTCAAATCACTGGAGTTATTTCTAAAATATTTAGTTTCCCAACATTTTTGAAAAGCACTTAAATCCGTTCCCGTGTAAAACTAATGATATTACTGCACTCTTGATTATTCTTAGGGGAGCTGTGTTTTGTTATGGCTTTGCCATACTTCGTCTTCACAGGAGCCTTGCTTCAAGTTATTTGTGAAACTTCGGTAAACAAGGTATAGTTTTACAAGCGATGCATCATCGTTATTTCACGTTCTTGTACTGCATGTTCTGTATATGTTCATTGGGATTATTCAAGTAGTGAAATAAAAACGAATTGTCATGGCCACTATACACCAGGAGGGGGTGCGCTTCTTCAAATTATATGGCTACCCACTTTGAATTTACAGTGCTGTTTAGACTTTGTTGCTATGGCTTCAATCTGTATTACATTTTAAAATATATATTTTATATAATATTATTACCTGTTATTTTTATGTAGTTTGCATAGTTGTTGATAGATATTCAGCAGGTCCTAGCTGTAATGGTATAACAATATAATTAGCATGGTTGCTTTCCCCATATTCCCAATTTGAAATCACATGTTTACAAAAGAAGATATTTTATGTGGAAAAGGGCTTTCAGTTTCATTCATTTTCTCTTTAAATACACCTACTTAAAATAAGAAACTGTAAGATGCCCAATTTGGTTTGTAAGGCAAAAAAAATAATAATAATAATCCAGGCAGTATTCTAGGCATTTGGTTGAACATGAACATCAGGTTTTCCAAGTTGCCATTACAGTACCAACAGCATTCTGAAACATGTTACATATACACACCGTTTACCTTAGCTGTTACATGATGTTTAACTAATGGAGGAGGAAAAAAAGTTACCCTTGAATAATAAAAGATAACTGACATGTTCCCATAGTAACAGATAGGACAGGTTAAACAGACTCGTGGTTTTCTGTGATCACTACCATCGCAGGACAAAACTAACCTAACATACAAGTGAAAAAAAAAATCTATTCTGATAGCACATTACTTAGATGTCTCTGAATTCATTTAAGTACATTCAAGTACTGAAGAAAACATCCGACATATATTTAGCTGTCTTTCACATGGGGAAAAGTTTAAATCCCAATGATTACTGCTGAATGCCACGACATTATGAATATTAACTTGCTTACTGTGTAGTATTGCTTCAGTGGATAAAGTCTGTGCTTTATCTTTATATGTTGTTATAAGTGTCGTATGGCCGCTTTGAATGCTACAGTGTTTGAAGTTCTGTCATATTATTTCAGACTTCCCTGCTGGTTCCCAGTAATAATGGTGGAGAGGCCCTAACAAGAAATGTAACCTGTTTCAACAGCACTTGGTGTCCCCCAGGTAGTGAGCGATCTTACCACATTCCACCAGGAGGTTCACACAGCGATGCGATACCTTGTGTTGTAGTGCAGGGCTTAGTGTCTGGTATGCTTCTGTAGAATCTGGAGCTGTGTGTTGTTAGTTGGGGAGAGTGCATCAAACTTGTGGTTTGAGGTCCTTGTATATTCTTTAAAAAGAAATAGAATTTACAATTATACATCTCAAAGTTAAGCATTTATTTTCCTAGAAGCTAACGTTTTAAATGAGCAAATATGCTTTCTTCAGGGTGCTATCTGCAAATGTTGGAGAATGGCTCAGCTTTGTGCATGCAGTGTGACTCTGTGGCCTTCAAACATGACAACTTAACCACCTGCATCTACTGTGAGTTTGTTGGTTGACACTAATATGTACACTACTTTGTTTTTTAATTGCTGCTGTCTTTTTATCATTTTAATGCTTTGTTTTTTTTATTATATGAGATGTTGATGAGCGCACGTATTGTCATTTTGAAGCTGGGTAATATGACATTCTGTGCACAAGTTTATTCCAAATTTCAGTTGACCTACAATTGACACATTATGCTGTTGCTTCTAATGTTCATTCTTCACAGCACACATTCCGCCAGAAGTCAATCTAACCATGTTAGCAACTGTTGGGCCCAAAATCGGTAAGTAAACTGTTAGTTGACGAATTTAAATGAATGGTGTAAATCAGTAATATGTTACATATTCACTTATCGTTTTCTTAAGTTGCCATACACTTTTCATTAATTTGTTGTAATGTGTATTTGATTTGATGTGTAGCATGAGCCCCCCCCCCCATTCACTTTTGCCGTTTCGCGATAACAGAAGGTGGAACTTGTGGTGGTTGTGTGAACAGGTGGCCCGGGGGTTGCGGCCTCCCTCCTCTTGGGAACCCTGCTGCTCAGCTTGCTCCTCATCCTGTCTGTTGCCTCCTTCTTCTACCTCAAACGTTCCAACCGAATCCCTGGCCTTTTCTATAGACGCAATAAAGGTACTAGAATTCATGTGCTCACGTTTTGTTTGTTTTTAATCGGCTGTATTGATTGTTCAGTTCTATTTATATTACTTTAAGTTCAGGTGACACAAAATAAGAGACTGCAGTGGTTTAAAGTGTTAGCAGAATAAATATTATATTATGTATATATGTGCATATATATTATTTATTTCTTGTGATATATTTTTTTCAGCTTTTATATTCCAACCAAGTGAGACTGTAAGTTCTTTCAAATTGTATACTTTCCTTGCAGTTTATCATGTCAGGGTTTCATTTAATGATCAGCTAATAGGAATTACGTTTCAGTCCTGTGTGTAAAAGTCCTTTCTATCCTCAGGCTGTCATGATACCTAGCCCTGCATCATCTGGTAAGTATTGCTTTTGGTTCTTTGTGTTTTGCTGCCAGAATAAATGTTGCTATCTAATACTTGTATGCAAAGGTGTTTCTCTGCAATATAAACTGTTCTGAATAGCACGGTTTCTTGACTAAAGCTGTCATTTAATGATTTTGAGCTGGAGGTTAAAGTTTGTGTTGTTTCTTTTTCTCTTAATGGGAGATGGGAGCATATTGGTCATGGTGTCTTTGCAGACTGCTACATGCAGCTTGGTTAATATGACAGAACAGTGGCTGTTGCTTAGCTTTTAATAATTGAAATGTGCTTTATTCCATGTTCGCCGCTTGCATTGTACTATATAATTTTCATTAATTTGTTTGTTTGCGGGTATTTTGCGAGGATTTTCAGTGAAGTCCAGTTTTCTGTTAAATTCGTGATAGATTAAAGCATGCTGTCTGCAATTTATATTAAAATCATCTGTGAGCCTGACAGCTGAGCAGGAGCCTTTATAATACCATATTGTGTTGGATATTGGTGGCAGTCGATTTTTGAAGATGACAATTGGTATCAGTACCCAGCTTGGCTACGCTTGGGAAATCATACACCCAAGTCACAAGGCCCAATAGTTATGACAATAGGGTGGAAGCTGGAGGTGCCAGTATCAGTAGGCTAATCCACATAAGAACATCTGTGTTTTTCATACACTAAGTGCCATGATAATTACGTAAATAGCGTAGATAAATGTAAATGCTACTTTTCTCATCAAATATAAATAGGGCCTTCATGTACGTTTATCTGCCAGAGGAAGCTGACATCTCCTTAGACGTTAGGTATTCATTGTATTTACTGTTTTGCAATCTCATACCCAGTCCAACTTGCTTAACGAGCATATCAGCTAACTGTCATTTTTTTTCTGCTGATATGTTTGCTTCCACTTACTGAAGTAATGATTTAAAAGGTGGAGGCACAAGTCTTTGAATGTGTGTGAGGTGATTCCATTTAAATTCAACAAATTTTCAAAAAAAGTCTCTGCATCACCATTTTTGGTTTTGATGAAATTTTACACATATTACACATACCTTCAGGAGTTCAGTTGTTATTATTATTATTATTATTATTATTATCATTATCATCATCATCATTATTTAATTCCGGTTGCGATATAGCAAGCTTTCTACCCTGTGGGTAGCAAAATAATGACAATTCAGTTTTCTTATGAGCTGTAACTTTTTTTACTATTACAGCTACATGGCTTCGTTAAAGCTCGTTGTAAAGTCGATAAATTCGATAAATCTCTCTCTTTTCAAGGACAAAGTTCTTTTTTTAACTTCATTTGGTTATTAAAAAAAGAATGAAGTGCTTGGAAATAAGTAGATTTTTTTATAATCATACACACACACACATATACATACACACGTGTACTACTTTATGTAAAACATTGACCATTTCCTTGGTGCCCTTCATGGCATAAGCAACCCAAAAGTTGAAAAAAAGTGCTAGTTTTGAGCCCCAAAAAAGACATGGAGGTGTTGGAGTAAAATATTTTTCACTTTATTGAGAAGAAAGTACAAATGTGTTGTAACTTCTACACCCTTTTGGATAACAAGGCTCTGAAAAAAATCACTAATCTCTCTCTTTTAATCCACTTCTTTCATAAAAGTATCCATAAAGGGCCCTAAGGTGTAGCCTAAAGTGTGTAAAGGGTTTTTGGGGACTTGCCAGAGAATTTGTAACTTGCAAGTCTAGGTTCACAGGCCACATTACACCTGTTCTTTATTTCGACTGATATGTACAAGTATTGCCCTCATCACATACATGGAGTAACATTTTTCTTGTGCTCTTAAAATTAAGAAGATAGAGAAGACTCTCGAACACACCCTCATTAAAACTGAGGATTTTCCATATTTATACAGATGACGAATCTGTAAACAGACAACACTTGCAGATGACATTTTCTGTATGTATGATAATTCTTGCTCCTGCTACAGAGGTAAAAAGAAACAATGTGATTTTTAGTCTGCAGAACAAGGGATGGAAAAATAACATACATTTACACCTCAGTCTCTGCTGTTGTGAAAGATAACACAGATGTTCCCGGCATATTAAAGGACACTCCCCTCACAGAACCCTAAATCTCGATTTGTTAGGGGATTCAGAATCACATTAGATCCAGAAAAGATCTGGTCACTTAGAGGTCATGGCAAATTAGCTATCCTGATAGGCCTTTTCTTTGTACCCTCTGTCCCTGTGTTCTTTTTGCAACTTCCCATGGGCCCTTTCCATGGGAAGTTGCAAAAATATGCCACTCTGCTTTTTTCCCAAAGTCGTGTCTGCAGGGTTACTTGAGTTTTTCTGTTTTTATTTTGTGTTGCTGAGACATTTGAAAAGTAAACTGTTTCGGTAAAGCTGGGATGATCAGAGTTCACTTTATCAGTGAGGATTTGCTGAAAGGCATAGGATGTAATGGTGGTGTGATCAAGAGGGTCAGGAATGAAACAGAAGCTGTGAGTTTTTATCTCCGCTTCTCTTTCCAGTATTCAATAAACGGGTGTAATGTGGCCTGCCAACCTGACCAGTGATCTACCTGGACTTCGTCTTACCTGACAAAGAAGAAATTCTCTGAAACAGCCCCCGAAACAATTTGCACAGTTTAGGCTACATTTTAGATACATTTTGGGCTATTTTTTCGAAAGAGGTGGATTAAAATAGTGACATTGTTTTGTTTCAGTGGGTTTTTTGTAAGTTCATAGCCTCATAACCCCTACTTCCCTTTGAATAGTATCACAAAGTTTGTTTGTTGTAAATGCTGAACCAACATCTCGTTACAGCTGAAATAGCTTATATAAATAGCCAAATAAAAAGATTAAACACAAATTGTGGAAGGACTTGAATCGCAAAAATGATTGGTGTACGTTGTCTGTGTATTGGACATCAAATCTAAAAACCGCCTGGCTTACTTTTGTTAAAACATATTACAGCCAGAAAACTGAATATCAAATATGAGGTTTAACTTCATAATGGTGTCACAAGAATGTCTTTGTAAAACATTCTGAGATTGAAGAGAGAGAGATTTTGAGCTGTGCTCACCGCTACGTTTACAGAAGTGTGCTCAATAAATTTCTTGTGCGCCCAAGATAATTCACATGACAAATCTGAACAATATCAAAAATGATGATGCAAAGGCCATTTGTTGAATTAAAATGGAATGCCCCTGTGATTTTCCTGTATTTGTCTTTGTTTGTAATACAAAAGCTGTACCTTTCACAGTTGTTCAGTACTTGTGGAAGTGTAAGTATTTTGGTGGTCCAACGTAGTTTGTGTGTGTCTGAAGGGCGCAAACCTAGATACGTCAGAAGAGAGAGGCCCTCTGTGACGACAGCATCAACTGCTGTCAGCATCTCTACGACAGCCGTAACCAAGGTCAGCAACGTATGAGGGGCAACACTTGAACAAGCCGAAATTGGTGCCAAAAGAGTGACCATTGTCTGTGATGGAGAGTTTGATTGGTCCGGTGGTCCAGGAGGCCCTCGCTTCACACGGCCGTTGGTGGTCATTCATTAGTTTGTTTTAGGTCTGTGTAATTTTTCTGCAGTCTGACCAACAATACCTGCATGGGGAAAGGCTCTTTTTTTGCTTCTGTACCTCTGCAGACCGATAGTCCTGTACAATTTTTGATATATTGCCAAATATAAATTGTGTGATTTTGTTGTTGAAGACTCGGGGCCAAATTTTGTTTGTGAAGATTTCTTTGGCTTATTTGTTTATTAAACATTTTTAAAAATATTTTCCGTCAGTAAAAATGTGCAATCGTTCAGAGAAAGCAATTTATTGGAGGTCAAAGACCAAGCACAATTGGGTTGACTGAGGTGAGTTGTGCCTTCTGATCTTTGTAGCACTGTCTCTAAAACCTTTTTCTTACATTTGGTATTTTCTAATATTGCATTTATGCTTTTTATGTTTGTTTTTGGCATTTTTAAAAATGTGTTGTTTTGAACCATGAGCCAAATTGAACATTGTAATTACACATGTGTTTCACTACTAGAACCCATAAAGTTTTGACATTAATAGGACAAAAGTGAATCAGAAAGTTGTCTTAATTATTGTTGAAAAATTGCTAGAAGTATTGGGCAGGGCTTTGGTTACATAGTGTATTGGGTTCAGCTGAACGTAAATATGTAAAGAAATTTCCTTCCATATTCCAGCTGTGGATGTGCATATATCTGCTGAGTTTGTATGTGTAAATATGTTACAGGTGTAGATACAAAGTAATTTTACGTAATATTACATTTATTGTACAAAATCCTAGCAGCTTTCCTTTGTTTTAAGTAATAAGTTCAGCCCCTTCTAGAGGAACATTTGTACTTTTCAATGTGATGATGTATTTATTAAAGAACATGTATATGTTAATGTGTAAAGTTGAAGGTTGTGAATTAAATGTCCCTTGCAGCTTTATTTTTTGCTTGTAAACATGTTCTACAGGAATGTATTTATTGGCAGATATATTTGTCATTCTTTGCCAAAGAAAAACATTGCACATGAAATGAATGTCTTTTAGTGCCTAGTAGAACAGATTCTGGTGATACAGCCGGCCAGCCTGTGGTTTAACTAGTTGTGAATAGTCTCCAAGGATATGAATAGTTTTGTATGTTTTTTGTGTATTAAATTCAATGTTTTCAAAAAACCTAAAATGGTATTTCATAATAATTGTTTCTGCATTGTACGTCTGATGCATAATTCATGGAGAGAAATTGTGAAGCAGTTGAACAGGTGCAGAAAACAAATGTAGATAATTACAGTTTGAACTGAGCAGTTGTCACAACAATGAACTCAAGAAGTAGATCCAGGCTTGTAGAATAAGCACATTAATTTATTTCATATTTGTAATATTTCAGCTGCAGCAACATGTATAGTTGTATATAGTTTTTTTTTTTTTTTAACGAAAAAATGTACGGACTTTGTATCAGTAATGTTTTGTTCTGTACAAATATGTAAAAAGTCTAGGTTGTATGGGTTTATATAATTTAACAGGTGAAGGAAGTTCTTTAAAATAAAGTGACATTTTGCACATGGATGTGTCATTAGTGTGTAACTGGAATTAACAAAAATGCTTTATATTTGCCATTTGCACAAGTAGAAGGTATATTGGAATTGCTGACCCCATCTTGCTCTCTGTACCTTTGGGGGTCACAGCACAGGGTCAGCTAATACGTGGCACCCCCGGAACTGGGGGTTAAGGGCCTTGCTCAAGGGCCCATGGACATATATTTGTTCTGTCAAGGCCAGGACTCAAACCAGCGATCTGATCATGGGCACAGAGACTTAGCCCACTGAGATGCTTACCACCCCCTGAAACACAAAGCAATCTGTTGATCTATTATTGCTTTTTAAAAAAAATAGAAACAGTCTGCTTTAACAGGGGAACTTTGTGTGAATATCCTGCCTGCGGGGATGTGTATACTGGCGTAATGTGTTGAAATTCTTAGAAATGAGCTATAGAACCAAATTAATTGATTTGGTGTAAAGAATGTTACATTCTCATCCCATTCATTGTGTGCCTCAGCCTTGCGCCCTGTGCTATCAGGGCTGGGCTCAAGCCCCCCACATCCCACGACCAAGATCAATGATTGATGGATGGAATCTGTTTTCTGGTGATTTACTGGCTGGACGTATTGGTAAAACTTTACTTGGGGCAAGCAGCCAAGACCTGTTACCCACTGAAAACATTTGGCGCATCATGAAACGAAAAATATGACAATGGAGACCCTGAACTGTGGAGCAGCCGAAATCCTATATCAGGTATGAATGGAATATTTCACTTTCAAAACGCCAGCAGCTGGTCTCCTCAGTTCACAAACATTTACGGTGTGCTGTTAAAAGAGGAGGTGATGCAACACAGTGGTAAACATGCCCCTGCCCCAACATTTGAAATGTGTTGCTGGCATCGAATTCAAATTGAGCATATATTCGTCATAAAACAATAACACTTCAACATTTGATATGTTCAATTTGTAATTAAATATGGGTTTATCTTATTTGCAAATCATTGCATTCTGTTTTTATTTACATTTTACATAGTGTCCCAACTTTTTGGGAAATCGGGTTGTTCTTAGTAATAGTTACTACCAAAGAACAAATCATGAAAAAAGTCTCTACTTGTGATAAACGACGCCTCGCAATTCATTGATGAACAAACATGAGATCAGTATTTCACTTTTTTTCATTTTTTGTTCCTCAGTGGTTCCTTCAGTAGTTCACAAAGATTTACAGATATAGTAACAAATATAGTAACCACTTGCGATAAAACATGTCACGATTCATTAATGATGAATTAACATGAGATCAGTACTGTATGTAACTAAGACTTAGTTTGTGCTTAATTAATACATAAGAAATAACATAAATACTATATTATTTGCACCCCGTCAAGTAAAATGTTACAGACGTATTTAATTCCCACCCTGCCGTGTGTTCATATGAGTTTCCTCTGCACTGAATGGCACACCTGCTGTGAAAGCCATCCCTCCTGCTGAAGAAAATGCCCATGGTCAGAAGGTCACCAGATCAAATTCTGTGGCCAGTAGAGTCATTTCACTGTTAAGGCCCTTAACCCCAGTTGCTCCACAGGCGCTTTCCTGGACTGAGAGGCATAAGTCCTTCCTCATGGGTAACAACATCTTTGCATTACCAGCAGCACCACCACGCTGAGCAGTGGAGCTCCCTAGGGCTCAATTTTCAAGTCTCAGTGTGGCCAGTCCACTTCTGTTCACCTTGCTGACTCATGGCTGTTCCACAAAATACAGCTCAGACACAGTCGCCAAGATTGCTGACAACACAGCAGTAGTGAGTCTCACCAGAAACCATGATGAGTCAGCATACAGAATGGAAGTGGACCAACGTGGACAAAATAAGAGATTAATACTGATTTCAGGGAAGCCCATGTTTCCTGTTCGGCCCTATGGCTTTGTCCCATTTACCCCACTAAAGTGCTAGTGCACTGAGACACTATACGCTTTGGTGACGTATATTGCCATAAGATGCAAAGTGCACAAGTGCGCGGGGATTTCTTGAAAGCAATGGGACATACTTCATAGCTGAAAAGGTGAACAAGAGACATGATATAAGTATGTTGTCAGTGTGTTTGGGGTCGTCCTTCACTGCAGCCTAGGCTATGTAAATATTCGTTATACTACTTTGTGCACTTAAATTGAAACTTCTTTGGAGGCATATTGGCCTCTGAGTAGCTGGCAGATTTCCTCATGTTCGATGTAAACATTAGTTGTCACTCATGCAGTGCATTGTGGTCTATATAGTTCTATACACTTCCATGTGATATTTGCCAAAGTGTGGATAAAGTGCACATTAAGTGAGTTGCATTTGGATTAATTGTGGGATGAGACACCCTTGGTTACTTGCACTAAGTGCATGAATGCTCCGGCCTCGTGTGGTAGTGTGTAAGTGTGTACTTGGTGGAGCAAATTGGACAAAGCCTAAAGACTTAGGGATCTGCAGTGGATATAGTCAGGAGCACCAAATTTCACAGGGTGCATTTGGTGGAAGACCTCACCTGGACTCTCACAACATCCACCCTAGCCAAGAAGGCACAGCAACATCCTCACTTCCTACAGTGACTGAGAATTGCAAGTCTGCCATCGCTGTCCTAACCACATCCTACCGGGGCACCATGCAGAGTGTTCTGATCAGCAACATCACTGTTGTTTATTGGAATGACATGTTCCGGATATTGCATATGGGAAAAAAAAAAAATCACTGGGACCTGACTCCCATTTTCCACAGATGCTGCACCCCACCCTTCCCATGGACTCTTTGTCCTGCTCCCATCTGGCAGCAGGTACTGGCGCATTCAAGCCTGTTCTGCCACCTTCAACAATAGCTTCCTCCCTAAAGCTGTCAGGACACTCAAAACCTCGCTGGCCCCCTTACCTAAGCCTAAAAATACCCTGACCCCCTCCCACACTGGAACTGGACACATTATTATTTATCAGTTGTCCTGTTGTGTTTATTTTACTGATCTCTGATGTAACATTATTTATCATCAGTGATACATACACTTTTTCTGCAAAGCAGTGGGACAACTTTATTAAAAGTGCTGAAAACAATGCTTTTTTATAAATAATAATTTGCAACATTCACAGGATCTGTGAAAAAGAAAAGGATTCTTTTACTTTCTGAGATTGGCAAAAAGCCTGTGTACTTCATGTAAAATCCCGACAGCTTCAAACATCTTAAACCATTTAAAATTCATAACATATAGAGAGCAATCCATAAGCGACATACTTGTTTTGCATAAATGAAATCATTCTACACACATACATTATCAGACTTGCTTTTATTGCTTCTGTGTTGTAACCATTGAAGCTGTTGTACTTCAACAATAAAATAGTAAAAGAGACCTTTGAGCTTCACTGGTATAGCTGTTACTGGAAGGGGAGTGTGCAGTAATTATCATTTTCATTGCACGTGAAATACTTTAAAATGATAATGCATGTGTAAAGTTTTTTGGAAAAATAAATAGTAAAACAGTATAACAGCTGATATCAATAACAACCTATAAACAAGATATATATATATATATATATATATTTCTCAGTGTATAGGAATGCGTCTGTGTAAAATATACATTTTTTGCAAACTGCAGCCTGGCTCTTCCCTGCTTCTCATTAATGAAGGGCTTCTTCCTCGCTTTATGGGTCTTCAGTCTAGCTTCTAGCAGCCCGATACAAACTTGTCCTAGCAGAGCACTATACTCCTCTTAATGTTTCCCATTCTTTTTGAAGGTCACTTGAGGTCATCCTCCGATTTACGAGGCACTGTCGGATAAGTTGATGGTCATTTCTGGCATTAGAAAGTCGCTTCTACCCTCTACCTGACTGGTCTCTGGTCGTTCCTAGTGTCTCCTGCCTCACATTGTTCTTGTGCACTGCAGTCTTAGAAACTTTGAACCTGGAAGCTACCTGCCACTCAGTGTAACCTTTTGCCAGCAGAACCAGGATTAAACCAGGATTAAACCAGGATTTACCAATGCTGATTTTTGAAAACTATAGTGGTCTCTTTTTTTCCAAAGCTGTAAATTATTATGCTCAACATGATCATTTGCATCAATAGACCCTCAAGTTTGGAGCTGTGATACTCCCTGACATATGGCTATTTTTTTTATTATTTTTTAAGTTGCTTATAGCAATGTTTTTTACTGTTATCAGAGAAATTGGTGACTTACTTATTTAATCTTTTTTCTAAAGGGTTGGCCGGTAGCTATGCAGCTGTGACTGTAGTTTTTATCTTGACCTCCTGACACATTGTTACTTGGCAAAGGCAACCTGCTGGTAAACAGGACCATATATCCAGCTAGATCCAACTAAGCATGGCGCATTCCCATGCACTTCTCGCTGAACAGTTCCTAATTATTGGTTCACCTTTGTTATATGGTTAACAATGTCGATCCATGGAAGAACACACTCTAAGATCTATATATTCACTGCTTATCTGTGGGAGTTCCATCTGAAAGATGCCCGCTAAGCACGTGTCCCACAGTCACACCTCTCTCAATCATTCCCGTAGCACAATAGAGGAAGTGCTTTCTTTGTTTACTGTTTCTTCCCTTGTTTATATTATACTCTTTCTGAATAATCACATGGTACCAGCACTGGTAATTTCAGTAGCCATTGCTAGTCAAACAAGGAAATGCCACTGGACTGAGTCAACCTGAACACAGATCATTTAATTACATTTTTACATCTCTTCTTGATTTAAAAAAGAACCTGTTAACTGAAAGAATCAGGGTATTTTGGTTAAAAGTGGGGGACGTTGTATAGCTTTTTCACAAATTATATATGTAGTTGCTTTAAAGCTATGTTTCTACTGTTAAACCTGACTTGATTAACAATTCTATATCTCCTATGTATTGCCAGAATGTAGTTCTTAGGCTTAGGCTGTATGGGGGCACTATGCCTACATTACCAGTGTCATAAGTTCACTAATTATACAGAATTTATTAGCAACTTCAGCAGATTAGTGCTATGCCAACATTTTGTGATATTTAAAACCTATTTTAATAGGATAATGGTACAGTGGGTATGACATCACATATTCCCATCAAATTAGGCTGACAAATCATTACAAAATGATGAATCAAACATTCAGCAGCATGGAAACGACACACAGCATCACGCCCATGATGGAATTACAGTATGACATTATTGCCTTCTTGTGAAACGCAGAGCTGTAGATACAGAATGACTTGCTAAAATACAACTTGCTTGGGTGCATGTGGGCTTTCAGGAAGCATATTTTATCCCTATTTCCTTCTTTGCCTCCAGTCCCCACCCTCCTATCCACTCTTAAAAGCCCGTGTCCTTCCTATTATTATGATTTACATAGAAGGCGAACAAGTTGTAAGACTCCACAGCAGGCTAATTAACATTAACTACAGTTCCCAGCTCTGACTTAGAGGGACGTGGACTTACCCAGCAGAAACCCCATTCACATCCACCTTGGAGGCAAGATCTACTGTTGATTGAAGAACTGAGAATTACACTAGAAGAAGAGGAATTTGTACCCAGCAGAAACACAGGTACCACCAAATTCTTAATTCTTTAGCACTTAAAAGCATCTGTCTATCAGCTTCCATAAAGTTGACAACCTGCTGACTTGTAACTGTAACTCACTTTGGATCAAGGTGTTCACTAAATGAAAAATTGTAAACAGATATTTTTAACTTTTAACATAGTAAATAGCACATTTGCAAGAGAATTATTTAGCATATCCATTCAGTATTCCTCAAATTTTGTACTAAAAATTAATTTTAAAGTACTAAAAACTTAGTATTAAAAGTGAAATGATTCTACCGTTTCTCAATTTGCTGTGAAACCTATTTGGGGAATTTAAAACTAAATCCATGCCATTAAAAATGCAGCCGACACAGCACACAAATGTTCTGCAATTTTAAGTGCATAAAATGATTGAAATTTGATGTGGGTTGCAATCGATCACTGTTAGGTGTGTCAGTAACAGGACCTATTATAGATGAGTCAAAACCATGAATGGCATTAGTTAAATGCACAGCTTTTCGTGTCTGTCAGCATAGATGTTGACAGAATCTGACCCAGTCCCTGTAAAGATGTCCCCTGCAATGGAACGTGAAGGACATTTTAAAGCAAACTTAGTTATACAAGGTCTGTTTGCACAATTCTTATCAGGCAAACACATGATTATTTCTAAATACAATTAGGAAATAGCTTTTTTTAAACCTGTTAGATAGTATACATTTTCCTTTTAAAAAGTTAAATAGCATCTATTTTTAAAACTGAGTATTCATAAACTGATTATGACCTAGGAACCTAAAAAACTTAGAGCGAGCATTTGACTAGCTTTTTGTCTGTATATCCTCAAAGCAGTTTATGGTAAATATCTTTTAATGTCAAGGAATAAGAGATTGTTGCTCAGCACTGGCGCCTTACTCCATGAGCAATGCTTTATAGACTGAATATTTGAAGCCTTGCAGTTTGTCAACAAGTCAAATTATTTCTATGTAACTGCTTTTTAGGTACCTGCTACAGATAAAAAAAATAAACAAAGAAGATAAAACGGAGCTCTGCCTCACCTTGCTGTGTTTAAAGATGACCCAGACAACACAGGTGTGGCACACACAGGCCACGTCCCCCACGGAGTATGAAGAAAACTGGACGGACAGACCGGAGTGCGACATCTGCTTTAGCACCTATGACAATGTTTTCAAAACACCAAAGATGCTAGACTGCACCCACACTCTGTGCTTAGAGTGCATGTCTCGTCTCATGGCCCAATCTCCAAGCATAGAATCTGGCCAGATTCCCTGTCCCTTCTGCCGCCACACTACCTCCATACCAGATAGGGGTCCACCAGCTCTGGCTACAAGCCAGGAAGTCTTGGACAAGCTACCAGCCCACCAGCAGCAGGAAGAGCAGGTGTGGTTGGAAGGTGAGAAGCTGTGTTACTACAGTCCACCTGACACTGGACATACTTTCAGTTGCATCTGCATTGACATTGGCACCAATAAGCCAGAACAGGAACAGGAACAGTCTCCAAGCTCAGTGCAGAATGGGCTTCCAGGACAACTGAACCTGCTGAAACACTGGAAGCTGCTGGTGCTTCTTATCATACTGATAATGATATTGTTGTGCATTATCCTGTGGCCAATGCAGTGCATACTGTTCACTGGCTCACTAAACTGCATATCTGAGGACGAGCCCCCATTCACAGACGCTATCACAACACCTCCAATTAGGTACATCCTTCAGAGACCACATACACCCAATTGAAAACAGAGGGTGTATGGTCAATAGTAACAAACTGATCTGGGAACACATATGTCGACCTTCAAACTCTCAGGTCGTCATCTACATTATCAGGGTTGCCAACTTTGGTCAGCTGGCAGCCATTTTCAGTTTGAGTCAAGTCTGCATACACATGCACACGCAATTACATGTATGTAACAGATTTTTTTACCTTGCAGATTGTCTGCTTTTGATGTAGCTAGTTTTAGGTTCAGAATGAAAAAATCTAGATTTGCCGTAAGATTTCTTGCGTGAGCGTTACAGTCTGAAAGTGTGAGTGTCATGCCAAATGTTTGACAGCTGGCAACACTGCATTATATATGTGTGTACTGTAAGTATGATACATTATAGTAAGGTTCTGATGGTGCATACACAAACACCCATCTATGATCCAAGGGAATGTCGTACCTCATGCATACATGCATCTACAGACAAAGTACATTCAAGTAATGATCTGATCTGTGATTATAAACATCCAACTACAATCACAGAATTCTCACACTAGTTCAGGATGCATTGAATTCAAGACTGTAGTGCTGTTTGTTTGCCTGCATTCAAATAAATTGCACATGTATAGCAAACACAAAACTTACATTATAAATGTAATGACTGACACGTTTCTTTTTCACTAACACCAGTAACATACAGATTACAACGAAGAACAAAATTTTTAAACCTACACCCAGCTTACTTTAATAAATCTTTGGCTTTGTAATTATCAAACAACCATGTATTCATGTTATTTGTTTCATGAATTCTATCACTGTTTTGTACACGGAACAATGGCATTAATAGGAAATTAATTTCCAAGACCACAATCAAGCTAATAATTTTTAAAAATATTGTATTAAAAGATGTATAAATTTGCCTCTATTTTACACTCTGTATGAATAGTCTGCAACAGTAGAACAAATAAATCTGAATTCTGGAATTTTGCTTCCATTTTGTTGATGTTTTCAAATAAATTAAATGTCCAGTGGCAGATAAAAGGGACAGAGCAGTTGTTTTTCCACACTTAATAGGTCAGAGGGTAACAATGTAGCTTCAAGCCTTCAAGTCTGCTGGACTGATTGCTTCACCAAATCTGCTCTTGCACGTTTCTTCCAGATACACTGATCAATTAGTGGCCCTAAGTCGTAAATAATGTCTGCCAGGACTGGAATGCTACACAGTGCTTACCTCCAGATGGATTACACTATGTAACAAATTTTTATTTTTATTTTGTTCCTGGGTACAAAGTGTGTTTTCCTAACCCGTTATGCCTA
>JAAGVU020000123.1:17877759-17902302 GCA_011763525.2 Mormyrus iriodes | reverse complement strand
AGGCTGCGGGCGCAAGGCAGGGAACAACCCAGGATGGGGCGCCAACCCATCGCTGGGCACACTCACACACTATTCACTCACACATTCACATCTATAGGCAATTTGGCAACTCCAATTAACCTCAGTGTGTTTTTGGACTATGGCGGTACTCGGACAAAACCCCACGACGACATAGGGAGAACATGCAAACTCTACACACATAGAGCTAAAATGGAGACTCAAACCCTGGACCCAGAGTTGCGCAGTAGGAACTGCAGATCAACTATTTGGTACTGATGACATTAAGCATCTTAGCCACTAGATGGCAAGTTCAGCACTCTGTGTCCCCCGATAATGAGGATGCGAGCCTGGCAATAGGCCTACCTTTCGGACGTGGGGTCCTTGCAGTTCAGGGGGTACTTTAGCTCGATGACATCACCATTCTTCTCTCGGAGCAGGTCCTGCTGCTCAGTGTAGTATTGCACCAGCTCTGCCAGGGTGGCAAACTTTTCCCCGCCATAGAGATCATAGTAGTCGCCAGTGTTCTGGATTTTTATATGTGTAACCTCATTATTCCGCCTGTGTCAGGGGAAAGAGAATTTTTTGTTTCTATTAAATTGCAACAAATCATTTATTCTCTTAACAGAGGTTACATTCACATGAAATACTCATATACACACTAATATTAATAGCAGTTATACAGCAGGATGCTTCCAGAAGCTATATAATTGCAATGCATGACAACTGGTTCAATCTGCCATCAGATATATAGACCCAAGTTTAGTCCCTTAAGAATTATAATATAATAAATATCCACTATAATGAATAAAGATTAACGGTTTTTCCGAATTGAATTCTGTAAGACAAGGCAAAGAACCACATTATAAGGTGGCAGCAGGAACGAGCAGAGATTTTATTTGGGAGTGAGAAATACGTGTAGGTGTATCAAAAGCAGAAGAGGAATGAAGAATACAGCAGTTTGGCATAAACACAGGGGAAAAAAAAGATAAACAAAAGATAAAAACCAAAACACAACCCTTATTTAATGACCGGAAGCCACAAAATGATGAGTGAGCGGTCTATTAGCAAAGATGTCCAAAAATACAAAGCAACATTTTAAATATATACATTTTTGATCAACTGACAGTTAATTACTTTGATAACAAACAATTCTTGAGGCTGTTGTTGACACAACCTGAAAACTGCCAATTGCAGCAATTAAATTGATTTCACAATAAAATGCGATTGTACAATTATGCTTGCTCTTAGTTGACTAGGCTGTTCAATAACAAAGCAAAGAGCCAGTTTAACAGAAAAAAAATGATATTACAGGAAGTAACCGCTGTCAATTTCACAAGAGTAATGTCTAATTAGTGCATTTTCTTTCTCTCAAGGCTGAGTAGTCAAGTTTTGTAAATGATTCATTTATGACATTAACAAGGTTTTAGTATAATTTGTAAAGCTGAAGGCTTTGTATGTCTGGTTTCGAATGTCATGAATCTCCTCAATTTCATTTGCTCATTTGAAGCTCAGAACTATTATTATTTATATATCTGCCATTTACGAACATGTAGATGGTCACTCGTTGTCAAAAATAAGGAATCATTATCCATCAAAACCTTTCGAAATGTGTTGAATGTTATTGTGTCAGGTATGGCCGTTGTATTCCTTTTTAAGATATTTATAAATGCTAGACAAAAATATTCAGAAGTGCACTATTAATACTGAAACAGTACAATTTAAAGAAAGGAAAAAGTTAATTAAGAACTATTCAGGAAACATGAGCAATGTTTTAAGATAGCCTCTAGCCAAGTATAAGCAAGTATACAAAGTATACAAAGACGATTTTGTATACTATTGAGATACTACATAAGAGAAACATATAGGCATTTTACTGATGCCTTTCAAGAACGTGCAGTCGTGCAAAGACTAAAAAGGAAGTGGTTTGCTAAAATTTTCCACTGTTCTGCGGCATTGGTCTCAGGTAGGTTTAGATAAAAGCCAAAAGCTGACTGTTTTGTGTGAGAAATGCTGCATGCTAAAATCCGTTGACAAGGCCGGTGAGTGTTAAGTTACCCACATGCTACAAATGCTACCACGCAAATCCATATATACTGTCGTATGATGGAGTAAACTGCTGCCTCAATATCATCAAAAATGTATTAGAAGAAAAGATAAAGTCTGCATGTGTCCGTTGTACCTGCAACACGCTTCTGTTTAGTGACTTTTGCCGTCTAACAGATGGTGAGACAGTAAGCTGCTCAGGCCTCTTGAAGTACCAGAAACTTAACAGAAGACAAACAGTTGATGAGACTTGCTTATGATTATTATAACCTTTCGATTATTGCCTGTCATTAATAAATCAAAGAGCCAATTTCCTACGCTCACTCAGTCCATGGGGTACATTTTCGAGAAAATTTCCGTGGACATAGCGAGTTTCGGAAATTTAACGAAACTTCGTAGTTGGATTCCATGAGGGCTGAGTGACATTTGGTTTCCATTACTGTAACATTGGTCATTGGCGGTCTCAGCTCAAAGACAACAAAAAAATGAATTGAGTTTTAGAAATGTTTTCTTCATACATAACATAACATAATTTTCACAGCCTAAAAAAAACCATAAGCATTATAACTCAAGTATCAAGCCCTTATCAACTGACAGAAGTTCCCCTCGCCTGTGTCCCAAGACCCATCTTAGCTGCCTGCCAAAATCCAGATCATGTCTCAGACCTGGGGGGTCTCCTCTCTTTGGCTGCCCCTGTTTCTCTGTCCATCCCACAGTCCATAAGGAACAAATAAAGAGCCTCTTTCCTATTACTTGCATTTTTGTCCAGATTCGTCATGGTGACCCACCACTCACTATGAGAGAATGAGTGGGGGTTAATGGCTCCATGTCAAGGGAATTGACTCAATAATTCTATGTTCAGACCCAAAGGAGCTCATCACTCAGCTCACAGCCAAAGCAATGTCCTTTATAAGCTCAAAAACAGAGAGAAGACAATCTCAGTATTGAGCCTTTCCACTGTTCATTCAGTCGGCCAACCCTCATTTCGACAGCCAAACTTCACAATAGCATTCATAAACATTCACATAACAGAGTATTACAAGCTTCTTGCTCAAGAATGTACTACCACTGTTTGTGGTGGAGGGACAGCAGAAATTCTGGCCACAGATTCATACATTTTCAGACTAGAGGGACATCACACACCCAAAATCTGCATACCCTATGCCATTGCATACCTAATATTACAGAAATCCTGTTTTGTCAGGCATTGAGACTTCAGCACTTGGTATTCTGTGCGAAATAGGTTTAAAGCAATATTTACAACCTTCATTGCCTTTTAAGGAGCAGACTTTGCAGCTCATTACATAACGGCCCTCGCTGAGTGCTGCAAAATTTGTTTCCTGTCTATAAGTGGTCTTGCAAGCTATTAACGTTTTAAAATATAAAAGGCAAATTTTGTGACTTCAGTTTGAATGCTTACAGATGCAGATTTCACAGTTGTGCTGCCTTATAATTACAAAATAGAGGCTGATAGACACAGGAAACATCTACAAAATATGGAGTATGACAACTGTGTAAAAGAACTTTCAAATGATTCTGTGTTCTTATAATGATTATAAAAAAATAGGTATTACCATTACTTGCAATATATTACAACACACCCATGTAAAGCACTTTGTGAAAGGTGCTATATAAAATTAAACTGAACTGAACTGAATTGAATCCAAGCTGTAATAACGTGCAGCTCAGCCACAGCTGTGTTTGTATCTGTCTCCGTTTCGGTCTGTGGTATGTGACACTGGTGCTTTGCGATTTTACCTCATCCATAACCTTATATTTTAACGAAAAACTCAAACTAACAAAAACTAATTAACATTGAACTAGCAGTATCAAATTTTGTTATGATCATCCGACGGTCATGCTAGGCGTAACTTACATAATGTGAAAGTTCATTTTAAAATGAATAATTGAACTTCTGAATTTTTTATATGGCATGTGTACATTTCAGCGCTATCCCTGTCAAGGCAAAACACTATTAACAATTAAGTACCTCTCACATGCCAATAACATACATATAATGCACATTTTAAATTCAAATAGAAACCATCGGTCCCGGTGGAGGCCACTGAACTGCTCTTCCCAATAAAACAATACAGCTTCCTGGTTTGGACACATGTGACTAAGCTGTTATCCCTCAGAGTGAAAGTCACAGGGGCAGCCTAGGTGATGGACCCCACATGGATGGCATGACCACAGAGCCCGACCAACACTATCCTTATGTTCCGACTCTCCGCTGTACAGTGATTTTCTGCCCAAAGCCTTTGGAGAAATTGATGGTTCAACAATTACAGCTTTGTTTTAGAATGAGATAATCCCCTCCCCCACACCCACACACGATTCCCCAACTGTTCTCTGGCCAGCGCTTATGGCACCACCCAGCAGGAATGACATGATCGCCTTGCAAACATGTGGCCCAGCTGAGGGTTTGTCAGCAGACTGAGTTACTTATTGTAAAAACTCACCACAAAGCCACAGGCAGCAGGCCTGGTCTCTGGGTGGTCCTCCGCTGACTGTCATGAGCCCAGTCTCGCTCCCCCCCCCCCCATTATGTCTTGCCCCTTCACTGTCACAGCTAAGGTTGGCTGCTGCCTGAACCACTAGGCCCTGCCAGATGGATGGCCAGTGCTTCCACAGAACGGCACAGATGAGACTTGCCTTCCAGGGATGTTTGAGATCCTCTCTCTTCACCTGTGCTCTTAAGAAGGATATTCTTGCCATTCATGTTTATGTGTCAATAATAGTATCTTAAGGAGGATTTAAAGGCCACTGAAAATAGAGAAGTTGCTCCCTGTCAGGTTCACACAACTCAAGGCAAATTCAATGCTCTTTGTTTTGGAGACGGGCCTGTGTCCATTTTCTACCTTAAAATATAATCAAATTCAATGAGGAATTGCATCGGAAGTCAGGACACATTAGCAAACAGAATTCAGTGCTCACTTTGGAATTTGCATAAAAGCATAATAATGAATAAGGAGAGCCACAAAATTCCCTTCAATCCAAGGGATGATCAGAGGAAATAAGAATATGTCATGTAAGGGATTTTAAAACACTCCGCATGGGAGGATTCACCATGACTTGTACACAGTGGCAGAGAATTTGCCTCACACTAGGTTTACTGAGCCTAATAATGTATCAAACCCAAAAACAGGAGCTCCAATTCACACAGCACACTATCCCTATTGTACGCGTCCATTTTAACCAGTACGAAAAACATCCATTACAAGGGACATAGCAACAACTCCTCCAAATCCACCAAGTTCCAACATTGACATACCTCACTGCAGGAGCCTGGATCATTTCTGCCAAAGTGTCTGTCTATGTCTAGCAGACAAGAGAACATAAGCTAGAATATGTTATACGGTCGATATGGGGAATTTCCAGTTCCAGTATACAAACTCTTATGTTCTGGAGAAGGTTGGTGCAACTTCAACAGTATTGCACCCTGGGACATTCTGTGCCAATGGCCGCCCTGGGGGCTGTCAGCCAGGTCAGCCAAATCTAGGCCCAATTTCAATACCTATCCATCCACTTTGGAATGATAATCAGACCGGCCAAGGGTGTTGTGCCAGTTTGCTGGAGGACTGGCTGAATTTTGGCAGGAGAATTGGCTGTTCTGGGAGTCACCAAGCTGGGGCTTCTGAAATTTCCAAATACTTCTGAACATTTTTCTTTCAAACTGCTTGATTTCAGACCATTTTTTCAGCTGCTTTTTAAACTTTAACTGGTAGACGTGCCATGTAACCGTAACAGAAAAAAGCGTGAAAACAGCGAAACTTAAATTCACTGTTTTAGGGCAAAACTTAAACATGAATGTATGAGAAAACCAAGGGCTTGTGGGAGTGGGGGGGGAATCATTCCACATGCGGGAGGCTCCCGCGAAATGCATGAGACTGGGCACGTCTGATTAATTATTGCAGCAATTGCAAAGCGGTTCAAAGCTTTGAAGTCACATGTAATGTATCGGTTTCATTATAACGTTTAATCATAAGCATACCTTCCTATATCAGAAGAATTGTATGGATAAATAATAGGTCTTGTAAGCATGAAAGGGAATAATGACCAGGAGAAGAACGCATAAGTGGTGTACCGGGGCCGTCAGTGTGATGCAGAGTGTCACCATCATTTAAGGGTCAGTGGGAACCATGACTGTGAATTTCTGGAAAAAAACATCCCATCAGAAATGTTACACCACTTTTTGAAAATACAAATATCCCTGCATCATGACACTGGCATCTGGATGGTGATTCCTCCAGGCCGGGGAACCTCTTTACAGAAACCAAAGGCACTCACACTACCTACCTCCTGGTTCCTCCTTTGGCCTATCAGGGGAATTAAACAGGAGCTGTAGCATGATGTGGGTCATACCTGCAGTGGCTAAATTAGGACATTGCAACACAACCATCCAGACAGTACCTGACCCACTTTCAGCTGCTACTGATAATGTGAAACAAGTCCACTCAACATTTCATTTATAGATCTCTTTGCTGGAGAGTTCCTATTTTCATTTACAAATTTGATATGCCAATTAAGCCTGCAGAAGCGACAATTTCCAGTCACAGCAAGCTTCCAATCAACTGGTCGATCATGTAAGCGACCTTGGAACAGCTGATAGCTTAGTTCAGTGTTTCTCAAACTAGTACCTTGGGAACCCCCCCCAGACAGTCCACGTGGACTGTGAGGCAGGGAGCTGGGAAGGAGCAAAAATGTGGACTGTCTGGGGGTCCCCGAGGACTGGATCAGGAAACACTGGCCTAGTCAACCTACCTCGAGTCATTTCGGAGGAAAGCTACAGGACAGCCTGCCGAGTAGGCGGGACTTTGCTGTGTCAGGAGTAAGACGTGTGGCCAGCTCTGTGCAAGTGTCTGGGTGTGGAGTTTCACTGATGTACGGCTGCTGTGTCGGCTGTGGAGGGCAGAGCAGTATAGGCTAAAAAATCCCTCTGTCATTCTTGTCATTCTCCGACAGCGCCCTCGCTTTACACACCAACTCCACCACAACATACTTGGAACAGAGGCAACATTCTGAGAATATGCAATCACAAATCGCTTCCTTCCCTCATCAAACGATTAATAGCAGCAATTTTTAACTTCCTTAAAAAAAGCCTGGGGTCATTCTCTAAGTAGGTCACTGTGCTGTCATTAAAACATGCAAAATTTCATGTAAGAGGCTGATGTGTATTCATAGTTTGGCGAACTTAGCAATACTTCAACATTTAAATTACCCAAAATTAAAGGATTAGATGTCTGTACCAATGTCCCAAATGCATTGCAAAATATAGAAAGAGATCCCCTGCCATAGTTATGTACCTGAAAAGGGTGCTAACATACCGGAAGATTTATCTGTAAGTATCCTGCTATAGAAATGAAAGAAAAAAAATAGTTTGCAAGTCTCTGGACAATGTGCTTTGCTAAAATAACAAGGAACTTAGATATGAATGTAAACTGGGTAGATGGCATAAAAATATACTCATTATTTCGTTCATAGCTAGGGGCAATTAGCCATTTTAGCCTGCTATTTGTCACACTGTGATTAATTTTATAGCAAGTGATTAAGATGTAATATGAAATGTTAAATAGCTGATGATGGATAAGTTCCCTCCTGTAACTGACAGATCTGTAGATAAGTTACTGTCCAAATGTGCCCTGCAATGATGTTACCACATAGCCAGTCAATGAGGCGAGTGTGAAACGGTCATCATAATCTCAGTTTTCAACTGCAAATAAACCTGTGGTGACTGAACCGACCTGTTCGCTCCGATCAGCACAAAAGCTGACCTTTCCTATCAGCCTTTACAAATCACTTGTTACATCTCGAAGGGTCCATCGATCACCTCAGTTAAGGGTGATCGGAGAGCCACGGAGTGTTGGTAGGAACTAAAGCTGCAGTTTTCTCACCCAAGCAGACTAAAAGGAGCTTTTCCTGTGCCGCACACAACGTATGCAAATATCTGTACTGTCAAATAGGACTTTATGTCAATGTGTAAAACAATGACATCACAGTCATATGTGTGCAAAATGGAAGCAGGCGGGAGCTTGGCTCACAGGTCAGTACAACTTCCTTTTTTAGGTCCGGACTTTTTCCATCATGGCTCAGCTGCTTATTTCTGGCGTGCTTTCTCTGCTCTTCCTGTGTGTTTATTTAGATGTTGTGCTAATGAGTATGTCCATGTAACATCATAAAATGGAACTGAAATTCACTTTCAATACAATTCCCCAAATCCCACATAAGTGCAGGAGCTTTTATCTTGTTGGGACTGGCTCATCAAGGAATACGTGCAGCAGTATTTATGTTGAGAATGTGATATTTTTTAAAAAACAAATTAATTAGTCAAACAAGGACCTTGAAGACTTGCATCTTAAAACACTCAAAGAAATAAGCATAAATCCATATATTATCAGTAGGTACAGAAACAATTTATACACTGCTACCGTATTGCACCGAATACCGTATTACCGTATTGATAGTGTGCAAGAAATACTCAATTTAATGACTTTCCCTTTTTTAAGAAAATTACATAATTTAAATTATACTACTTTTGTTGCCATTTACCAAATTCCTCACACATTTGCAAGCACCTTGTAATTTCCACGGCAAATTCTAAAGAAGTAAATGTATCATTTTGCATTCATACTTGTGACATAAAATGCTGACGCCATTAAAAGGGACAGTGTATAGACTGCATATAAAGTAACTTTTGATTTAATTCAAACAGATATTGGTAACTAGTAAGTAAATTTCCTCAACCTACAACGCTGTGAAAAATGTTCTTAGTTTTCAAAAGGTTTCCTGAATGAATGAATAGAGAACAGGGCATGTTTGCAGTTTATGTGTGGGCAAGGCTGCAATTTTAGTTGTGTTACTTCTATGAAATGAGAGAACTTAAGCAGTATACATCATGAGAACTTAAACGGTGCGTATCTGGAGGCCTCCACATCTACAACACACTTCAAGAAGTTCATGAAGACTTCAACAAAGCCTCAAAGAGTGGAAACGGTTCAGCACGCAGAAACCAAGGAAGCCCACATACTCTGCAAAAAAGCAACGAAAACAGAATGTTCCACAACATTATCTGAAAGAATCAGAATTCTTGTATGACAAATATTCACAATACATCAGGGAGGCATGTATGGCTTGTCCCCACCTATTCATCCATTTTCTGAAACTCAGAAAATGAGTCTCAGAGTCTATGAACACAAGGCAGGGAACTACCCAGGATGGGGCACCGACCCATCGCGGGCCACACTCACACACCATTCACACAAATGGGCAATTTGGCAACTCCAATTAGCCTCAGCATGTTTTTGGACTATGGGGGGAAACCAGAGTATCTGGGGGAAACCCTACGATGACACAGGGAGAACATGCAAACTCCACACACAGGGAGCCATGGTGGAGACTTGAAGCCAAAGATGTGAGGCAACAGTGCTTACCATTGCACCACCGTGCCGCCCCTGTCCCCACCTAGTGACCATTTATTATGTTCTATTCCACTTTGACAATCACAACTATAACTTGATTTTCCGCCCCAAGAAAGAGGAGGGTACCTGACAGACAGTGTGAAGTCCCCAGGGTTGCTCTTGCTGGGTCTGGCCAGAAAACTTCCATGTACCCCTCGTGACAGGAGCAGCTGCTCAGCCTCAATGCCTGTGATGTTGGGGTGGAACCACCTACAAGGCCGAACAGGAATGGGCACCATTTCAGCACACAGAAGTCAAACATGTACAGGTAACACAACACAGTCCATGTTCCACAAAGTCCACAAGCCATCCAAATCATAATGCTAAAGGCAAAGAGAAATTTCACAGAAAAGTGTTTTGTGAAATGTTTTCTTGTGTCGATCTGTGTATATGTCATAGCAGGGGAGCAGAGAAAGCACTTCACAGAAATGAATATATATTTCAAAATGTTCATTTATTTTACCCAAACATTCTACTTTATTCCAAGGATTCAGAGTTAGACTAAGAATAGGAACGAATAAGAGCTGATGCCTGTAGATTAGCCTGAACAAGTATAGTTCACTATTGCAGAAATGCGTATCAGTCTGCTGACACTCTGGAATAGTCTCAGGTTACTAGCGAGACAGATAGCATGTTGTTCCTAAAACCTAAATAGATCATTATCAAAAATTATTCAAGACCTGAGGAAAAATATTTCATCCGTCTATCATTTATTCTAACTTACAAAGTCCTGCTTAACCAGGTGTATAATAATATAACTCTTGTTTACATAATACTATAAACCGTTTTCCTGTTGAGTTTATCCATGATCTCTTTGCTGAAAATACAACAAAATGGTGAAAGCAGAGGCTAGATGGAGTAAAACAAGTGGTCAGTTATCTGAGCTTATTTAGAGAACAGCTAATTAACTGCATTTGCAAAGCACCTCGAGGGTAGAAAGAAGGTGTCGTTAGACAGTCAGAAAATCTCACCTGTTCTCATAGAAAGTACCCCTATTACACGTATACTTGGAATTATAACAGTGTGGGTGAGTTAGGCTGTTAAAGGATGTCAAAGCTTTATGCGGTTCTTATACACAGACTGTCTCCACTTCCTGTGCTATCGCAGGAAATATGTACTACACATACAAACAGTATATATAATTTCATCATTTAAACATCCTTTATGTTTAAATCCATATAAGTGCAAATCTGAATAAACATGCGTTTGCAGAAAGACAGAATTAATAACTGACACATAATATTTCCCATAAATATGGTTGGCCATAAACTTCAAGAGTCCTGAAGACTGCAAGGAAGTGAATCAGATGCTACTCTCAGCCCAACGTAAGCTTGACTTCACTTTGTGGAAAAAGTGATGTACCGCTTAAAAAAAAAAATTTAAAAAATCTCAAGTGAGAAAATTTCCACCAAGTCAGCAAACACCTGAGAAGTATAGCACAAAACCAGCACAGAGATGAAGAAGTACAGGTGCAGTCACTGGTTTGATCAACTATGGGACTGTATGATGCGATCAAAGTGAGTTATAGTCTTAATACAATTATGGACTGAAGTACTGTATACTATGCTATGCAATACAAATAAAGTAGCTCTAACAGTTTTGACCAAAAATAACAGTTCAAGACAACTTCCTGCATATCCAGAAGAATTTATTTCACAAGCACTGCAAGTTGATAACCCTCTTGTGACATGAAAGGGCAATTTTGCTTGATTCATATTAGAAGTTCATAAGTTCAAAATGTATGTGTTTACCAGTCTTTCTGTTTTTCTCCCTGAAATATACACCTACCTCCTATAGTGCTAACTCTCCTAGGTCAACCGTCTTTGTCTTTTTGTTCAACATTTTAGGACAACAACAAGACATGCAAATTCCAAGCAACACTCTGGGGCGGATTTTGAGCCCCCAATTCAGTACAAGGTATTTCACAATGAAAGGTCTTTGATTTTGGGATTTAGAAGAGCCTCGTGGATAGGGTATGAGCATAGATTATATGATGTCTGAATCGTTTGGTGATGTATATCTGAAGGTAATAAACCAAGTCAGCATGTTAGTTTTTGTCTGCCCTGCCCTCTTTCTCTGAAGAGCACGGTTAAGACCCACATCTAATTTACCATTAGACAATGTCTACAATGTCAATGTATGTCATTACACCTGTCTTTCATTTCTATTGGATACTGTAATCTGAACAGATTTGATATATATACACATATTTATATACATGTAGATATATAGATAGATATCATGCAGTTGTAGCACTATGATATTATGACCATCCAATATATCCATGTATTTGTGAACTAGTAAACCATGTTTGGCTAACCACTACCTCATTAAGTTACTTAAATTATACCTAGTTCCTCTCTGCCATTATAATATGTGCAGCTTTTGCTAACTGTTTATAAAATACAATGTAGAAAAAATTGGAAGGGCACCATATAAAAATAATGTGAATTAAACCGAACTGAATACCAGGTAACACGTTGTGTGAAGTCGCACCTCTTCCTATGTAATTATACTGAAAATACATCTGAGGTAACTTTTGAATCAAATTAAATATAGAGACCAGTCTCACCACCACCCTGTTGATTAAGAAGGACAGGTGAATGCATAATTTTGAAGATAACCATATCAGAAAAGTCAGTTTAACTTGTTTGTTTCTCATATAAGCAAAACGTGCTTCTGCCCTTGTCTATATTTTAATCACACGTATTACTATGTAAACATTGTTTTGGAAAAGGCTGATCTTTACAAAACATATTATCTGGTTTCAGTTAATGTGCCCTCAATATAATATTTAGAAATATTTGTAAACTATATAACATTTTTGACCAGATCGCCATGACAGCTCTATTGTCATATCTGTAATTAGCAATGACCTGCTTTACAATGAACGCTCCATATGGTCTCTATAAAAAATCACCCATACATTTGCTACTAATTAATAATTTCAGGCGTAAATTAAATGTTTGATTTTGCCGAAACACACAAGCATGTCATTCATGACATATAGAATATCTGTCACACCTTCTTTCAGCCACGTTTCCGACTCCATCGGACCGGAGTAATGGACACACCTACAGACCAGCAAGCGGGTTAAATGGCTCAGGCAGAAAGATCTTGGTGGACTTTTTTTGAAGCTTGCCTGCTTCTGTGTACGACCCCTGCCTGATCTGCCAAGTTCCCAGCTCTTCGCCTTGGTGTTTTGATTTGGTAATCGCTGCCCGTTGTTGCTCATGTTGACACAGTGACATTTGGACTGTGTTGGGACGATGTGCTTGGAACACTGGCTTCATTTGTGTGTTCTTATTCACTCTGTAACCTATCACCTGCTCTTGGAAGAGAAGTTTGTAAATAAATGTGGTACCTCCATAGCTGGATCCATTCTCATCTAATCATTATAGCATCAAAGAAAAGACGCATTTCCCGATGATTCCGCAGTGTCATTATTCAGAACAAAACATCGTATCTTGGAATAATTTCCTCTTCTTGGATCTTTTAGAAAAAGAAACATTATTGTGTCTTGCCTGTAGGTCTTACAGATTCTGCTACTATGATTCATAAATCAACGGTGTAGAAGCACTGGTATGTCAGAAGCTTTAGACTTTCCCAATGAGACCTTTCAGTCACCCCCACAATGCTGAAGGGGATATTTGTTGTAGCTCCCCTTTAACGAGCAAGCAGCCTTGACTCTCAGATTAATACACCTTCTGAGTAAGGTCTGTGGCCCCTTGGCGGCCCAGACGTTTGTCACACCTTTGGATTTACACGTATATCAGTAATCAAACTTTCAAGCACTTCCTCTTCCCAGCACCTTTCATATTTCCCTGGACTTCCACTCTGGTTTCCTCCCCAGCCCTTCCCTTCCTCCCCAATTCTCCACCGACGGACATCCTGATTTTGCTGAGTTTGATGTGCCCCTGACTCAACAAGGGAGGGGCTTGCATTTCCCTTCTACTGACCAATCGACGGCTTCGTCGTATGACGTCACCACATTGGTCACTTTTTTTTCTCATTTTCAAACTCAAGGCTTCCAGCCATCCAGTCATCCAGCTTGGGGTGGTGTGTGGATCAGCTAAGCCTCTTATGATCAGAAGGTTGCCGGTTCAAGCCTTCATGTTATTGTTATTATTACTATTATCATCATGAATAAAAGACAGATTCTTACATTGTTGTGTACAATTTTAATTAATACGGTGATGTCATACAATGAAGACTCTGATTGGTTAAAGAAGTGAAATGCAAGCCCCTCCCCTGTTGACGCAGGGACACATCGAGTTTGGCAAAATCGGGACGTGCTGCTGCCGATGGCCCCAGGTTCCCACAAAGGGTGGCAGCAAGTAATAAAACTGCAAGCAGCTACAGTGCCAGGGGAAGCCCAGAGGTCCCGTTGGCGCTCGGCGCCCAGCGCAGGCTGCCCTCTTACGTAACGCTCCTCAGGTTGAAGAGTCAGATTTATTTATAGGCCTGGGTCTGGTGACAAAGGGGGATAAACTTAGTTCCCGTGCCTCTGCTCTGAAGCCTGGCCAAGGCTAAATTAATCACGGACAAGCCACAGCGTGTGGATTTTGGATATATTGCTGATATTTTTAGCCTCAAGTTAGCAGCTCCCTGCTTACCACCCTCTCCACAGACCCTCCGTGACCAGCAGTATGTCTCCTTGGGTTAAAATTAGACCCCCACCAAGTAATAGGGCAATAATTCATGGTCTTCATCACAGCCAGCTGTGCTCCAATTTCACAAGGGGTATGTTGGCAAAAAGTAAACACTTCAGGCAGTCTTTCCTAAGAGAATTTAACTTTCAGCAGAAAATATGTTGATGATGCCTACCGGGTATCTTGGTAAGGTTTAATAACTTTGTTAAAATCAGCATAATTTCTGCGTACGTAACAAAGAAAAACTAAAACAAATAAATCTAGTCATAACATACAGTGACGTAATAACTCATCAAAACAGCTATTTTGATTTTAAAGAATCAGAAAGTGATACGATCGTCTGTGTTCAACAGGTAGCCAAAGTTCTGCTCTGTCTGGGTAACACCATGTTTCACTGCAAACACAGCTCTGCAAAAAATTAAGAGACCACTCCATATTTTTTCAGAATCTGCAGTTTTAAATCCTGGTTTAATCCTGGTTCTGCTAGCAGAAGGCTATGCTGAGCAGCAGGCAGCTTCCAGGCTCAAAGTTTCTAAGACAGCAGTACACAAGATTAAGGTGAAGCAGGAGACACTGGGAACGACCAGAAATCAACCAGGTAGAGGACAGAAGCGACTTTCTAATGCCAGAGATGACTGTCAAGTTATCCGGCAGTGTCTTGTAAATCGGAGGATGACCTCAAGTGACCTTCAAAAAGAATGGGAAACATTCTGCTAAGCACTGCTAGGAGAATTCTTAACAGGCTCCTAGAAGCTAGACTGAAGACCCATAAAGCAAGGAAGAAGCCCTTCATTAATGAGAAGATGGGAAGAGCCAGGCTGCAGTTTGCAAAAAATGTATATTTTACACAAGCGCATTCCCATACACTGAGAAATGGGTGAAACTGACAATTTTGCTGTGGTCTCTTAATTTTTACCAGAGCTGTGTATGTGTGTGTGCATATATATATATATATATATACCACCCTGAAAGAATGAAAGAATGGATGGATGGATGGATGGACGAATCATTAAATCACATTTATTGTACTGGTATGTGGAAAAAATTATTTACTAGTCAGTACAGTATTTTAAAGACTTTTAATTGTATTAAAAATAATATACAAATGCTCGAATTTTGCAAAATGAACAATGTCGAACAATAGCAATTGTTGGTTCCTTTGTTTCTTTGTCTCTGTTCATAATTTTATCTAGTTAAGCTGACAGCAAATTTGATGCATCAGATTGATCTTTCCATTATAAATGACACGATGTAAGGAAAATAAAATCAAGATGACTTTTCACCTCTCAGTGCCAATTATCATATATGATGCCATATTAAAAAGTTTAACAGAATGTCTTTTTTTGCAAGAGAAATGCCAGAACTTTCTTCCTGGCCTTGAGTGTTCCGACTGGACACAGCCTTTCTATTTCAGTTCTGCCTATCATAACAATCATCTATTATATGCAGCAAAAACTATTTACAGAAAATAACCACTAAATGAATTTGTGTTCTTTTCATTGTTCTTGCTGTTAGCAGAAACAATTCTCACATTTCTTTATACAAAGATCAGCAGATTATTTATTTTTCATTGGCCTCAGTGTGTATTTAAAGTGACTGTGAATGGGCTGGCGAGAAGGAGCAAGGGGTTTCTAGGTAACCGCAGTGTTGTGCTGACTGGGTAACTGTGTCTCATTGGGAAACATAGCAGGGGGTGACAAAGCGTGGAAGAAAGCTCTCACGCAGCTGAAATGGGTATCCCTTACCTAAGAAATTCACGAAGTGGAATATTTATGTAAGTCGTCCAATATAATTACCGAAATCACTGAAATAACGTTTCAGTTCAATAAACGCAATTCAACACAAACAAATCCCCTATTAAATATAAAACACATAGCCCTCAAATGTCCAAAACCGATATTAAGTTTTAGCATGTAGCAACAGAACGCTTTGCTTCCATTATTACCGTCCAATCAGCCGATGCTTTTGCAAAACATAATAATCTAACACACTTATAATCTTCATGGTTTAACAAAAACCAAAAAAAAACACCAATTAAGGGAAATAAAAACCGTAAGTATAACTTGACAGAAAATCAAACTAAGAAAATAAAAGCCACTTGTAATGGCAACAAGTCCAGGATCTGTGTCAATCCGTAAAGCGTCTGAGTGAAGTAATGGACACCTGCAAGGCAGTACAATGCAACAAGGAAATCTTTATCTATAAACGTAAGTAAAATACACTTTACAGAATCTTCTTAAAATATCAACAGGTTCACAATCTCCACTAGCACGGTCAAGCGAAACTACGCGTGACTATGTGTCTTTACCCGCAGAGGGGGTCACACCAAAACCATCAACATAGGAGCCTCGATTTACACATTATTGCTAACAGAAACAGACTCTATTATAACTTAGATGACATATTCAGTAATAAGTATACAAAAACATGACAAATATTCAATTATTGGAAAATGCACAATAAATGACGTATGAAATGAAATGATTATCTATAGCTCTCACACCATGCACCATTATACGGCAAACAAGTCCTCAACATGTTTCGACTTCCTGTTCAGGGACCCCTGAAACAACTCAACTGTCACAATGGATTACCTCTACGTGAGGCTGCTGACAACAGCAGGGAAAAGACGCTGATAAGGGAGAAAAAGGGACTAGTCACATATGATGAATGTTACCATGACTACTTGTTGGTCTTTCTTCAGGGTGCCATTATGTGGCAGAAAAAAATCGATTTCATCATGGGATGCTCAGAAATGACAAGAATCAATCTACCATGACAGGGTTACACATTAACGAGCATTACTCATTAGCAGCACACAAACTGCTCAGCCCATGCAATTAGATAAAAGCCCAGATTCTAACGGCATAGAGAAAGCCTGGTGAATAGTGGGTCTCGGTCACTTTCGGTCACCTAAATACACTGCTTGTGATCTTAACATCTTTGTTCACCTAAGTTATTAGAAACACAACATTCGGCTTTAATACATTTAGCATTGAAGTGAAGGGAATTCTATTGCTGAATAACTGAACAGCAATAAAACACAAGCTATCCTCTAGACTGATGCTAATCTACAAAACAACAGCTATATAATATTCTCAATTTCAAGAAAATGATTGCAAATGTAATTGTTTTAGTATTTCTGGTGCCATATCAACATATTTCTGATTTAGGCCCATCCATCCATCCAACCAACCATCCATTTTCTGTACCTGCGTATCCCATGCAGGGTCGCAGGGAACCGGAGCCCATCCCAGAAGCTACGGGCACAAGACAGGGAACAGCCCAGCATGTGGCACCAACACCATGGTGGACTTCTAATTTAGGTCCTTTTAACAAAATATTTACAACCGTTTTCAACTCATTCTTTACAATGTCTTGCTTTCACATGCCTTTTGCCGTTATTATTGTAACATATTTATGGTTGATTTAAGCTTTTATTATTTATCGGCCCCTGCTATTATTTTCTCCTTCAGGAAAATTTAGCGACAGAAGTTTCCAGTTTCTTTAATGATTTGATTACTTCCTTAAATCCATCCATCCATCCATCCATCCCATTCAGTGTTGCAGGGCAGCCTGACGTCTAGCCCAGGCAGCCTACAGAACATGGCAGATGCTCACTCTGTAGAGGGTGCCTGTCCATCTTGGGACACACACATTCACCAATTCACATAAGGTCACAAACTACGGGCAATTCAGAGACTCCATTTCCGCTAATTGCACGGTCTCAGACTGTAAGTAGAAACTGAGACAGGGGCATCCGGAAGAATCCCAGCCGCCACAGAAGGACAGGCCTGCATTACACACAGAGGGAGGGCAGCATTTCAAGCCTCAGCCCTGGAGGTGGGAGGTAACAGCACTACCCACTGACTCACCACACTTCCTCACTTACTGAATTTAAACGTTTTTTATTGTCCGATTCAAAACTTAAAAACGTTTATTTTTTTTCAATAATTTACGGATTTTGGAAAGGATATCCAGTTACATACCAAATTAGGCTTTGTGGCACACAGTCTACAAGCAGATGAAGCTGCAAATGTGTGCAAGAGCCAGCTCTGCAGGCACCAGGCACAATGTGCCCGTGGCCTATTTTCAGCCATGGGCTTTGTTTACATGGTACACAATCTATGATTGGGCAGCCTATTCACCTTAAAAAAAAAAAGCAGGGGGACCACCTGGCAGAGGTAATATCTGGAGTTGTGCATGAGGACGTGTTAGGGCACAGGCGTGCACATGCATGGACATACAGCATGTATATATACACATAAAAAGCTCTTATATGTAATTCTATGTGCACACAGTCAGACTGTATTTAATTTGCTTAATATCGTTACAAGAGAAAAATTCAAAGACAAAAATCTCAACCCACTGCTGAGATTAGCTTTAATCTATTGTGAAAGATTTCAACTTTACAAATTTTCATGTAGCACAATGTGCTCTATTTTTGGGTATTTCTGTAAAACAGTACATGAACCTTAAGAATGTTCTCTGACACCCCATCCTGCTTGTACCCCTGCCTGGGATTGGCTCCAGCAACCCTGCTCAGTTAGTTGGAAAGAGTAATGGATCTATATGTTTTTAATAATAATAATTTAATAATAACTATTTGCCTTTTAAAATGACTTATTTGGGAAAAATATATATTTTCCATTTAAATTCAGCAGACTACCCAAATTTTCCTGCCAAAATAGGATGGAGGATGTGTAAATGTGTTAATGCTGCATGCATTTGCTTCGAATAGCAGCGAAACACTCACTTCCTCAGACCTTCAGTGAGTTACACGCCAGTCTACTTATTCTGCTTCCTACTGCATTGTTGAAGGGGAAGTCCAGATAAGCAGGGTGAACAAAGAGGACTCAAAAACAGCCTTCACCTGAAGAAGCACTTCAAGTTTGCTCTGAAACGTCAGCCTCGCTTTGGACTGAACTGAACAAGTCCCAGAAGAGACTAGTGACTAGCTTAAACGGAACTATGAATCAATAACAGGAGTTCTGTAAAGTCAGCTGAAGTTCTAAACTTATTTCCTAATATTCCTGGGAATGCAGGACATGCTATCTCATTTCAGCACCTGGGCTGTCTCCTTCCTGCCTGTCTGTCTCTCTAGTGACTTCAACAATTGCCCATGAACTTTTTCCTACTTTATAAAACAGCTTCAAAGCCAAATACCCTTCAAAAATTCTCTTTTCTCTGCCGTTATCTGTAATTAGTTACTAAGGAAGTATGGCTAATGCTTCCTATTCCTGTAACATTAGTGAAAACAGAAAGTCCATCAGATCTAGCTACAACTGAATCATCAGAGCTTTCCTGTCACATTCGGTTTGTGGTATAACAGGACGGTGTGTACAGGCTTGTGCATGGTTGTGTATGAGATGGGAAAAGGCAAAGTGAAACAACATTGCTTTGTACAATAATGCCACATGTTCTAAAATAAAATTTAAGATATTACTGTAATTGAATGCAAATAAAGCATTGCTTCATTTTCATATAATAAACTTTGCAAGTCATTTAGTTGCTGGTGGCTTATTTAAGGTCTTGTAATTCTGTTTTAAGTTCTTAAAATTCTTTGTATAAAAACTGTCAATATCACAATGTCACAGACTGCACTCTAGTTATTAGCTGCATCCCGTAAGATGACAGAGAACACACATACACATTTGAGACTCATTTTTTAAAAGTAATTCCGAGTTAGCAGCATGTCTTTACTAAACATGAACTTCAGGCTTGGTAGACTTTTACCCAGAAAGATGTCGATTCAAATCTCAGGCGGAACCTTGTTTGATGACCCTGTACTACATCCAGGCAATATAAAAGACGCAACTGAAAAGTCTTAAAAGCAAGTGTTACTTTTTGTGTCTATTCAGCTAATCCGTACAATAAGAAAACGAACTGCAGTCTGTTCGATCAACAAAAATAAAAATATGTAACTGGTGACTGTAACAGAGCTACATACAGAGCGATCAGGATTTCAAGAACTGACTACTTATACAGTTTGTGGAGGACAGGACTGTCATATCCTAGGTGACACTAAATCTCAGGAATAGGAACCCCAGGATGTCGATTTCTTACATCCACAATGTTTGTGGAGTTTTCTATACTTTCTTAATAGTGCGAACCATTCAGCAGGATAATTCTGACAGTTTGTCCAGTCAACATCAAAAGCAAATATTTTAATTCATCGGAAACGTACTTTCGGTTGCAGGTGTAAATAAAGTTAAGTACTTGTTTGCAACGCACAAACATTTAAAAATAAACGTATAACATTTTGCATCAGTAGCTTGGGGTGCCACAGTCAACTTGCCCATAATCTACAATATCGGAAGCCTATAATAAACAACACACTGCTGAGAGGCGACGACAGTGTTACTAGATCATTCATATATCACTACAAGAATTCTTCTACAGCGGGTCTAGATCAACGACAAAAAACAACCCTTAATAAAAATAATAATAATAATAATAATAATAACCTGCGATTTTTAACTTTTACATAAAATATATCCAATAACTCTAGTAGTTACACAATAAGATGAGATCGGATTAGTAGCGCGATAACTTGTAATGATATCGCGTCAGTGCAAAACCTACATCATATCTGCGGAGCACAGAGTGTCCGCATAGAAAAGTGCGGCGGTAAGAATAATGCGCCGCCCTGTAACGGGAAAGTCGGCCGATGCAGTAAAATAAGGATGAGCGGGAGGAGCGGCGGGGAGACGCGGAGCCGCTTCGGGGCGGCCGGGCGGACCGTCCCGGGCGCGCCGCAGCCTCCGCCACCGCCGAAAGGGAGGCTTACCTGCGGGACGTCATCGCCTGAAAAGCACCGCTTTCTCCACAATGAAAAACAAACAAACGATAAGCGTGCAAAGAGAATGGGGGGATGTATAAGGGAGGTATACAGGGGAGATATATAAGTCACTCCCAGTTGCCGTCCCTTAAACAATGTAGAAGTGAAAGCTGTCGCGATCGGGGACTCCGCCTACTGAGCCAAAGGCATAGGACATATAATAGCCATGTCCTTATATATTTAAACCCTTAATTCAAATGAATTTATCAATGTTCCTATATTTTGGGCTTTATTGTAGCAATCAGGCAGTCTGTTTTTCCCCACCAGTGAACAACGTTTACAATGACATCATTTCATTTACTATAGACAACTTAGATGTTTGGGAATGTCGACAAAGAATACGGCGATTAAGAGTGTGCAATGTTAAAGTACAGGGTATTCGAACGGCCAGTGACAGAAAATAATAGTTAAAAGACTAGGGTCAGATTAGAGCTGCGAACTTTAAAAGGGAGTATTAAACAAACTCATAGTCAATTCTACATTACTGTGTAGGTTTCCAAAAAGGACCGGCCCGCCGCCACTGTTTCTTTGGGGCCAAAAAGACTCAATCTCAGAAATACGTAGCGGGCACAAGCGAGGGGAGGACGGAAACTGGGTGGGGGAGGTATAAGCCAGGAGCAAATGCTGACAGCCGGGGGAGATATTAGTGGCTGATGAAAAAGAGAGATCAAAACGCGCAATAGGCGACGTGAGTAATAAGTACCGGTCCTTGTCCTGTGTGATGTTTGTGAGAAAACATCACAGCATACAGACAGACTGTGGTACTGGTTCGAATTAGAATTGCATTTTCGATGTGAACAAGTTGGTTTTCTTAAGTATGAATCCCAGAACGGAAATAAAGTATGACAGTGGCAAGAGGATTCTTTTGGGTTCTGACGCGAATGGACCCGGTATTCATCAGTGACTGGGGACAACAGAGACAAGACTGACTCTCTATCTATCTATCTGTCTAATATGTGAGGACTATTGTGCTGGGATTTAATGTTTGTTATGCAGCTGGACAACAATAACATCCTCCATTCTTAGCTAATATCCACCCATCCATCCATGAACCAACCACTCACCCAATTCATGGTTGTGAGACAATAGTTCAGCTTTTCCAACCAATTCTGTTTCTTTGTGGTTCCACTTCTCTCTCCGATAATTTTATACTCATTTTTTGCATTTCTCTAAGAGAGGACATCCAGGGTCGAAATGAATACAAGAGCCTATGGCTGATGTGTCCTTTAATTTGTTTTAATGGTGGTGGGAACATAAGACAAAGAATTTGTAATATCGGCATCAACATGTCGTCTGTCTGTGCACCATCCCTTAGGTATATTGTTTCACATTGAAAATTATAAATATGTGAATAAGAAACTGAAAATACTCAAGGAAAACAGAAAATCTATTTAAGCATACATTGGTGTATTGGAAATTCAGACAACATACATTATCTACAATGTCTTTCAAGCTTAGGTGTATGTTTAACAGACACACACACATGCGCGCGCACACACAGTATAGACACCAATTTGTGTCTCCAGCTCATAGAGATCAGCAGAGTTTAAGGCATTTCTTAAATAGCTTTTCCATACAGATATTGGTCATCTGATAATTTTATTTGGAAAAAAATGAAATAAAGTGTTTCTTTCCAGGAATTCAGATGAATTTACAAAAACAGTAACAGAAAAAAAACATTATAATTAAATAATGTTTTTTGGTGTTCTTCATTAATAATATTTATCTAAACAATTTCTTTGTAAGTAGTGAGTATAACAGCTCCCTAAAGCTGGTATCCAGATAACGTTCCTGCTCACAGCTACTCTGGCTAAACCAACACTCAGAGTATAGATACATAAAAAGAATGTCCATAGCGTTCCCAAACCTTTCCTTAAAATACAGGAATAGTATTTAACGGTTCAGGGCATAACGCACGCGAGCACACACACATAATTTCACAGTTATAAATGTTTTTTTGTTTCTTTTTCTTTATCTTTTTTAATAATTCAAATGCAGGCTTGTACAGAAGTCTTTATATGTCCTCTTCAAGAGGAAATCACTGGCACATTTGTCTAATGTCTAACAATAAATGTTAAAACCTTTACAGAGGAAAAAAAAACAACAAATTGAAAACAACCATGTTTTTCCAGGAAGTCATGTGACTATTTATTTAAAGGCCTTCAGATTAAGATTTTCATTTTATTTAGATACAGATGGTCAAATTAATCATATAAGATTATGAGAAATGCGGTCATTGTCTTCTGGAAATACATGACCAGTTCAGCAAGTTCCCTAACCAGAGAGGTGCAGTTCTTTCCTGAAGTCAAGAATGAGCTTTATTTGAAAAAAAATTGAAATCAATGACCATTTTTTGGTTCAGGTACTGTCTACATATGATTATACAGAACTGCCATATCTAGTAAATTCTGCTATTGTAAAGAATTAACAATGTTTTCCAGTTTAAAGTCACAACATACAGATATAGCAAGCAGAACTATTAAATTAATAATCTCCAATTAATAACTAGCAGCATTTTTAACCTTTGTCGCGTTTTTAATACTGAGTCATATAAAATCTTGTTTGTACTATTTTAGTATTTGTCATTTCTATAATTTTTGTTTCTATGTGAAATGTTTTAATGTTTGAAATTGGTTTAATTTACAAAGACTTTTCAAATACACTCAACTGCTCATCAAACACGCCCGCAACCGTCCTGTTATTTCCCGCCACCTCTCACGTTCAGTCACCAAGGCGTTTGATGACGTTTTTCTTTTTAAACTTGGCTCCAGCCTATGTTACAGTGCCACCTGGTGGTACAGTGGTATAAGAGCACCAACTGAACCTTACAGAAAGAAAAATGAAACGAAAGGGAAACAAAGATGTTACAAATGTGTCTGTCTTGCAGCGGCATAATAATTTGCATGCTTGTTTGCTCATCTGCATGAAAAAAAAAACATTTCTTTTGAAAAGACAACTACACATCTGAAGACAGAAACACAACAAAAACAAGATGCCAGCATGAAAAATTACATTCTGTTAATTGCATGACTTTTTTTTCCCATAACATATAACACCTGTGAGACTATAACCTAATTAATCCATAGCATTGATAATATATTCACAGTTTCAGTTGTCTGTTTAGAATGTTTTGCTATTTAATCTGCAAATATTCTGATCACTGATGCTGAAGTGTAAAATTAAAGGGTTGATTCAATCAAAAAGTAACATCTTCTTATATTTTCCAGCTGAACGGGAGAAAGGCACCCCAGACCCTTTAACATCAACTGGCGCACTTCAAATATACGTTAAGTTTAAAAATCCGATTTGTTCTTTGCATTACTAAGCTTAAGGACGGAATTGTTTCATTGTTAAAAGGTGGATTGAATAAAAGGTTTATTATGGAATGTTTCTCATTTAAAATATAAATAATCCCAAATTCCCAGATTATGAGGGAATGTGGTAACTTTGCAAGACTACAATTCTATGTAACCCCAGTAAAAACTCACTTGAAGGCCACTATTATCGTTACTTTCCTTAGAAAGTTAAAAAGAACAAAAAACAGATATAT
>JAAGVU020000123.1:17859672-17877659 GCA_011763525.2 Mormyrus iriodes | reverse complement strand
TACTGCATTTCTGGAAACTTGCCAAAAGTTACCCAGTTAGAACCCTGAACTGAAGAAATGCCTCTTTATAATAGCAGTAATTGCCATATATGAAATATTCAAAAGTAAAAGCAGATTTGTCTTCTTCTTAGTCAATTAATTGAAATTATTGATCTGTTTCTCTGCAAAACCTTTTACAACAATTGCTATTCACTGAAGAATATCCTGGCATCTGATTGCGAAAAACATTAATAATAACAAAGTTATCATGACACCAGCAGAACACAACAGAAAAACACCAGCACCAGAGTTCAAGTAATGAGCAAGACTAGTTTTTTTTCTCTTTCAACAAAAATATGTATAACTTTTTTTTTTGATACCATGTTCACCAGTGAATTTGGAAACAAAAACAAATCACACAGGAGAAGTAAAACAGCCCAAAAAAAATGAAAAACAATTTGAAACAAAATTTAAAAAATAATGTTTTTTTAATATAAAAAGACAATGAAAGTTACACGCGAATAGAAAAATAATTACAGCAGTTGATGTGCATGGAGAGGCAGAGTCAGGCTATTTGGCGGAGCAGTGTATGAGTTTGGGATTGTTTAAGGCGTCTTCTACGAGGTGCAGGTCCACACCATCCACACTCACATCCTTTATGCAGCCGACAAATCCTGTGCTGTAGGCTTTCGGCAGCCGGCGTGCGACGGCGAGCTCCTCCAGGCCGCCTGCATTAGCAGAATGACAGAAAGACAAAATAGAACATATATTTTAGAAACTGGGATTTATGATTTTTCATCAGATCCTGAATAGGACAAGCGGTTCCAGGAAATGAATGGAATGGAATGAATTGATTAAACAAACGAATGAAAGGATGGATGGATGGATGGATGGATGACTGTGGGCAGCACGATAGCACAGCGGTTAGCACTGCCCAGTAGGTTGCCTCACACTTCTGGGACCAGGGTTTGAGTCTCCCCCACGGCTCCACGCGTGTGGAGTTCGCATGCTCTCCCCAAGTCATCGTGGGGGTTTCCTCCGAGTACTACAGTTTTTCCCTCAAAGTCCGAAAACATGCTGAGCTTAACTAGAGTTTGCAAATTGTCAGTAGGTGAGCATGTGTGAGTGAAAGGTGTGTGACTGCACCCTGCAATGGGTTGGTGCTCTGTCCTAGATTGCTCTCTGTCTTGCACCCATAGCCATGAATAGCACACAAAATTACAATGGATGGATTTTTCATCAGTCCTGTCGTGTCACCGCTGAAAACAGCTGAAGTTCAGTAAGGCTGGACCTGGCAGGAATTAAATTACTGGATATTTTGTTAATCAGCCAGCAGAGGGCACTCGTCACACGGTATTGCTGAGAAAGCAGTCATTTGGATGAGATATGTAAGAGGAAAAAAATATTGAAATGGTATTATTATTATTGCTGTTTCTAATTAGCAATTTGCATAAACATCAGCTTAATAATCAGCCAAATCCTTTAATTTCACGCATAGTTGTAAAGAACTTGCCAGGCTTCACTGGTTTCTCTATTAAACCAATATCTTTTAGTTACATATGAACTTGATCCTGTCTTTGAAGATGTGCCATCACTTTCACCTCTAAAATTTCTTCAGGAGAAAGGGGTACTCATGTTTACTTTCACGGAAGGGGATGTTTCACAAGCTTTTGTGTGCTGGCAGGTCTTTTACGTTTTTCAATAAGTCTGTAAATGGAACAAATAATGACTAGAAGTACCAGAGCAAACAAATGACAGCAGTTATTAGCCGCACAAATTTGTTTTATGTTACAATTTTGTGCCGTTCCTTTGTGATTTCAAAAATATGCATCACAGGCAGATTGAGTTTGCCTGCAAATTTGTAGTTGCGGGCTTTCGAACACCTACAGTATCATAACACAACAAAAAGTATGAAATGATCTCTGCTGTTACATTTTCAGATGAAAACAAATTTATATGAATATTACTGCTGTTTTTCTAAGGGGAGCCAATATGTGTCATTTTACCACCGCAAGAACAGAATATTTCCTTTGAAAAAGAAAAATAAAGAAATAGATTGTGATGCAAAGGGCCCTTGGGAAATTGCTGTGTACCCGCAGGGGGTGGGGTGGGGTGGGGTGGGGTGTAGGATCAGTATCACACAGGCCAGCCATAACCATTGCTTCCTCACTGTCGGCCAGCAGGACACGGCTGGTGGCAGCTAATTGCCCCAAACAAAGGACAGGACTGACTTAGGACCTTAGGGTCAGTTCATACTCACTGCAGACACACCACAGCACGTGTTCCGCAGGGCCAGAGCGCCCTTGTCAATTTTTTCCATTCATTAATAAACCCTAAATACTCCATAGTTTTGACCTTACTACACACTCTCCAATGAGAGGCCAGATGACCTCCCAGAGAAGGAGTGGGCTACTATGACGGATCAAAAGCCTTTCGGCAGTAACATACCCAGCCAAAGAGCTCCATCTGTGTCCAGCTGGGTAGCCCCCAGAGGGGAGGAACCTGTGATGACTGCCTCATTGCCAACCTGCAATGAACCATCCCGTAGGGCCCTGTGACGAAGAGGTGAACGAGGAGAAGGAAACAGGAAGGAGAAGTATGAATGAAAGACAAAGGAAAAACCAGAATTTCTCTTTCTGTTGCTTATTTAAACATACAATAGTACTGATAAAGTATACTGAGATAATTATATTACTAATATCATTATATTACTCGCTGAATTTGGCTGATTTTATACTTGCACGTTGTTATACTTAGTCAATATACATGGCAGTCAGTCAGTTATTGATTTTTTTAAGTCATGTCTATGAAATTGCAGCGAAAATAAAACTAGCTGGCCTCAACCACTCCAGCCGGCTGCTCCCCTTACCGACTGGCCTTGATGCGGATCCAGCGGTTGGTGTTAACAGGCACGGATGACTGCAGCACAACTGGCTTGGAGCCCAGGTCGTAGGTCATCTGGATCCGTCCATCCACCACAGCCAGGGCCATGTAGTCTGCGCGCTCCACGCCCTTGCCACTCCACAGGATCAGGCCTTGCGTGGCTTCTGTCTTGATGCTCAGCTCAAACCTGTTCACCAGGAGGCCCTTCTCACTGCAGCCACCAGGGGGAGATGGGAAGTGAATACCAAGTTAGTACCACTGGGGTCTATAAAACACAAAACATCTACAATGTCAGATTACTTTTAAAATAAGGCTTTCTACACTGTTCTACTTATCAATGAAGAGAACAATTGCTAAAACCTTTCAAGAATTCTGCAGTGTGTGGAATATGGGCTTGGTGATATGGTCATCAACAACACACTTCCATTTGTATAACATCTTGATCATGATGATGGAGAAGTTAGCAAACTTGCCAGCACAATGCCTGATGGAAGGAGTTATTGGAGTTCTGCTTGCACAGGGCGATGCTTTTACTATTCCAGGCTAGTCTCCAGAGAGAGCTTGTTGCCATGGTCATTGTTAAATCAGTTAAATAAGACAGCAGCACAGTGTGTCTTCGTCTGACATGGAAGGTAGCTCAAATACAATGCTGTGAAAATTGGTTCATAAATATATCTTTCATACACAACAAATGGGAACAACCTTCTCTGCTCTTAAAGGCTGTGAAGTTTTGCCACGTGAATTTACTATAGAAATTCAGTGTGCCAAATACTTCTGAGACCGTTTTCATTAAAGCTATTCCAGAAAATCTGAGGACAGACAGAATGTGAGGTAAGCCACAAAGGTGTCACAAGCCCAAGACAGCATGCCAAATGAGCAAAAGATGACCATACAACAAGCAAAGGAGACTATGGTAGCTACAAGGGGAGTATAAGCAAAGCGTGTACCAACATTTATCTCGCTATATACCTCACAGGCTAGCTCTCTGCCAATCTACAGCACACCCCTATTGAGACCGCACTAGAATATAATATTCAGTAATGGGTGTAACATGTACATGGACACAACATACACAGACGTGGGACACGATGATGACCTTCCCATCACAGCAAAATATATCTCTGCATTGGGGCAATACGCCTAGTATATCAGCAGAGACTGCCTGATATACTATAGTACAAAAGGCTAAACTCTGCGTTAGGGTTAAAAGGAAAGTTAAACGGCAGGTTCAGTGAGACTCACAGAATGGGTATCATCTTTTGAGCCAGATATGTGTTCTAATAGTTTTGAGCCACTTGAGATGTCAGATGCAGCTTCATAGGGCTCACTAGTCCAGTTTTTTCTGATGCTCTTCCACACGTATAAATAACTCATACAGGCTGTAATCCATCCTATTACTCGGTTTATAGTGTTTATTTAATTGCATATATCCAGGTCCTTAAAACTCATCAGAAGTAAAGAATGCCACAGGTTCTGCAAATGTTACCCTTGGAATGACAGTTACTATATTAGGCCGTTAAACCTCCTTAGCTTCAAACTCAGAACTGCATGCTGTTCTCAGGGCTTCTGCGGTGGCTTTCTGTGCTGTGATGGGAGAAGCAGAATTTGACTGGAGAGGACAAGGCTTAGGACTCACCTTTCATCTGATGGGTTCTCCAGAAAGTCAGGACTTACGGAGCAAGGGGGAGAAAATCAAGGGCATGCGATAAGCAGAAAAGCCAGGAAAACGAGCCACATCTCTCACATCATTGGGTCCCCATGGGGCTGGGCTACATTGCACAGATTGCTGCAGTGCCACAAAATCACCAGGTGGGGAGCCATTCAGCTGCCTGGGTCTGAATATGATATTCCCTACACTATACCTAAGTCCTGATCTCACTGTCATCTTTCTTAAGCTTGATCTATTACCACCTACAGTAACCTTATACTGAACCTAACTGATTTCTTCTACAGCTGGTGTCCGCCAAAAAAACACTTAACATCTGCAAATGGTGAACATGAATCACAAATGCACACCGAGTTATACATCAATGTGCTCCGTTTCTACGTTTAAGAAACATTGAAAACCCTCCCTATAAGCATGTCACATTTACATTTATTTACTTAGCAGATGCTTTTGTCCAAAGTGACAGACAAACCTGGCAGATGATAAATTACAAGCTTATATCTGTAAAGGAGCCGACTTTGGCTGAGATCCCACTCAGTGACCAGTGAAAGTGCAAGTTAGCATTGGAGCAAAGGGATATACATTACAAAACACTGTAAGAACCTGACAAGAGAGCTACTCAAATCAATTCATCATGAGGACTAGGTTCCTACTTGATGCATGCAAACTATAACATGCTCAGTGTCACCGATGGACCATGGAGTTGATGCATGTAATCTTATTGTACCTGGTGAAAATGCACAATTCAGTGTGCAGATTCCTCAGGTTTTATTCCATATATTAAATTTATATTATCGAACAATTTTTTATGCAACTGTTTGTGCTGTCTGATCTATATGTGATTCTGTGCACAGTGAGCCAGCTGATGGACCATGATTACTAGAACCTCATTATTCAAGGGAAAATGTATTTTGTGTGTTTTCATAAATTTATGAAAATGAATCAGCGCTCCGCAGTGCTCTCTTGTTTCTTTAGTTGGAAAACGCTAATGACCCTCTTCACTGGACTGTGGATTTTTAATTCCTCCTCGTTTGAGCCAGATATAAGTGTTCAAGCTTGGAAGCCTACAGAGATTCACAGGTATTATTTTCTTGACCAAGAAACTTACCACATTGAAAGTCTACCAGCATAAATATGTAATAATGAACGAGTAAATAAATTGCTATGTTTTCAGCTTGACTTTGTGGTGTAAAAATGGTGCCGTCTTTTGGATGAGATGTAAAACAAGGTCCTAACTCTCTGAGGTCATGAAGATCCTTGGGCATCTTTTGAAAAAGTAGGGGTGGTACCCCAATGTCCTGGCTAAAATTGTTGTTAGACTAGCTGCGATTTTCAAATTTGTCTGTAGAGTACATATGTCTGTTCCCACCAATGGACTGGAATCACATCCTGGTGGTGTTCCCTACCAGGTATAGCCCGCTGGCAACTTAGTTCATGATAAATGGTTGGAACAAAGATAGGTATTTAATTTGATCTGGTTCAGTCCAGGTTGTTATTTTTAGGGGAAACACACATTTTAAATCACTTCAGTTATTTCTGGAACCGTGGGCAGAATTCGCAGATAACCATCACCAAGCAATAGCTTAGTAATTACACGGAATCTCAAATTTCAGTTTAGCAATGGTTCGCAAATATATTTCACTGTTAGTTTAACAGATGGAAGCTTCTGAAAGCAAACTATTCTTCTTATGCCTTTAAAATCAACAGACTTGTGAGAACATGCTTTACAAGGATGGCTAGGATGGATGGACACTGGCCTGAAGTCACCAGGAGCACATTCACACTGATCAAGACAATACAGCAAGGAACACAGAGACATCTGGCAGATGCTCTAGAACATCCGTTTGTCATGCATGGACTTCACTTTCATAATACTCAGAAATATTAAATTAAACTGAATTAAATGAAATTAAATCTAAATTCATTTAGCTGGTTATGATTTAATGTACTGAAGCATGAAGAAACATGATTTTTTTTTTGGGGGGGGGGGTCATGAGTGTTACGATGAGTAAGAATTCTGTGTGTGTTTAATGTTTTTCTGCTGGACCTACACAGTGAGAAGCATTCATAAAATCGGGTGTTAGAAAAAAAAGTCATATCACAGGTGAGTTTAAAAAAAAGTCTATAAAGGTCTCCCAGAATGCTTCAGTTTCTCCACTTACTCTGGGACGTCATTATTCAGTTGGCTTGAAGGCAGAAAAATGGACAACAGTAACATGAATAGAAGACAATCAGACAGACAGACAGACCGACAGCTTTCAAACACAGATAGACGTTAAAAATAGCCAGTGTATGGCCAGCGTATGTAGCCAAAAGACACCGCAAGAGTGGTATTTAAGGGGATTTTGAACACCAAAACCATTACCCATACAGAACAATCACCATTTAAACTGCAGCACAGAGAAAAGTTAGCAAAAGCTAGTATGAGTTTGAAACCACGGTATCATGTATTTAGTAGGAGATTTTACAGTTTTACAACCTTTTTGGGTGGGAGACAGAGAACATGTACAAAAGCTGACCCTTTTGGGAGAATGGGCAGTGTTGTTAACAGGATTTGCATACTAACGTGTAGCCTGATGACTTAAAGCGTAAGGCTATAAATATCATTTGGTGCTACCATTCATCTCCTGGTTGAAACAGCCATAATCGGACCAAAATTCCAAATTTTAAACAATCATGCTGCAATTTTAAAATATTCCTTCTCAGTGTTTTGTTATTCTTTGTCAAAAACATAATATTACTAGTATACAATTTAAGAAACCCATTAAATCTATGCAACATTAGTACTATTATACCAAGCTCTACACATGTCACAAACAAATAAATTGCAATAGCTAACAACAAATGTACAGATAATTTACAATCAGTTGCCACTTTATTAAGTACACCTAAGCTCTGCTGTGCAGGGCCCACCTTCTCCTCCAGAACCATTACAAGCAGAGGTGAGCTGTCTGCTCAGAGAGGCCTCTGGCACACCATTGTTGCACTGAAATATTATTTTCACTCCTGGCCTCCCTGTTAGCTTTAATGAGTCTGGCCATTCGCCTCTGATCTCTCATTATCAGGGTGTTTTTGGCCACAGAAATGCCACTGGCTGGATGTGCCGTACATTTCCACAAATTCTAGACACCGGTGCATAAAAATACCAGGAGGATGGCTGTTTCCGAGGTTCTGGGAGCACCACACCAGACACCAACAACCACACCACTTTCATACTTTGATCAGGCTACTTAGCAATTTTAAAGCTTCGCTGAATTGTAAATGAACCTCTCCACTATCTGTGTGCTGCCTCTATTGCAGCCAAATGCAGTTAGAGCCAAATAATTCACTACTTGGGTTAACAAACAGGTGTCCTCAAATTGGCTACTAAGTATAAATACTTTCCTGCAATAAAATATGCATGACATCCATGAGAGCGCAGCATGGACAAGCTTTTAGCCTGATAAATATACCAAACTAAAGACTATCGATGAGCTTACTCACCATGATTTTCTCAGCGCCTTACACAAAAGAGTCTCCAAAGCCCTATAGAGAAACACATTACCTCTTGGTGACAGCGTTGTGGTACTCGATGAATGTCTGGCCATCGAAAGCAACAGAATCGGAGTCCCCGGCAGACTTCTCAATTATTACTGTTGGTATGAAGCGAGAAGAGAAAGAATAGCAATATGACACTTTTAAAACGTCTTACTGTCTTACTGAATGAAATCAGACTATTCTACTATTTTCTATATCATCCGTCTACACATTAATCAATATAAAGTGTTTATTCAGTGGCAAAGTATACGGTTGAGTGAACTATATTCTGGCCAATATAGGTACATGATACAATTTAAAAACAATGAGAGGAAGGTTAGAGATCTGCTGGAGCACAGATGGGGTGCCTTACTGTCTTGGCAGTGCTTCCCAGAGAAACCATGGTGACAGATACACTCGTAATTGGCCAGCAGTGGATTGCAGAGGGCCCCATTTAGGCAGACACCCTTAGTGCATGCATGGTGGGGGAACATGGACACATCCTGGGATCGCAGGGCATTCGCAGCCATTAGGATGGGTGTTCCCATCAGGGTAATCTGTGTAAGAAACACACACCACCGAGCAGCCAGCTACGGTGATCACTGAAGAAACTGACTATAGACCAGTTTCTAATTTCAGAGAACTGCTTTACGCTTAAGTATGCGTGCTCCTAAGCATATCTGTATGTTAAGCAAATAAGAAATGTAAAAAAAAAGACATTTCCAAAGGTTTTTCCTGTCGTTTATTATTTAAAGTACTATAATAGAACCATGATATCTATTCAGGATTTACTGTATTGATTTATCTTATTGTGTTGTAATTACAGAACAATTGCATTTTAGATTACATTCAACTAGCTTAATAATTACCCAGATATCCAACGTAACATTGAAAATAAAGATGAATCACAAGACGAATCACTTAAATAATTATATGAAATGTGTTAAGAATCATATTAAAAAAAGAACGATATGCTTTCTAGTGTAAGTGCTTTTTGATACACCTCTTCGGGTCTCAAGTGTAGTGGTTAACCCGTAATAGCCATTCTGACCACATATAGGGGGCTGATGATTAAAATTTCAGGCTGTGGGTAGGGAGCATTTCCTGAGAGTGACGGGGATCTCCGTGCTGCCTTTGCTGCAGTAACCCACCTTCTGAATGGCCCCCTTGAAGCCAGTGCTGAGTGACGCTGCTCTCGCCAGCTTGCTGAAGTCTGGGGCCCCACCCACCAAGAAGGGCTCCTTCAAGTTGAGGGCAGCATGCTGGTACTAGAGAAATTATTCATGTATAAGATCATCGGCATCAACAAAAATGTACGATATACTGTCTGAAAAAAGTACCGATTTGTACCTTTGATGATACAACTACTTGTAACTGGGGCTGTACCCTCAAGGGTCTGCCAATTGTACCCTAGCTGTAGGTAAATATACCTTTTAAGGTAAAGAAATGGACTCTGAGGAACATTTTTGTACCATTAGGGGTACATTAATGTAGTTTTCACCTTGGGGAACAAAACTACCAGGGTCGTACCCTTATTCTGACAGTGTATTTGAGCATTTTATATGAATACTAATGGATATCTGATTATTTTCATTTATTTAAGGGTCATCTCCAACTTGTGTGACAATGGCCTGAATTAAATAGGACTGCTTTTGAAAGAACCTCAACCCATTAGAAAATAAATAGCTTCATTTTATTTAGGACAATACCTGCCCAAAGGAATGTTGTGGCGATATATGACAAGCCTGTGGAATCATCTTCTTTTGTTTGATTTTTTTTAGTTTTAAAAAGGATATTGAGGAATAACAAACAGCCAGCACACTGCTGTGCGGGTAAAGTCTAAATATGGTCCAATCACACACCAGGGCCCAGATGACAGAGAAGGCATTGCTGTAGACCCAGGGATCCACAGCATGGCACTGAGGCCATGCAGGGTGCTGGAGACTTTGTCTCTGATGAAATGTAGCTAGTTAAGAAACATACTTGGGTATGGAGATGACTGTTATCAGGAAGTGTCTTAGAGCATGAAATAAAAAATATATAGAAGCTCATCATGGCTGTGTGCTGGCATGTATGAAACCAAAAATCAAACTCTACAGGAAGTGGATCATGATGACACTGGAGCCAGATGGAATGCCTGTGAGCCAATCAGACAACAGTGTTTACCTTGCGGGATTTCTTACATCCAGAGTGCAAAAGGAGAGAAAAGAAAAAAATTTAAAAGATTAGTTAAGAGTAAGAAGAGTAAAATAAATACAGAATTCAAAAACCACCCGAGCTTTTAAGAAAGATTACTGTTTGGTTGTACTTAAAGTAAGAATCCACTTTCCACAATGACTCATGCAGTGGAAGGTCACAGTTCTTTTGGCCTAGAACTGATACCAGGAGGCAGAAGACACAAATCAGGGGAACGTGGACAGAAAGTCAGTCCAGCAAAGGGGACACACTCTTCAGACCATTAACATTAGACACTACTATATTGTCTTGATATTTCAGTAAAAGTCAAATTGTGTTTTAATTTATTGCTTGGCTATTGTAATTAACTGAATGCGACTTAGCATCCAAGTGTATATGTCTGTCAAGTATCAGCACCACTTAAATTGGCCTTTTTAAGTGGAATTATAGCTTTAAACAGACAGGACATCGCTGCCCTGCTTATAGGTCATCCCAGATGAGTCACTTCCCTAATTATATTATGAAATCTGCGTCTTAAGCTAAGCGAGAAGAATGAAGAGGCTAGAGATATGTACGTGACAAGCAGATTTTCTTGCTAGAAGTTTAAACAAACAGAGGTGACGTTATTAAAGAGATGCGCCATTAGTTTTGCAGTGACAGAAACATTTACTGGAGTAAAATAATGTTAGAAGCTCCACATTCGATCCACGGTGGCAATTATTACATAATCGAGGTTCTCAAATTGTGGGTCACGACCCCCGAGGGGGGGGTCGCCAAATAATTGGGAGGGGTCGCAAGACAATTTTCTGAATGTGCAATTTTTACCACCTGCCCCCCTGCTCAGCGAAATTTATTGCTGGAGACCCTCACCCCCGCTCTGCAGATTTTATTGTTGGAGCCCCCTCACAGCTCATCGAATTTTATCATAGCGAGTCTCCAGACAAAAAGCTCGAGGGCCACTGCTATAAAACTGAGCTTTATTTCTCCTAACCCTCAAAATGCACTCAACCTTTGACACCAGACTCAGCAAGTTGAAGTCTTTCGGCAAGCTAATCCTCACTCCGTGTTACTCTGTGTCTTGTTTTCCTGTGCTGATACGAAAAAACAGCAGTGTATTGTCATTCCTCTCCGCAGCTTTTGTTAAAACTCTGGGGTGGTGCCTGGGAGGGGCGTAGGGGTGCTGCAGCAGCCCCTATGATAGCCATAGTATCCCCTTAGCACCCCCAGGGAATTTAAGGAATTGTGTTTCACACTGATTGTCATTGTGACTGTCACAACGCAGGTCCTGCGTATGTGTGTGCATGCTTGAGTATGTGTGTCGCACCTGTTACAGTAGAAGTTTAACTGCAGCGGCTGGCACATTAAGGGGAAACCCAGGGCTGCCAATTCTCACGCTTTCAAACTCTCACGCAAGAAGTTTTATGGCAAATCTATATATTTCCATTATAAACCTAAAATTAGCTACATCAAAAACGTTGGGGTAGTCTGCAAACCCTACAGACTATTTAGAAGGTAATAAAACTGTTACATACATGTAAATGCGTGTGCATGTGTGCACAGACTTGTCTTGAATTGAAAATCTCACGCCAGCCAGCTGACCACAGTTGGCAACCCTAGAAACCCTAAATTTCATAGCACCCTCGAAGTCAAGCAACCCCATAGCCCCAAAACAAGAAAATGTGTGGTGCCAACCCCTGTTAAAACCGCCAGTTTCTTCCCTCCATCCCTGAATGGCAAGGTGCTGTTTTCCATTATAAACTAATGTTTGGCTATCAGAGAGTCTTGTTAATACCATTGCAAAATATTACCTTGCAAAATACCATTTTTGCTTCCTCCACTGTACTGTAAGCTCCACAGAACAGATAAAATCTGCTTACAACTTGTCTAAGAAGATAAGGAATACATGACTGATCCATCAATGTGTGTCGATAACAGAACCCGTAAGTGCGTAAAGGTCAGCCTTACCGGCGCCTCCCCCCGGACGCGCTCCTTGCCGTTGACAGTGAGCTCCCCCTTCCGGCTAGCGCGTTCCAGGTTCACTGTGTTCCAAACATTCATATGAATCTTCTCCCTGCTCCTGCAGGTGCCAAAAATAGACAGAAGTGCACCAGATGATTGCAAACCAGGCTGGAGCTTCCTGAATGGTGCATATTTAATGTTAAACAAATAATAGTGAATGGACAATGGGGACCCGTGGTTTTAATTATAGTCAACAATATTTCTTAATGAGAACAAATTTCCATACTGCCCTCCATCTCCATACCTCAGATACCCCTGAGCAGCAATGCAACAGTGTCACCACCTGTGACCTTCATCACAGATTCGCTTAAGCACAATCCTTATTCATTTTTTGGACAATTACATCATAATGTATTATTTTTATCGGGCATTCATGTTACAGAAGCCTTCTGTGTTCGTCTCACCGTACCTGATTATAGCGGGGCCCTTGCCCAGATCATATCGGAATTCCAGGATTCCATCCTTCAAAGCCAAAGATATGAAGTCTCCCTTGCCATCGTTGCGCTGTCCGTTGTAGAATATCATGCCGTCGGGGTCGCTGGCTAGAAACACCACTGTCATGCTGACCTTATGGCTAGAAATGAAACAAAGATACCAACATCCTTACTAACCTTGCCATAACTAGTATCCAGGGGTTGTTCTCATAAAAAGCAGGCTGGATTTTCATTCACGTTACTTTCATTGCTATTTGTCAACCCTTTTATTTGCAGCTGAAACGCACATCTGACAGTACTAGATGAAAAGAAGCCTAGAGAATTTCTTAAATAGGTACTTGAGTAGGCCTATAAAATGTAATAAAAATGTCAAGCAAGTTAGAATGGAAGCAAGTTAATCACTAAACAAACAAATCATAAGAAATTCTATGTCAAAGCCTGAAGAACTAAGGAAGAATGCAAACGTAAAAGAAAATTATTACTGCAACTTCACTGCTATGTCCCCATCTAACCGTATATAACCAAAATAACTGCATTTTAAATAGACCTTAAAGCTTACAATAGGTCACTGCCGTAGGTTTGTAGTCCACTGTATTCTAAGTAGGAGTCCCCACTGAAGAAGGGCATGAAGGTGTCGCTCTGCTCAGGCTTGGATTCTGGCGGAGACAGTAGAAGATAAATGTGTAATAACAGCTCAGTGATGGATTGCGTCATTAACTGAGAACGATTAAACGCAAAAGCCATTATAGCTAAGGGTATAGTGGAAGAAAATAAGGAAAACCAGGAGAAGCGAGTATGTATAAATGTCCGCTATGGAGCAAACCATGTTACGAATCCACACTGGTTATCACAAATCACCAGTGAGTGCCTGTTTTAGAGGTCTTCTATTACGGGCTAGAAGACCAAGGCATGGCCAATGAAAGCTGGGCAGTAAGACCTGATCTTTCTAGGAATCCACTGGCAGAGTGCTCATGTTTCATTGTGTCTGAACTGATTACTTGTCCATTTGACAAAAATGTGACCCTTTTGTTTTGATCTCATTGATTTTCCATCAAAATATATTTAATCTCAGTTTCACTGAAAAATAGAATTTCATCAGATTCAGTTGGTTTAATAAAATTTACCCTTATTCAGTTTCTTTACTTGCTTACTACTGTGGTTAATTTTCTTCTGGCTTCACACCTGAAATTATTTAATGTTCGTCTGTCTTTAATCAAACAGCTCACCCAAGTTAACTGTCAAAGTGCTCGAGAGCACAGCTCCCTGCTTGTGTGTCCTCTGGGGTGATGTGGTACCCCTGAACGGCACACTAACTCAGATATGACTTACCTGTTTCACAATGTGGTCCTTCACGACCCATTGGACATTCACATTTATACCCGCCCTGTGGCAGAACCTCACACCGAGATGAAGGATGGCACTTGTTTGGTTTACATGGGTTGTGAGCATCAGCACATGTTGGACCTACGGACACAAATATTCGAAATGCAAAAACGTTAAAACAGAATAACCTAAAAAAACGAATAAACAAACCTCTCACCTTATAAGTACTAACATAAATCCAAATCTAGTACTGACATGACCAAGGTGAGACATAAGGAAGGTTTTTGTTCCCCCCGGTGGAAATTAGGTAAGGATTTAGCGATTAAAATTATTTCCCATTAAAAAGTGCTATAACTCCAGATTAAGAATCTGAATGCAACGCCACGATTCTCCAGGTTGTTATGAAGAAAATACAGGGAGCGGTAAAATTAGCAGTAAAATTTACTTCTGCTGGGAATAATGGAAAAGCCTACTTGAATTTCCTCCAGGTAGCTGAAAAGCAGAGTGAATGTGGAAATGAAGTCCCATGCTGGGTTCTGAAAGCTCTCTCTATCTCTGACTCTGCTGCAAGACCCAACCCCTGGAGATCTTTGATAAACCCATCGCCCCGTTTGTAAGAACAATGCCACTGTTTTGTCCAGCTAATCTTCTGACTGACTGTTTTTGTAAGTCTCGTTCCTTCAGAGAATCTAAGCAGTTGTGTATTTGTTTTTTATCTGGGGTTATTATTGCATTTATTTTACTTGCAGTGTCTGCATAAATTAGACCAGAAAAAAAGACACGTTCAAATTAAAGCAGGTTTTCTGCAATCTGGAGATGCAATAAAATCAAGAAGAATTTTTCATTTCCGGCACGAAGGTGAAGAGGGAATTAAACCCCAGTAATGACGACAGGGATAGGATCCAGATGCGAGAAACATAAGAATAATTGCAGAATCACAGTCTACAAATAGCAGAGGGTTAAAAAAGTAGGCAACCAAATCCAAATCAGGATACAAAGTCAAGTTGACACATGGAGTATAAGACCAGCAATGGATCCAAATCAAGCAAAACCAGGAAAGCAAGTAAGTCACACAGGAACCAGATAATGACGCAACCATTCATTTGGTGCAGCCTTTGCACACAGTACTTCACAAGGAGTTAACTGATAAACCAATTGCTTTTATTGATGCCAATTAACCAGGCTGTTGAGTTACAGATGTGTCTAGTACTCAAGGTGGACAGAGTGGGAACTGACTAGGCGTGGCTGAATGGATAGTCTTTCCTTCAGGGGACTTTTCATGTGCTGTTCCAAGCGTAATACTTACATACTGTATAACGTTTATTAACTATTAAAAGACAACCAAAAGGAATTAGGTCACTGTCGAGTCTGCTGCTTTAAGAATGCAATAGCTATGAAGTTGCTGGTGTAATGCTCAAGACTGGGAATTCAAGTGCAGAGATTAGAGTAACACGTAGGAAGTATAAGCCAAGAAAGGTACAGGCGCTGGTTAACAGTGGCTCAGTGTGATGTTTATGCAAGGATGACCAGAGATGCTCTTTTCCCAGACTCAATTCCCGTAAAAATAATCCATTGTGACCCCAGAGCAAAACGATGAAGTAAAATGTTCTCCAGATACCATTGTGAAAGAAGAAAGGGGATATTAATTTGTAGGCAAAATGAAGAAAATTAGAGAAATATGCTTTCTTCAGCGTCAATGGTGCAAGACTTTTACGTTAATAAGGAGAACAGACTGAAGACTTTTCAACTGGTGATGCCAATCATTACATTCAAAGGAAAGCGGTCCAGTATTTCAGAGGCATGAAATGTTGTTTTAGCTCAGTGGGTAGACAGCAAGTAACCAAGTTAACTCACCTTTTGGCGGTACAACAATTAATGGGTAACACTTCGACACTTGGTTTCCAAATTAACCCTGTTATTTCACTACACATGTGTAATGCACTTTTTTTGGACAAAAATATCTCTCTATACGTAAGTGAATAAGAATAATAGGTATCTCACAGGCATCTTATCTGTGTACTCTACCTCCGCTGGGTGTGACCAATACGACATTTAGGATCACTCGACTCTCTGAGACGGACAGCTGGTGCTACACTCCGGTTCATAAGCTTACACCAGCTCTCTGCAAATCATAAAACCAGCTTTTACAAATGAACCAGCCCAGAGAAATTACACTTCAGGGTAACCAAATAGCCTTTATAAGCCCCCCAGAGCTATTGTCCATATATTATCATACTATGAAAACTATAAAAAGGTAATTCAGACAATGTTACATACTATTAAAATGGTGTGGTACAATTTCTCTGATACCCAGTCTTGCTTTTCATGCCTTAGAATGTAGCTTTTGATTGTCCTTCGAAGGGAGAAAACGGTTACAAGTCATATTTAAGAAGGCCGTCCTACCTGAGAAGCCATCGATGCACTTGCAGTGGAAAGATTCAGCCTCCCTGGAGTGGCAGAGTGCCCCATTGTGGCACGGGTTGGGTAGGCAAGGGTTGTTGCCACACTCTCCCACGCCAGAGCCGTACAGCACATGGCCGGCCTTTTCCTGCAGGTTATACACCATGTTGTTGACGTCCAGCATGCGCACACAGCCCACCAGGCCGGAAGAGACTGACGTCTTCTCCTTTACGCTGAAGAGGGAGCAGTTGCTTGGTCAGTGACCAGATAAAGATACCATATCATTTAAAAAAAAATCTTTCCTCAACTGAACCACAAAAAAATGCCATCTTGCAAAAATTTAAATTAAGGTAAACATCTAAACCAGTATTTCCCAACCCGGTCTTCGGGGATCCACAGACGGTCCATGGTTTCGCTCCCTCCCAGATCCCTGCCACACAATCCACATTTTTGTCCACTACCAGGAGCTGGGACGGAGCAAAAACGTAGACTGTCTGTGGGTCCCTGAGAACAGGATTGGGAAACAGTGATTTAAACAAATAAATTCATACATTAATCAATAAACAGAGTACAGTATATATAAAACTGTAATAATAATATTTATCATTTACAGTTTGCATGTAAAACAAATAAGGACTGAGTAAAGAGAAAACTGCACAAGGAGACCAGATTAAAAAGCTATTCAAAGCTTTCAACTGCAACTACACTATTGTTTGCTTATAATAATAATAATAATAATAATTATTATTATTATTATTATTATTAAGTTACATTGTAAAAAAACATCAGTAATAATTTGTTTCTTGATTAATTTAGGTTACTGTACATTCACATAATGAAAAGTGTTCATTCTAAAGATGAACAGACTCACCATGGGAGATGGATCTTAATGCCACAGAAATGCCTTGACTGACAAGTTCTTCTAATAAGCGTGCAGCACATCAGTGTGCTTCCTATTTAGAGCTGCTTACTGACATTCATGGTTCTTTGCAATATGTCTCTTTCAGAGGCGTGTCAATAATATACAGCGGCAACTGGGTTTAAGGGCCTAACAGTGGCACTGCACCCCCACAGGATTTTAAGGGCTGATGTCTGATCATGGGCGCATTGGTCTAACCTGTAGTACTGCAGAGCAACTATTTGTTTGCAAATTTCTTCCTGTTTTTGTCTGCATTTCTTCTTGATATTCTACTTTTCTCCCGCAGACCATGAAACATTCAGTTAGGTGAAATCGTGTCTCTAAATTGCCTTCAGCGTGCTTGAAAGTGTTTCCTGCAATGGTCTGCCCTCCCACCCAGTTTGTCCCTTTCCCTGTGCTAATAATGTTTTATTTTACATAATGTCCATCGTTCCATCTTCTAAATGCTTATCTGCTATGGGATTGCAGTGCTTATATACTATATGTATGCAGTGGGATTGCAGTGCATATGCTTTATATGTATGCAGTGGGATTGCACTGCTTGTATATTATATGTGTGCGGTGGGATTGCAGTGCTTATATACTATATGTATGCAGTGGGATTGCACTGCTTGTATATTATATGTGTGCGGTGGGATTGCACTGCTTGTATATTATATGTGTGCGGTGGGAT
>JAAGVU020000123.1:17839005-17859572 GCA_011763525.2 Mormyrus iriodes | reverse complement strand
GATTGCACTGCTTGTATATTATATGTGTGCGGTGGGATTGCACTGCTTGTATATTATATGTGTGCGGTGGGATTGCAGTGCTTAAATATTATATGTACCTTAAAATATATACCGAGCATACAAATCATTAGGGATGCCAGGTCTTACCTCGAAATATACTGACCAGGGAAATCCAAATAAAACTTTGATTCTTAATTGATGCCATCACTTCTACATCTACTTCAATCGGTGAAAGTGAGGGAGATATATGGATTGTGCGTGTATGAGAAAACGGACTGAAAAATTCAGTCTAAGGTGTGGTGTGTCAGTGGAATGGCCCACCACCCCCAACTTCAGCCAGCCAATGGCAGTTAGCAGTAGTTAGCAATGAATCGTTGATGATAGGAGGCTAAATTGTGCCGATTAAGACTTTCTGTTCTTAATCAAGAGACAGTCCATTATGACATTTGATCTGAAAAGACCCCAAAAATGAACGGACAAGTCATCACATCTTTGCATGAATGGGGGATGACAGCCAACAACATAACTCTACTTTTTTATACGGTGATCTAAGGAATGAATACATTCGACACTGGAGGAATGGTGAACAAATTGCCTTGTCTAAGTAACCCTAGTTCCTCCGCTTGTATACCAGGGTATGGAGAAAACCACATGACTCTTCATATACCTTATGTCATGTGTCAATACAGAAAGCTGAAAGTGCTGCTGTCATGGTACATTCTCACTCCCTTGGTAAAAGTAGAGCTGGGAAAGTGGAGTGTTTCCCAACCTGGTCCTAGGGGAACCCCAGACAGTACACGGTTTTGGGAGCAAAAATTTGGACTGTCTGGCAGGGAGCATGTTTAATTTTCCACCACACAAACATGTTGTGGCTAAAAAACTGCCAATTTCATTTTAATCAGCTAAAAATATTTTAAAGTTTTGAATCAGAACAGTAGAAAGAGATACACGGGCATAAATGTTGTTTCTTTGTCAAAATTACATTGGCTGTGTTTGTAACATCATCTCAGTCGGAAAAAAGTCCTATCAAAACATGAATCCATCTTCTAAGCACTGATCCTGGTCAGGGTCACTGGGGGAGTGCAGGCAAAAACTGAACTATTGAGCCACATTGTCACCAGTTCTATCAGAATATACGTGCAGATTTCTTATAAGACCATGATTGACCATGTGCTAATAGACATCGAGAGGGCCTTACTCTTGTAGCATCTCCTCTGGCACACCCCCAATGAAGAGGTCCGTATCCAGGTTGAGGCCATCGGTGCCGGGCGGGCTCTCGCCCTCGATTTGCATCTCGCTGTCGACGCTCATCATGGCATGGCGTCTGTTCCTTATCACCACCAGCTGGTGCCAGCGGCCTGGCTTTACGCGTACCCTACTGAGCAGCGTGCCAGTGCCTGAGCCCGTGTCGAACCTGGCGAATGTGACGATGAGAACAGCGCCCGAGATGCCTACGAGTGAAGCTACATGTGGTTTTAAACAAACAGGTACACAAGTATGAGGCGTGCGTGCTGGGGGCACTGTTATTAGCTATATGTTTTATTATTATAAATAAATTAGAACCACAGTTTCTTTTGAGGGTTTTTTTTATGAGGGTTTTGAGGGTTTAACCGGCAGCAGTGACATACTTTGGCGTATCACACCTTTTGTTTTCAGTAATGGGCCATCGTGTTAGCATAACATTCATCCATCAAGAAAACAATGAGACAGTCAGTAATCCTCACAGCAGCAGAGTTACTGTCACCCCAAAACAGCCGTAAAACCCATAATACAGTCGCCTTAATGTCATATGCTTTTGTGCTCATTGATGATGGGAGTATTGGTTTCGAATAGATTAATCTTGAGAAATGAATATTAATCTTACACCGGTAATAAAGTAAAAGCCTTGCTTTAACAGATAAATCAAAAGAATTGACCACTTTAATCGCTATTACAATTTGGTGTGGGAGGTCTTATTATTTTGAAAAGATATAAGAAGTGTTTTCTCATTTTCGTTTTATATTTGTCGGAGAGAAACGCAAACGGCATGGAAAGCCACTTTGGCCAAAAACAGTGCATTTCACAATTCATCTCAAATAAAAAAGTCGATTTTTAAATTAAGGTGTCTCACCTGGGTTGATTTGTATAAAATATAAAATTACTTTATAGCGATGTTAAAAAATTGGAAATTTTGATGAACATGAATTCACCGATAAATTACTTCTATTTCTCCAACATTTTATGAAATATATCCTGTGTTTGTAAACTTTTCAGCTTCGACATTTCAGGACAGAGCAGCCATTCTATTAGGAACATTACGGCTTTTTGGTTGAGAATATTAGATTTGCTGCTGTTATTAACAATAATGGCACATTGGAGCAAATAAAAGGGCTGCATACATCAAAGTACATCTTGCATGGCGGTTAAAGGAGTTTGACGTCCATCGGCTTGGAAAATGGCGGTTCCGGTGCTAATTGGCTATAGTGCTGTGGTGAAATAATGCCGGTCAGTGACCTGCAATGAACAGCAACTACCAACGTTGCCACCTAATGCCGTTTCCCGAAAAAGCACGCCCTTCCCCACACTGACCTGAGCTGCACCTGGCCAGACACCAGGGTCAGAGACAGGAAGTCCTTCTTTCCATTTTGCCCGTTGTACAGCAGCAGGCCGGTCAACTCCACAGCCCGGAACTCCAAGGCGATGCGTACCGTGTGATAGGCTCTCATGGTGGGGAAGGCCAGATACGACTTGCCCCCAAAGGCAGGGATAAAGTACTTAATCACTGGTAGGAAAAATCAAAGGAAGATAAGTAAAATGAGTTTTGTTATTATAGCAGGAGGCTGAGAGTGGATACACATCGTGAAGTATTATATTATTGTTACTAACTGTTTCACTATTTCATCTTATATTTTGCAATAAAATGGATACTTTTCGCATATCCCATCTTGGTCTCTTTTGAAACACACACACACACACGCACGCACGCGCACACAGCCGAGAGCAAAGCTTGGGGTCAGAATACAGGGTCAGGCACCCCTGAACCATTCCAAGGTGTTAAGGGCCTTGCTCAAGGGCCCGATGGTGATGCGACTTCCGATCACAGAGGCCTAAGCCACTGAGCCACACAATTGCCCATCACAACACATTTAAATAAAAATCCATTCAATCCATTTAACTGCATTACAACATTTGTAACTCTGTTAAAAAGACATGTAGACAAGTAGCCCTGTCCTGATTTACAAGTCCTCCATTTGTATTTGATGATATATTTATTTAATTGCCCTAAATAGACTATTGTGTTTGCATTAGTCAAATTATCCATCAAATAAATGAGAAGTCAACGTATTGTCAAGGCATAGTACATTCTGAATAAGGGTAGCAAGGCGATCTTAACAGCTTTTTGAGATTACCCTACTATCAGGGCTGGACTGGTCGTCTAGCATACTGGGCATTTCCCAGGTGAGCCAGTGGGTATACAGGCTGGTAAAATTTATCATGCCCCCCGACATAATATATCGTTCTGCTGAAGATATCATGGGACCCCAAATCCTTGGCAAACCATGGGTCCACCGGGGACCCCGAAGCCCAGGGTCAATTTTAACCCCAGCTCTGACTACTACATCGCTTAATATGATGTACTCAGCTTCCTCCAGTCCTGCATTGACTAGGTCAAGCATACAGTTTTAAAGTTAAAGATTGATTCATTTAAAAAAAAATATACTGCTTCTGTCTGTCGTTGTCTGACTGACCTTTTTCACAGACTGCGCCTCCTCGTCCTGCTGGACAGACACAAGTGAACTCATCACCATCCTCTTCGCAAGTGCCCCCATGCTGACAGGGGTGTGACGCACATGGCTGGGGGGGCTGGGTAGGCCTCAGATGCTTGGGCTTCAGTTTTGCCCTGAAGGGTGTGGTGTGCTGGAGGAGGAACGAGGAGGTGGTGCGTGGCCTGGTCACCGGGGACGCTGTGGTGGCTCTGCGGCCCAGGGAAGCGATGTGGCTGGTAATGGTGTTCTGACTGGCCCAGGACGCAGTCGGCAGGAGGGTGGTAGTCATTGTCGTTGTGGTGAAAAGTGGGATAGTGGAGAGGCCTAACAGAGACAAAGTTGCGTAAGAACCAGCAGCGTTACTAGACATTTATACAAAGAGCCCTTGTGAGGTCCCTGGTGTGATTTTTATGGCAACAATGGTAAAGACTTCAGGTTCACTGATTGAGCACACTCGTATAATTAATCTTAAAGAAGTCAACTGTCAGCTTCAGTAGCTTACCATAGTTATTAAACCGAATGTTCTCCTCCACTGGTTTCTTCACAACTATTGCTGTATCTTTAGTTGACTTCAGTTCTTTCAGTAGAGCTCCCTCTACATCCTCGACGGTGTGCCCGGTGTCTGAGGCGCAGTGAGAATACGAGTGATTGCAAAGTTCACTCCACAGTTCTGTTATACGTATGTCCTTAGCTGCTTTTAGGGCTATTGCTAAGGAACTGGACTTGTGACAAAAAGCCCAAGTCAGGGGAGGTCGAGCAGTAGGGCCGATATGGGGGGTGAAGAGAAGAGGTTCTAGGTAAATAACAGGGGTGTACAAGAGGGGTTCTAGGTAAATAGGAAGGGTGGAGAAGTGCGGTCCTAGGCAAACAGGTGGGGTGGAGAGGATCAGTTCTAGGTAAATAGGATGGGTGGAGAAGTGGGGTTCTAGGTAAATAAGAGGAACGAAGAGAAGTGGTTCTAGGTAAACAGGAAGGGAAAAGAGGAGGAGGGGCTCTAGGTAAAGGGCGGCACAGCAGAATAAAAGTTAAAGAGGAAAAGGGAGAAAGTAATTGGCAGTGGTGAGAGTGCAGTAGCACGGGGTGGATATGGAGAGAGTTCTGGAAGGGCACATATGTGGAGAACGAGAGATGGCTTCTCGGAGGAGGAACAGAGATGTTGTGGCTGGACCAGAGCATTCACAGAGGTGACGAACTGACCAAAGTAAAACTTGTGGCAATTTCATATATTTCATTCGCAAGATCTTAGAAGAATAGTTATAAGGAAGACTTATACAAAACAGCCCAACACAGAGGGAAAGAAAAAATGCTTCTTAACAAATTAATGTATGACCTTCATGAACTTTAACCAAGATAGGTAGGCAGTGAATATTCTCGTTTTCAGAATGACGTAAATGACCCCAGACCATAATATTATACTTTCACTGTTTCACTGGAGACTGAGTTGATTTTTTTAATGACAACTCACATAAGAAAATGGCAATGAAAGTAATTCTTATGGGACTGACATTCCTGGAACATGAGTAGAGACTGTTTTACTAGGATGTAACAAAGATTTCTTTGAAAGCCAGAACATTTCATCTGGGTCTATAAAGAACTAAAACCAATGCATTTTATCTGTGTCCAAATGGGCTTCTATAAAAATCCAGCACCTTTTAAAAAATTACTATTAACAAAAGCTACGTGACTTCACCTGCATCGAGATGGACCTCCACAAAGGCAAGCAGGGAGTTACTTGGAGCAAGATTTCGGACTCTGACACTTTTGAAGTCCGTATTCACATCCGACTTCTGGAACAACTCATTTAGCTGAAGGAGGTAAAACAAAATTGTCACGGCAAATGGTAACGAGAGGATTATGTGAATATAAAACACTCACAGGGCTTTATATTTAAGTTTTTCACTCGACTATTGTGCAGAGTGATAATCACTACAGAAGTGATTACATGAACACACTTAACAGGAAAATGTTAACGCCAGCGTCCTTAATGCCAGCATTTTTCCCATGAAAAAAACATGTGTTGATTTAGATTGTTATTGGATAGTGTCCTCTGCACTGGAAAATAATGAACAATATGCTGTAAGCTACATCACTATTAATGTTACCTTGCAATTGTTATCAGAACTCCAAATAAAATAATTATCTGATGATTAACATCTCGTAAAGCCTTTACCGCAAAATGTAAACGGGGGATCAGAGAAGGCCCCTGGAACAGCCGCTTCCCACCCTGCTGAGTTATCTGTTTTTCAAACTCATCAGTAATAATTAAGGCAGACATAGTTTAACATGGTGAAAATTATTGGGTGTATAAATATTCCACCTAAGTACATCCCATACTGGGCGACTCGGTGTGGTAGTGTGGGCACATCTGCCGCGACTGAATATAGAAGCAAGTTGCACAAAAGTCAAAGAAGGACTTCATTCAAATGTCAAAAGTACATCAATTATGTAAGGGCTGCAGCAGTCTGAGGTATGCATTATGTTTTGAAACACACGGCTGTGGAGAACCACCTGACGCACAGCAGTTGCCTCTGTGGAGCGCATTTAAAAACGAGTAACTCGTGGCTTGGAGAGTGCATTATCCACCTTGTATCATGGTTACTATGCATTTGGCTTATATGTTCGTACTTAAAGACATTATTATGACTTTTCCGAGTTTTTTGTAGAACTACCACCGATTAAACGTTTTTCTTAGGTACGATCCAAGCACCATCATTATTTCAAAAACTGTCTGCTGTCAGCAGTTGCTAAGATTAGTTTGAAATTGCCTGTTGCTAAGCCCAAAGGCCAGTCGTTAGCTTTAAATTGTCTGTTTAATTCAAAAGCCTGTAATAATAAAGAAAATTTCATAAAGGTTTGGGATAACATATCCGGGCAACGTTATCACTGAAATATTTGTGGATGATCTCATGCATTTTCAGGAAAATTATGTCTTTAGGTACAAATGCATTAGCTGAATGTACATTAACTGTGCTATAAGCATTCGGCGGTTTGCCTTCATAGCCGTGTGTTCAAAAATAATGCACGGCTTTTCATGCATTAACCCTTACTTAGCTAGTGTTAATTAAAGATTATAATAGCACACTGATTTACTTCTGTATGTCTGGCTGGCGCTTTGCGTGTAGTTAAAAATTTATCGACACCTTTCTGACCAGCGGAAGTTTCTTTAAGACAACAGGTGCAGTAGTGCTTCGCCAAAAATAGAAAACATATTAAATTAAAATATATATAACATTCATCAATATAATGTACATCACACAAAACATCTTCATAATGCCAATATGTCATTGCAATGGCCATTTCCATGTGAAGCCAAAAAATGTCTGGTGTTTCAAAAATGTGTAACATGGTATTGTACAAGAACCATTCAACTTCAGCAGGCCATAACATTTTATACCTTTCTAAGTTAATATATTTCAGTGTATTTATCACCTTATTTTTAGCTAATCGTGCGTATCTTCTGTAAAAAGAACCTGAAAAATGAACAGCGGCGGAATTAAATCTTTTCGAAAATGCGAGGGTTGATAGTTTGATCACTGAAGACGTACATCTACAGTTAGGCAACAACATGGCGAGGAAAAACCATGAGATTTTTGATTGATGTGATTTAGTTCCTGAGTCGACAGGAGCCGGCATTTAGGGAACACAATGAGAGTGAAAACCCTGACAACAAAGGAAACTACAGGGAGATAACAGATGTGCTTCTTCCGGCTTTTGTTGGTGTGTTTGTGCTGTACACGTAGAGTAACGTAAAGTTGCGTAGCCCATTCATATTTTAATCAAGTCATTCATTTTACTAGCGTTTGTAAAATGATTGAATTTCAGAAAAGGGTGCACCTGTTTAGAACTGTTTAAAACATCATGTGCCAACATCACTTTTTAAGCATCAGTTCACCAGTTTAACAGTTTAACAGTTTAACAGTTTAACAGTTTACAGTTGAAGGCTCAGTAACCAGTAACCAGGTTAAACAGGGCTACATTTGATTGAAATTAGCAACAAATTGAAAATGTTTAGGACTACAGTGTCATGAATATTTTAACATTCACTGTAATAATAAAGCGACCGTACTCTAAATTTTGCTCTCGTCTTAAAAACTTCATCAAACAGTGTGGGGCACTATAGGGCTCTACAGGTTAGGATTCGGCCCCTGTGTTCAGAAGATTGCTGGTTTGAATCCTACAACTGACAGCTCAATCATGTCACTTTCAGGCCCTTGAACAAGGTCGCTAACCCATAACCCTGCTCCAGGGGTGCTAGGAGAACAGCAAACCCTGTGCTCTCACGCTAAGCTATGTAAGTGTATCTCATAGATCAGCAAGGTGGGATGAGATGCATGAACAGAATTTCTATGTGCTTGTCCAACCATACCAGTAATATAAGTGCCACTTCAGAACTGGGCTCCCTTTTGACACTTACAGTAAATCACTAAGGGGGGCATTTTTGGTTACATTGTATTTTGCTACATAAATATGTCCTGCTCAACAAAACCCAATAGTTTCATCTAAAGAATGAGAATTTACTGTCGTCACATAAATATAAACACGGGTTTTCCTCATGTCAGTATCAGACTATAGAGCTTTTTCTGCTTGCTATTCAAGTGTATTTCAGTCTGTTCTTCGGATTTATTAAAGTTAATCTTTTATTTTAAAAAGATGCCACTTGTTTTCATTTTGAATATTATTACCCTTGAGCACAATTAAAAGTGATCCTTAAATTCCGGCCAGACAATGTGTTTAAAATGTAATACAATGATTTCCTTTCAGTCCATTAAAACCAGTTTTGATTGTCAAATTTAAGTATAACACTTAAAAAATAATATTTATGTCACTTATATACTCACAGCGCTCTCAATGCTCCTGGCTGTCTCTCCAAAAAGCTCGGACTTAGGATCGTCCATCTCAGGAGTATAGAAGACCTCCTGGCCCTCCACCTGATCCAGGTGCAGAAAACCGCTGAATTTCATGGTGGCTACAAGGCAGAAGTGTGCATGTGTTGGTACTGCAGCAGCCACCAGGGGGCACTGACACACATTTCACAGATCAAAATCAAGCATATCCCAATCAAGAGGTTTGTGAAATGCGGTAGTTATGTTTTTAATTTTTTGGGTAGGGAGAGAGTATGGCGTGGTCAAAATAACACACCAATAAATAGGAGTCACACGTGAGCTTGAGAGATGCAGGGATGGAAAACTGTAAAGCTGACCAAGCCATGACTCCCGCTGTTCAAAAAATGAGATGTAACACACAGACACAGACACAGACACACACACACACGTTTGTATTCACATCTTAGTGGGGACCGTCCATTCATTTCTATGGGAAAAAAACCCTAATCTCAACAATGACACCCTCACCCCCTACCCAACCCTAACCTTAACCATAAGTAACCAAACAAAATACAAGACTTTTGGCGCTTTTTAGTTTTTGATTGCAGGCACAAATTTTTATAAAAATGAGTTGCCCCACAGTGTCGAAATAACAGGTTTTTATCACATTAGGGGGACATTTATACATAACCCACACACACACACATGCACACGCGCGCACACACACACACACAATATATATTACACTTACATACATAACCGGGCTTCTGGTCTGCACTGGATCTAACAAGAACACTGATTATTCTGATATATATAGTGGTAGCTACCGTTTAATCCCTGTGACGGGTTACTTACAGAATTCTCCGTGATAAGGACATATTTCTTACACAGGCACATCATCTACATCCTGATCTTGCTGGAAGTGAGAATACTTCGCAACATTTCAAAGAAAGATGGATCAGGGAAGACAGAAAAGGTAAAACTGTAAGTGCGACAGCGTATAGACACGCGGTAACTGGATCGCCGGGTAAGGTGCAGGAACCACACCAGGGGCAGAGACTGCTGGAGAGTGAAAGGACTTTGCAAGATCAGTCTCCCCATCTGCTTCTCTACATCGCGGGTAAAGTCAAAACGGCCATGAAAGTGTGCCAAGCTGATAATCATGCTGCTGTACTGCTCCTCCGCAGGTCTTTTTCTGTTTGATAAAGTCAGAACAGTCTCCTTTTCACTCTATTCCAGCGAGAAAGTGAAAATTTAATGTCCCCAGAAACCGTTTCCTTCTCTTCATTATTGCCAGCAGTCCCCGCACAGCTTTGAACATTATAGCGCATTAGCATGTATGTGTCTATGTGCATATGCTTGTGTGTATTTGCTTTGGAGAGAGAGATAAGCTTATATAAATAAAATACATACCATACCATATAATTATAAAATAATATAAAGCGAATCCATCCGCACAGCAGAGGTAATGAGAGAAGCAGATCATGTGTGCGCATAGACAGCTCTTTCCACAGTCACGACGCATCGCTTTCCTCCTAATAGTGAGGGTCAGGCCCATAGGCTGTTCTGCAGACTTCAGACGCCTCCTGTAATAACCACTGGGGCAGGTGGGCGAGGAGCCGGAGACTTCCAACAGAGACAAAAAACATGCTGCTCTGTTTCAGAGCCCAGCAACACACGTGCCAACCCCTGGAATCTCGGAGTGCCTGCTGGGCCTTTGCCTGACTGCTGTAGCAGGGAAACTGAAGAGGAAAAGGAAGAGGAGGAGAGGAAGAGGAGGACTTACGGGGACAGTTGGTTCCCTCGGGGTCGCTGGTGGCCGTCCTTCCGTCGGGACAGCAGCCGAAGGGGCTGTTGTCACAGGAAGAGTGGATCTCCGGTGTCAGAGGGATGGACCGGGCTACTGTGGGCTCTGGGGGGAGGACGGGACACAGGAAAATTTGCACTTGACAGGACCTATCCAATTACTGCTCATCATTATTCATTATTTGCCAGACAGTATTTAGAAAACTCTGGAAGTGTTATCTAAAGGAAAATCTATTGAAACGCACAGTAAAAAAAAAGCTTATTTCCCCTCACATATCTTTGTTCCTTCAATGCTTCTAATAAAATAGATATGCAATGACAAGTAATATGTCCATGCATCCATCCAGCTTCCATAACTATTTATCCGAGGCAGGAGCCTCTCCATGGAAACACGGGGCAGGGAGTACCAGGGTGTCATTTGGGGATGAACTAATGGTTCTGGACAGCAGAGCTGCATAGACGATCGGGAGAGCTCTTTTAACCTTGATACTGTCTACCTCTGAACTGAGAGCTCTGCTCAGTCTAGTTACTTTGTGTGTTCTCACATAAGGCAAGGCCTATACGACATGCACATTTTCTAAACAACCACGTCACGTGCATTAAAATGTAACGTATCCACAGTCTGAGCTAATCAGCAGAATTGCTCACCTAATATCAACCACCCTCAGAAAATCGGTACCACAGAAATTCTGGGATTAAATGCCAGTTTCTGGCCCCCAGCCATCAACCTGACAAAAAAAAACTATTTCTACGGATTTTATAGAATGCAAAAAAACAGAGCTTTCTTCACTCTAAATAATATGATGCAATTAAAGCCATTAAGTTATGAGATGGCTCACAAATCAGTTAATAAAAAAAGTTTGTCATGGGAGACAGCAGAGAGAGTTTTGTGCTCTAGTGTTACTCCAGCGTTGATACTGAAAAAGTTGCTGCATGACTAAAAGAGATTATTATAAAACCTCATTTTTAATTTCTACAGCAAAATCATTCAGCTGCCTCATATTCAGTAGAGGGTCCCACTGAGCTGGGAGCCTGTTCTAGGAAACACAGGGTGTGATTCAGCGGACACACTGATGCTCACGGTCACCCACTACGGGCATGCCACGTTTTTGGATTTGTGAGAACTGGAGGGGCATGAGAGGAGCTTGGAATGGAACTCAAACCCACAGACCTAAAGGTGAGAGGGTGTAGGTCTAAGCATGAGATTACTGACAACACCACATTATATAAATGGCTCAGTGGGCAGTTCTGTTGCCTCATACCTACGGGAGGGGGCGCACTTTAAATAGTTTGGGCAAAAGGGGTAGGTGCCTGATGCAGAGTGAATTCAATGCTTGCACCCTTTTCTGCCTGGGGTAGGGTCCAGTCCCCCATGACCCAAGCCAGCAATTACACAACATATAACATCTCATACACATGCGTGTAGAAACATAATTTTTTTTTCTTATTTCTAGCAGCCAAAGCCTAAAATAGTATACTCAGGCAACAGCAGATTGAGGCCAGCCAAAATGTGAAAACGAAGGCCATACAAATGAACAGCTCTGCCATGCTAAACAAGCTGTAGACACAGAGACTGTTCAAGGACAGTGTGACCAGGAATCTCACTCCACTAGGTGTAGAAAATGACTCTGGCAGAGAGCTGCCTGTCCCTGGGCGTCCGGGGCCTCATGGTTCTGTATTTATGGATGGGCTGTAAAGCGCTCGCCAAGCCGCTGGCAGCTTTATGGGACGGCTGCTGGCGCCTGCAGACCAGGTGATGTTTTGTCACACAGGGACACCTGTACCTTCAGGTTACAGAGGTAGCATAGCATAAAAACTGAAACTGCTGCTGTGTGTCGATTAAAATTCAGAATTCCACATTGCTCATAGTTATAAATTCTTTCTTAAGATCTTGTTTACCATGATATTACTATGTTTATACCTCTCAACTTCTACTAAGGGGAAATCCTATTTACAATGCAAAACAGAATTAAATAAATCATTAAATAAGTTGAGAAGCTATGACAAAAATCCTGAATCTTTTTTCTCTCTCTATGAGCAAACATCTAACCAGTAGATTAAACAACATTTTCATATTGGGTTAGATACATCTTAAAGTCCATCCATCACCTGTCATCCACTACTGTGATTTGTTGCCTACATCCTGGTGCCAATTAGTTAACATAGCATAGTGGCTAATTATAATTTGTGAAAACTAAGATACAACATAAAGCCACATGCAGGCCATACTTAAGGATGCTGATTTACTTGAGTGTCTTTGTTCTCAGTTAAATGAACATGCCTTGAGGGAATGATTAAAAATAACGCTCTGAGCCACATTTTCCACATTTGAAGCACTTCCTTTTCTTGTGACACTTTGTAGAAGCCATACTTTGGAGGACAAAGACTTGTGCTTTTGTCAGTGTTCAGTATTGGAAGCTTTCCCCATAGCAGCCATAAACTCTCACACAGCACCATCCGTGACAGTTTGTTCTTTCATTAATAGCTCACAGGATACCTGTATTACTGGTTTTTAATGAATCTGGAAACACTAAAACTCAATATTAAGACACAACTGTTCATCACGGAGACAATGTGTTATGCAGAGGTGGAATGTCCAGGTCCAGAAAGTAAAAATCCAGACCGAGATTTTGTTTCAACCAACCAGTTGAGTACAACGTGACTGTGTCTCTTTTTACTGAACTGGTTGGTTGAAACAAAAATCTTGGTCTGGATTTGTACTTTCTGTACCTGAACTTTCCATGTCTGGTGTTATACACAGACTGTCCAGCCTGTATTCACTTATCCACTCCTTGCTGTCTTGCCTTGCAGCAATGACCCATGGGATATGTAGTGAAACAGCTCATTTACCAACAGGATCCTCCCCGCTAGCCTCCAGCATAGCACTACTCTCTGTCTCGTCGTCACCGCTGGGCTCCCCACTGCCCGAATCCTCGTAGACGGTAGCTGAGAAGGTTCCAGGGCTGGAGGTTGGGGGAGAGGACGTGGTGCGAGGTGGCTTGTGGTAGGTGGAAGGACGGCGGGCGATGATGGCAGGGGTGCTGGGGCCCTCGCTGACCGTTACTGGTGGGAGGGCTTCTACATAGGAGTGGGACTGGACGTCCTCGTCAACTGCTGCGGTGACGTCCGGTTCGTCGAAAGGCGATGTGGTGGTAAGCCCATGGAGGGACGTGGGGAGCTTGGTGCGGGCAGTGAAGGGGGTGGAGCGAGGGTGGGTCAGGGAGAGGGTGGGGTGGGCCGCCCGCTCAACAGCGTGCATGGTTTCTGGAGGAAGCAGGAATGAATGATGGGTAAGCATCGATGAAAATGTTTCACAAGGCCTGTCACTCTGATGCAACATGTTCATAACATATTTTGCTGTGCATCATGGGAATTCCCCATATCAGTTTGTAAGCAGGAACAAATTCATAGTAAAAGGCCTAATCAGCACGTAACCCGTACAGAACCAGTGCAGAACCAGCACTGTGGCTGGCTAGCTCCACTGTGAAGGCATCGTGTGACCTGAACACCAGTGAAACCGCGAGAGCTGCCTGTGTACATCCCAGTTTACCCTCCTGCTTACAGGATGCTGAAGAATGTGTATGTGCATTAATTATATATGCAAATGCTGCCTTCCTACAAGGGGGGGGGGTGACTACAGCATGCTGGAGCCTCTGCAGGCAATGAGCTGAAGTAAAGGAGACACTCCCTCAGGACCGAAGAACCCAGACTTTACTCTCATTCTCAATCACACACAAACGTCTAGAGGCAGAGGCAGCCTGTGATTCACCCCAGTGTGGCAGCTTGTTAAAAATAACTGAAGAAAATCAAGAGAAAAAAAGAGGGAAGCTTGTTTCTACATAAATGGACACCTTAGTACATGCAAGTTTTGTAGAAACATAGATCTACTTCTGATCTTAACTATTAAAATGTTTAGAAAGCAATATCAAACTGACAGACACATACAGTCTCTCTCTCTCTCTCTCACACACACACACACACGCAAAGTTTTCCTGCAAAAATGTACATCACATTCCCAGTATTATTAGCAAAACTGTGTAAAAACGCAGATGACTGTATTACTTAAAAATACACGGTTACCTCTGACCCAGGCCAAGATGCAGGACATTCTTTTACAGCAGTGAACCCAACACCTGTTATGATTAAATATTTGGTCGAGCTTTATAATGTGAGTATTGAATATGCATGAAGTTATGGAACCAGTTTTAAAAATTCAAATGTGACTTTTTTGGGGGTTAAAATCTGTCAGTGAGCTGCTGCCGGCAAAGTCCCATCTGGGCCTTCTGTTTCTCATGAATTAAGGTCCAGACTCTGGCAACCATCTCATCAGTTATCCCTGAATCTCTTCATTCTTCTTCAGCCTTATTCCTCTCCAGATCTCGGAAGGACAGATGCGGTGTGACAGTGCCACGTCTACTTGAGAGTCTTCACCACCGGTACTGTTACTGAACTTCTCTCGCATTCAGACTGACATAAATTGTAAAGTATCGAATGTGTGAAAATCAGAAAATGACTAAATGTGCCAACTTGTAAGCAACAAATGCTTCGGGGCAGTGGGCAGCTTTAGATGCTATCACAGCAAGGGTGGTCACGGAGGGGTCTCACATGACCCCTTGGTTGATTATAAGCCAAGTATTACATCAGTGTAGCGGAAAAGAGAGGGACACAGGTGTCCAACCTCCTGTCACTGTGACTCATACAATAAAAAGGAAAGGAAAACTGGCAGAGAAAGCCACACGGTGGAAAAATTCGGTAATCGTGTTTAACGCTCTGTTTGATTCTCTAAGGTGTGTGACAATGTTGGCAAGATGCAGAAAATCACTGTCATCTCTGCTTGCCTCTACGCTGTGGTTATCTTAACTTAATATCATGCTGGTCCACAGGGAGGTAAAAAGACAGTGAGAAGGGACGAGTGCACGGAGTGCATGGAGACATGGAAGCAGAAACAGGAAGAGCAGTTGAGGGCGAACATCCATGTCACATCACCTATGGCCTACTTATGCCATCTGTTTACATGACCGCCGCCGGACCTGTGCAAACAAACAGGTGAAGCTACCATATGGGACGGCAGAGACACTGCTGGCGATATCAGAGAACCTTCATAACCGACTGCGCACCCTAAAGCCAATTAATTCATAACCTTGTGTCTGCCAGGATACTAATTTTATCTTTTAGTCATTTATTTCATCTGTACACTGACCTTTCGGGTCTGCCTCCATCTAACTTCAAACAGTCCTTTTTTTGGCAAAGTTACTCACGGCTTGACGAAGGTCAAACAAGATTTTGCTATAATCTCTAAAGAATATCTGTGCCCTAAAGATTAATTGCTAGTACATCACATGTACAATCTTCTCACTTAATTTCCTTTTTTTTGGCACTTCACCTTTTCTGGAATATACTTAGTACTTAGGAGTACAGGGTTAATTCGGTCGAAGGAAAAATAACACTCTATATTTACATCATTACATCACCTCACCTTACGTTAGGGTTGCACAGCCAACCTAATTTAGGTACATGTAGGTAGCTCACATATTTGTACATTTATATAAGGAATTCAGTGGGGGAATGTTATTTTCCAATCATAAAAATAATTCGCTCAACAAAGTTTTTCTTTCATATACATTTTTTGCTGTTTAAAGAAACACATCAGAGAGGCTTAATATCAGTTTTCATCTCATTCAACAAGCATTGATTGATTTCCCCTTCTTCTTCAGTCATGCCACGATTAGTTGTTTTGGAATCTAAGGCAGTCCCCATGGTGTTCTCTGTAAGAAATGTGACTGCAGAGAGGTATGTAGAAGAACCCCAAGTAAGCCCTTAAAGTACAATTCAGAATCATAGTGTTAATCATTATCAGATGAAATTCAGTTCAGGTCCTTACCATAAGACGAATCCTTCTACTCTATCTGGAACAGTCTGCTAAACTGAGATATGCATATACTGTATATTCTTGGAAATGTGATGTCATCCGCTATATAGCTACTCTCTCCCACCTCCTCTCTACCAGTAGTGAACTTCTTTGATTCTCTGAATCAGTACTCAAGGGTGTGCCCTCTATCCAGTAAATTTCCTCTATGACCTCTGCTAAAACAGAGAATTTATAGCTCATAAAAAGGTTAAACCTAATTTTTATGAACAAAGCTTTATGAATACATTTGAAAAAAATTGTTCATTCCCTTCCAAAATGCTTTTGTAGCAGCAGAAAATTAATGATTTTTTTTTTCTCAGCAAAGAAATATGTAATTTCTATAGCTCTTTGAACTGTTCCCAGTGCCTGAGAGCTCATCCCATCACACGAGCTCCCTGGTTTGCCAGTTTTTAAGCGCTGCCTGTTATTGTCCGTAAAAACTGAGATTTTTGCCAAATGAAATATGTAATAAAATCAGCCAATTATATAGTAATAAATCGGCTAATCACTGAATACATTTGATCAAAAATATATCTTGCCAAATATATCAGGACCTGCTCTGAAACACAGACTGCCAGACCCCAACTGAAATGATTTAACCAACAAATTCTACAGTAATATGTAATAAATTAACCATGTAGAATATCTAACATGTTTCTAGTATACACACACACACACACACACACACACACACACACACATACAGATATATACACAGAGATATATACATACACATACAGACACTTTATTAGTATTATCTGCTAGTTAATGCAAATATCTAATCAACGAATCTGGTTGCAGCAGCATATAATCATGAAAAAACAGGTCAAGAGCTTCAGTTAATGGTCAGATCAAACATCAGAATCGGCAAAAACTGTGATCCACCTGACTCTGACTGCGGCCTAGCTGCTGCTGCCTGATGCGGGTTTGAGCATTGCAGATTCTACTGATTTCCAAATTGGTGCAGGAAAAAAAAATCCAATGAGAAGAGCTGGATTTGATGTTTCTGGGGCCCCACTCTAAAAGTCAGTTTGGGTTAGTGTAGTGACTGTTTGCGCCCAATAGGGGGCCCCCACAGCTTGGGGGCCTGACACAAATGTGTGGTTTCAGCGGTGGTAAACACTGATGCTGCCATTCAGCAGCGGTTTTGTGGGTGGAAATGCCTTGTTGATGAGAAAGATCAGATTAGATGGGCCAGACTGGATCAACCTGAAGGCTACAGTGACTCACACAAGCATCTTTGTATAACATGTTGAACCTTGATGTGAATTGGCCACAACAGCAGAATTTTGGGAATCACTCCTGTCAGCTAAAAACAGGAAATTGAAGCCACTGTGGGCACAGGCTCACTGAAACTGGACTTTTGAAGACAGAAAAAAAGTTGCCTGGTCCGGTGAATCACAGTTCCCACTGTGATATGTTGAGTGCAGGATGAGAATTTGGTGTTAAAAGCATGAATCCATGGCCCCTTCGTGGCTTGTGTCAACAGTCCAGTCTGGTGGTGGCAGTGTAATGATGTAGGGAACGTTTCCCCGGCACATCGGGCTCCCTCATGCCAATGGAGTATCGTTTAAATGACACAGTATCTGAGAACTGACCATGTTGCTGACCATGTCCATCCCTTCATGGCCACATTTTCCCATCTACTAATGGCTACTTCCAGCAGGCTAATGTGCCATGTCACTAAACAGAAGTCATCTCAAGCTGGCAATTAGCATAACAATGAGTTCACTATACTTCAACGGTGTCCAGAGTCACCAGATCTGAATCCAATAGAGCATCTTTAGGGTATGGTGGACTGAGAAACTCACAGCACGAATGTGCACCTGAAAAATCTGTGTTACAGAAATTCAGATTTAACCAAATTTACGACTGACAAGTCATGTCATCAGGCACAATATTCCAGTAAGAGGTTTGGCTGTAAATTTGCATGTGTAGTTTTCCCTGAGCAGTGTATTGTTAGTGAGCTGAGCGCGATCATCTCGATAAGCTCCCCAGCGCATGACAACCTGTCGCTCTCACCTGTGCACGGCCCCTCGTGCTTCACAGTGATGACCGTGTCTTGTCGACAGGCTATGGTGTTCAGCTGACACAGGTCTGCATATGTCTCCCCATCAGAGCCACACACCTGTGTTGGTGCACACACACAGGCACACGCACAGACACAAAGACACACACATATGACCACAGGTATATGCATCTTAAGTTTCAAAGTACTGAATTGCTGAAGACTAGAAACTTTTCATACAGAAACAAAAGAATATTAACTATTATACAATAGAAATGCAACCATTAACATCTCAAAGCTGCAATTTTGGGCTGGCAAGATACGCTGTTGGATTTAAGGTAGTTACCTATTATACTATTACTTATGCATTAGTCTTAGGTATGTACTGATCTCATGTTAATTCATCATTAATGAATCACGACGTGTGTTTTATCTTGAATTATTATTAAGTTCTTATTGAGTTATTATTGACTATATGCATTCCACCAAGTTGTGTTACCAGTTATCTTTGCAAGTGAACAACGATAAAGCCCATCTATACTGGGTACCAAAAATCTGACAAGTTACGTAGCTAACCAACTAATCTCGCTTCATAATACAGGGTCCAGGACAAGAGGTTGGAAGACTGATATTTACAGTGCCAGTCGAAAATTTGAACACACCCAGCCTCCTTCAAAGGACTGATGGTGTCACATCACATGACCTGGCCACCTGACTTAAACACAGTGGAAATGGTTTTGGAGGAGTTTGACCAGCGAGTGAAGGAAAGCCAGCCAATGGGAGCTCAGCATATATGTGGGACCTCCTTCAGGACGGCTGGAAAAGCATCCCAGGAGGCCACCTTATGAAACTGGCGTAGAGGGGAAAGTAGGGTCAGCCAGTTCCTGGAGCAGTTGGGGTTATGGACCTTACTCAAGGGCCCCATGGTGGGATCACTCTGCTGACCCAGGGATTTGAACCGGCAACTTTCTGAGTCCCAGCTCACAGAGTTGTCCCCCCTCCAGCAAATACATTTTTTTGGTTATTCCTTTTTTTTGGTCAGTAATTCCATACATGTTATTTTATAGCTTTGATGTCTTTATAATCATTCTAAAATGTAGAGAATAGTACAAATATACCTTACTTTGGGTAGGTGTGTCCAAACTTTTAACTGGTGCTGTAAATTAAATCTTCATTTCCCCTAACCTATTCTTTTCTATTAATCGGACCCACAATTTACATGAAGTGTATCAGGAAGTTCACCTTAGTCCTGTTCCTCTCATCGCAGTCTGGGGAGGGGCACTCACAGTGCGCTTGGCCATTAACCTCCACACAGGACGCTCCGAATTTGCATTCCATCTCTTTACAGGAGGTTCTAGCCCCCAAGCCTGAATGGAGACATTATAAAACAACAACACATTTAAAAAAAAAAAAAAGTCACATGGACAACCTGGCTGAAGAATGTCAGGTTACTGGACCATCTGGTACATGCACAGCTCTTTAAGTCAATGAGTTCCACCTCTGGGTCAGGAGAGTAACCAGAGAAAAACTGCCACACAAGCAGACTACAGGAGTGAGAATAAATCTTGCATCACATTTGTCCTTCAGCCATTCCTAAACTGCAAAGATGCTAAACCAATCTTTCCCAATCTGATCCTTGGGGACCAACAGACAATCCGTTCCTACTGGGAGGGAACAGAAACGTGGACCGTCTGTGGGTTGATGAGGACCGGGTTGGGAAACATTGCTGTAAACCACTGGTGTGTTCTCTCGAGTAACGCCTTCTTTTAGGTTGACCAGAGTACACACAGCTTAAGCAGACATCTTCATCCCGAGGAGATGACAGACAGGGTGAAATGGCATTGATCTGTAATGGAGGCTGCGAAGTGCAACCTACCGTACTCACAGCCGCCGGCGCCCAGCTCAGTGCCATCAGAGCACATGTTGCACTTCATGCCCTTCACACCAGGCTTGCATGAGCACAAGCCTGACATCTGCTCGCAGTCATCCCGCACGGAGCCCAACATGTCACAATGGCAAGCTGCGTTTTGAGAGAAGGTGGATTTAAGGGCTGCTGCTGAGTCTGATGGTCAAAGGCAATTAAGCGGTTTACTACTGACTGAGTGGTGTCTGTCACTACAGGATCTGATTCAACCGTAGATTTGAGTAGGGGTGTGTGATTTGATGGTATTAGATAATGCACGATTAAAATGTCTCCACGATCTGCCTTTACAGAGAGATATTAGCATCCTGCTACAGTGCACGTTCTAGCAGCTGCAGTTCTGTGGCTCATGCAC
>JAAGVU020000123.1:17826287-17838905 GCA_011763525.2 Mormyrus iriodes | reverse complement strand
AAGGTAAGGTTTGCAAGTCGGTGGCAGCACAACAAGCCTCTGTAACCACCTCAAAAGAAAACACCCGGAAGAGTGCGACAGTCAAACCACAAGGGGAACCTGTGTGAGTGCATCAGCCCACAACCACACAGTAATTTACAAAATAGTCTTTAAAACAGACGTGAAAAAGAATCATGATAAGATCCTGTTTCTGCCTGAAAAAATATTGTGATATGATATTTGTTCCATATTGCCCACCCCTAGATTTGAGTCAGGCATGCACTGCCTATATGTCAGCCATGTTAAACTATTAAAGTATTAAACTATTCAAGTAATAAAGGAATTTAGGCCATCTGCCAAAGCTGTACCCTTACTAGTTATAGAAAGTTAAGGCCCATTTCATGTATTTGTATAAATTTTCATAAAATTGCTGATTTTATTTCATTGTCATATATATATATATATATATATATATATATATATATATATATATGTGTGTGTGTGTGTTTTGTTGTATTTGGCTTGCTTTTAGTTGTTTTCAGTTTTAGTTTATTTTTTAGTTAGTTTTTAGTTGCTTATGTATGTGGCTTTCACCTCTAGCACATGTGCGACTCACATCCACATTCGACACAGATCCTGTAGTCACGGTGATAATACAGCACACGAGGTCAGCACAGACAATACTATGAGTCTATGGACTACAGAAGTACTATGGACTACAGGAACCACTCAAACCAGACAAGAATTTTTTTTTTTAAAACACTCAATTCTGAGCTAAACGGTCTCCATTGACCGCGCTAAGCCATGTAATTTAATTTCTGTACAGCTTTCACTGTGTGGCTAGTGTCTGACAAACAGCAGCCCCCAGAGATTATTCTGCACTCAACCTCAGAGTGACCTGGGACCCCATTCCTCTGTTCAGCAGCTTTAGGTCAGACTGAGTCTGGATTCTGAACACACACTGTATGCTTATGAGATGCAGGAACAGGTTCCTGGATTACTTCTAAGAAAACATCACAGCAGTGGAGATCACCATGCTTTATATGGTGAGGCATAAAGCCCCAGCTTGATAGCTGATGGCTCATTCCTTATCTGAAGGCAAACTTCATAATTTATTCTAAACTCAATTTCTAGATGTCACAAAAACAAAGGTATTAGTGCACCAGGAAACCTGATTTTCCATAAGGGAGAAGAATGGCTTTGATTCGCTGAGCCAGTCTCTGCTTTTGTAAAAATAGTACTGCAGGCAGAAGAGGGCAGTGAGGGTTCTCTTACGTGTGCAGCCGCTCATATTTTCGGTGACGATGCCACGGAAGTTCCAGAACCCTGGCTCGCAGCGATCACACTTCTCTCCTCCCACACCAGGCTTGCAAGAGCACTGTCCATCGGTCGGGTCACATGATCCCCCGTAGGAACCGTAGGGGTTACACTGACAGGTACCTGAGGAACACCCAATCATTGCTATGGAAACACTGCAGGCATTTTATAAACAATAGAATGATATATGATGGAATTCTGCCAAGTTACATTCAAACCGGGGGCTCACTGAATAAGTAATTACACGGAATACTGCTTTACGGATCATTAGCATTAAAATAAGACATGAGTTTTAATTAAGTGTCAGCGTGAGGTTATTGCATCACAGGTCAAACTCTTACTGGGGCACCCTGCCAGTCCTACACCCAGGGCAGCAGTTGTGTTGTCAAGACAACAGCCATATGTTGTTTCACTGCAGTGCTTAGCCTGTGTCAAGCCAGGGGGGGAAGTACCTAAGGAGAATAGGTGGATTATTAAAAAGGAGAGGAAAAGTGTGTGGGATAGAAAACACCCACCAATTTAACAGCAGATTCATACACAATTTAAAATAACCAACTTTTCACACACAGAATTGAATATTGTCATGGCAATAACTATGTTTATCAGAATGGAAATACATCATATGGTACAGACACAGTTCCCGGTGTTTGCTCTCAAACCTGGAAGACTTGCTCTTTAAGGAAGCCCCATCATCACGACCGGAAATTATTGTCTGTCTGTGTCTGTAATGTTTATCTTCCTGGGTATGGAATAGTTTTGTTATGAGGTCACCTCCGATGCGAAAAAGCTTTGGGCCTGGAAACTACAGGGAAGCCCATCATTGTTTAGGCCTTAAGCAAAGCTGCGCCAGCTGAAATATTGTGGTGCTGATGTAGCCCAAAGATGGGTCTCAGATACAGGTCATTAAGCCCACACTTGTGTCCCGTCTAGAAATGCTGACTAAACACATCTTACTAAACCTGTTATTCTGTCCTTTGTCATACAGTCATATCCGTTTCTTCTAGACTTGGTAATAATACCATATTATGTCATAACTCAAAAGAATGTAACAAATTTTCACTTCATTGTGTAATAGCACCCGCATCTTGTATTTGTATCTGTCGCATTTTGTAAGAGACAGCTTGCGATGGTTATTACGAAATGAGCGAGTTGTACTTTTTAATTGTGAAAATGTAAGATTGTTAATGATGTATAAAACAACAAAAATGGATGTTTTCATTGACACTTTGTTGAGTTATTTCATAATGCGGTGTTATTACACAATGCGTTGTTACAGGCACTAAATTCAGCTCAACTTTAGAGACTGCATTGGTGGAGAATTGGAGTGCAGCTCAGCTGGGGAGGGGAGGTGTGAGTCTTACTTGAGCATGGCCCCTGACTGTGAATCAGTAACGGCTCCTGCTTTTCACATCTCCTCTTCTTCAGTTCACATTCATTGCTGTAGGTGTGTCCATCTGAGCCACACACCTGGACGGCCAAATGGATAGGGATGGAATTCAGAGAAACCCAAGACAGACATTAAAATGTAACAACGGACCCCACAGGCATCTGAGGAGGTGTTTAATGCACAAGATGTTATATGGCACTATATATGGAGTATTATTGTAGCCTGCCAACACTCCAGTTTTCTAGTTACTAAAGCTACCAGTCTGATGTGCCTTCCAGTTTTTTACAGAGGAATGGATTAAAAAGGATAATGAACGAGCAATTCAAATAAATGTAAATGTCTACTTTCTGGCCTAGAGCGCAAACATTGGCTAATGCCTGCTCCAGGCTCCTATCTAAGACTGATGTTACCTGGTTATGCGGCACACTGTGGCACGTGAAGTCACACACACAACGATCCTCCTCAGAATCCTCATCCCACGACCCACCAAACTGGCGACAGCGCTCCTGCTCACAGGTGCTATCCAGTCCAGACCCAGAGGTACCAGAACCGCACTCTGCACATGAAAAACACAAACGGGGTATGCAGGTACTCAGCAAATTAATGATTTGTGCCTGTGTCCAGAAAGTTGTGGGTTCAAATCCTATGGTTGGCTAAAAAAATGTCACCAGTGTACTCTTGAGTATGAAGCTTGACCCAAACTGCTCCAGGGAAGCTGGCTGACTCTGATTTTCATTCTGATGACGTGAGTGTCACTTAAATAGACAGACTTACAGCATAAAATGCCGCAAGAACTAGATACTGGAGGACAAGTTGTAAAAAAAGTTAATTCTGTGGGACAAAGGTGACTTCGAAAGTACACTCTGCAATGTGTGAACATGGAAATATCACTCATAAGAAATCCGCCTGCTGGCCTTCCTGGAATGGCTAAATGCGCAATGCTGAAACCTTTACATGCTGATTGTTATTCAGTCTAAAAACACTGATGATAGCCAATAATAGTGATGAAACACAGAGTATAAAATGATTTGCCACATTAATTAGGCACTAATAAGCTGTCATATCAATCATACTGTAATGAGAGAAGGACATTTCTAACAGAGTAACCACCAGAACATGTTAAATGGCATATAGCTCTCTGAGAATGACAATATTTGGGATTCAAGTGAAGGCTCTTACAAGGACGATGCTTGTGTATACAAAAATACCTCTAACTGCACATTTTACATAAAAATAGAGTTAATGTTATATAAAATCATTGACATATTCTAATGTAAACTATTAAATGATGTGGTTTCTAAATCTGAAATAGGACAGTGTTCCTTGTTCTAGTCTACGGGGAAATGACAGGTCTCCAAGGGAAAGAGCAGAGTGTGGACTGGGGGCGGTGTGAGCACGCTTGGAAACGAGTGCTATTCCCAAGCAAACACCCGCAAAGCAGTGAGACATGACTTATTCAGCAGCAGAGTGTCTGAGCCAATCCAGAATGAAGAGCGACCCCAATCAAAAGCCCCAGGGCCGGCGGCTTTTTCCTCGCAGCTGATTTCAGACAACCGAGCCGCTGAAACATACACTTGCAGAAAAGCAGTCCCTGGAGCAGAACAGATTAAATAAAAGCCAAAAAAGAAACGAGCCACTTGACAAGCACAGTGCTCTAAATCCAAAGCCAGAAAACACACTGAGGTACAAAAGCTTTATAGCATCTAGTTTTTAACGCGACTAAATCAGCGAATACAAATGATTCACATAGAGTCCATCCAAAACTGCCAATTCCGCTGGATTTGCTCTGACATCTGCAGGAGGCAAGTCTTACCATAGCATCTGAATACATAACATCCATCCCTCCATCCCTCCATCCATCTGCTTATCCTGAACAGGGTCATATGGATCTAAATCTACTTAAATTACAATTCTTGAAAGGTCATTTAACACAGATACATTCCTTGCCCATATACTGTATTATTCTTGCTATACTATGTGTAGAAATCCTTAATCATGCAGCGTGTTCCACATGACTGTCCTCATTCTGCTCTCATAATCATCACTGATGCATTAGCTGCATCTACCAATCGTCTACAATCTAATCGGCTTCCAAATTAGAACGCTTATAGGTTTAATTTATTCACACAGCTTTTTAGAGATCAAGATAGAAAATATTTCATGATCTTAAGAACAGAACCTGCAATCCTTCGCTTACAAGCCCAGTTCCCTCCAAATTGCCTCGTTTTCTAATGTCAATGGCCACCTCAACTTCAAAGCAGTTTGTTGACCAAATTTATCGCTGTTCTGTAGAACTAGATATGAAAAGAAACTACAGTCAATAATACCAAATATTGCAAATAGAAATAAAAGAAGGTTATCAATTACTTTGTGCATCCCCATCTTATTCGCTGCTTCTTGCCTCAGATTTCTGGTTAAATGACCATTCGGAGAGGAGACTAGCAAAGAGAAGAGCAGGAAAGACGAAAGGTCGTGAAATACAAAATTCAGCTGAGAAAACGACTTGAGGGGTTTGTGGAAAAATTGATAAAAAAAAAGAACAAAAAGGGCTGGAATGGAATCAGAGAAGTGAAGAATGACCTTCACATTATGACTTCAGTGCACAGAAGTAAAGTTTAACTCGGCATTAAGAAACTGACTGAAGCCCTGAGCAAAGTGCCGTCGTGACAATGCAGACGGAGGGATGTAGCATCACGCGGAGCATGTGTCAAACGTCAGAATGAGGATAAGAGCCAGCTTTGGGCATGACGTGGTGACGAACCACACTGCAGACTACTTCATTTCTGTTTTGTTTTTCCTCTATAATTTGCTATTTGTATTTGCGATATCAGTATTTGTGTTGTTTTGAAAGTCTGTAATAGGGTTTTTTTTTTTCTTTCTTCAGAGCACCAGCCTTCAGTAATCGGAAATTCAAGAGGTCTCGCCCTAAAGTGATACACTATACGTACCCAGTGCTTTGTCAGTGTTGACAAAGAAGCTGAGCTTGGGCTTAGCCAAGTGTGAAATTGAACAGGTGATAAATTTCCCTATGTGGGCACCAATTGGAATGCTGTCATTTTTCATTACTGCTGAATAAAGGAATGACACAACAGTTTCATTTCTCCATGTGACTGATGCATGGGACCAATGAATAAACACCAATGAATAAATCAACTGGTCTCTTTCTCTCTCGGGGGGGGGGGGGGGCGGGGGCGGCTGCAGCCTCAAACCAAAAAAGAAGGTGATGACAAATCTCCAACGGCGCTGAGCAGAAGCTTTTCGCACTCATACCGTCAGAACGAGCATCATGTAGCCGTCAACACGATGGTGCATTGTGCGGCTGACCTTCTCAGAGGCCATCACCATTTGACTGATGAGAGCATATTAGAGCACCAGTTAGCAGCACTGGGTGTGCCAGAACGTCTTGTAAATCACAGGATATCTCCAAGGCTTTTTACCACCAAAATCTAATTTTACCGATTTCCTCTTATTTGTATCAATTACATGTACACACAGTAGGCCTACTCTAATGGAATTGATTGGCTCCTTTGAAAAACAGGAACATATGTGCATGCAGTGCTCACTAAGTCTTGGGATGCTTGTTTAGGTCTGTAACAATGTTTGGGATTTAGATTACAAATTTCATAACAGAAGTCCATAGACAAGTACACCACACAAACAATGTTTAACATATCTGTACGTATCTTCCACACAGACATTTGTCAGTTTTTTTGACTCATTCAGTTCTGTTCTGCCATTCTGCTGTTAATGGGGCAATTGTAGGCATTGGCTGTGGATCACACATTAAACACAAATCGCTGTCATTGTAAGGGTGTCAGTAACTAAAAAGCAGCCAGTGATGCGTGTCAATGACCTATTTAACTTAGAACAGCTGTTTCAGGACTATAATTTAAGTTTCAAATTATTAGTAGCTGACATTAATGTTTTACTTCAAAGCTTCCAATTGTTTCTAATATGATACGTATTTTTTTTTTTGTAAATTAATCAAATAATGATTTTTGTTATGAAACCAATAAATTTGCAATATTTCTGATGAATTAAGTAAGCATCCAAAGACTATCTGTGAGTGCTGTAGGATGTTGACAGGGAATTTGAACTGCCCTCCCAAACACATGCTTTTGACTGTTAAACATACAAATGTCCACTTATGTGACAGATATTTTGTGAATTTTTTATTCAAATGTAGCTAATTTCATCAAGCTGAGCTTTGCGACCCCAAGCTAAAGCCTCATATTGATGACAATGTTTCAGTTCCACAATAAGCTGCTTAATTTTTTTTTTTAACTACTGTAAAGTAACGCTCCGTATGTTTGGCATACATTCTGAATTTTTCACTGGAATCTCTGTAAATTATGAAAAAAGAATTTATTTTAAATGATACCCAATGATGCATTAAACAAGGCCTTCTTAACAGCCCAAACTGAGACTCAGTCAAGTCCTACCAAACTTTACATAAACTTTCTCTCAACCTTGCTCATGGCCCACTCTGCCAAAGTCCTGCTATACGTCTCCCAAGACCCAATGCTGTTTTCTCCTGAGAAAAGTAACTGTGCCGTCTTGTCAAAACATTCTGACTCTGTCACTGAAGAAGCACTGAAGGAATATACACCAGCGACTGGAGAAGAGATTACCCGTTGTGGCTGTGCCCATCACTAGGAATTGTGTCTTTGGATACAAGACAAATATATGAAGGGACAGGTCCGGCCTCGCAACAGCACTATGTCTGACTCATGCGAACAGTGGATTTATGAGGAGAGTGTAAACTCAGTAATTCACGGTAATTCAGAGGCTCCTGACATTCAGAGCGTGTGACACGAAGACAAGGGGGAAGAGGGGCGTGGACTCTGTTTATGAACCACACAGACCAGTGAGCCGTGCCAGTGAAGTGAAATTAAATTATTCACGAGACACATCTTCCCTGCAGTGCCGGGTCAGGAAGCTGGGAAAGGAGTAACAATGTGTCCCTTTTTCCAAAAAAGAGCCCGTGGCATTCAGCGGCTTTAGTTAAACTCCAGCATGGTGGCAAACACTGACCAAGTAATATCAAACCCTGTACTTACAGCTTGCCAAATGAAGCGTGAAAACCAATCAGCACCACTGAATGTGCTCTTATACGGTCACCCCAAGCACCGACGGGTTGCCAGTTTGAGTGTGACCAGTGGGACCAACTGAATTCTTATTATTTTTTGGAAATCTGCACTTTTCATTGCATTTTTTTTGTGTATAATGGTTACAAAGAGCATTTTCAGCAATAACAATCTGACATACTGTTGTGTAGGGTTAATGTACTGCACTAATGAGGAGGGGTGCAACTGGATGACCCTGAGGTGATTCGATTCGATTACGGTTTTTGAGGGAATGAATCGATGCATCGGGAATCTTTCATTTCTATCACGATTCGATTAGATTAACGGACTGTTCGATTTTGATCACCTACATTTTGGAAACTCGTGTGCCAGCATCAGAGGTGGGTAATTCAGGTTCAGAGAGTAAAAGTCCAGACCAAGATTTTGTTTCAACCAACCAGTAGAAAAAATAGTTACGTAATTCTCAATTGGTTGGTTGTAAAAAAATCTTGCCCTGGACTTTAACTCTTTAGACTTGAACTAGCCACCTCTGGCCAGCACTGCTACTTTGTATGTCCACCTGCAGCACGCGAACGATCGAAACAAACCGAAACCCGGAAGTAGCAGTGTCTTTATTTTACCCCCCAAAATCAAATTTGACATTTTCAGATCGATGCATTGAATAATCAATTCATCACAATGCTTCGATGTATCTTTTTACACTCCACACCCCTACTAACGAGTGAACTAATGATGGACAAACGGCTCAGGCAGGACCAGTGAACCGGCAATAGCTGCAGGTCAGCAGGACAATGGGCCCGATGCTGTGGTCATTACCGTAACGCCCTAGTAAGAAACTCCTCAGCGTCTGTACTCCACATTTTATTCGTGTTGAGTTGACTGTGTGCTGGGTGATCCACTATGAGCTAGCCAATAGGAAAGTAATAAAATCTGGCCCTATGGCAGGTCTGTTACTGTCTTTGCTTTTCATGACTCTCATGGCCTCATAAAGCCCTTGTTCCAAAAGGCCTGTGCTTGTGATCACAGATTGTGAATCTACACTTGTGATCGCAAGGTTGCTGGTTCAAGTCCCATGACTGACAGAGTGATTTCACTGTTAAGCCCCTGTGTGAGATGCTTAACCCCCACTTGCTCCAGGGACTGGATGACCCTGGCTTCTCAAAAATGCATGTTACTTTGGATAAAAATCATGTACTAAATAAAGAGTAATGCAATGTAAGATAGGCTACACAAATAAATACAATCTTTAGCAAGAGATGTACCATTTAACAATCCTAAATCTTGTCATTTTCCCGGAAGGCCAGAAGCCCCAGAACAAAACTTAAAAGGAACCAGTGAGCAGGGAAGGTTGAAGTAGGTCAGGGCGTGTTTGCGTCCTGTTTACTGGCCGTGGCAGGCTGCACTGGGCAGTGCTGTGGACAACAGTCTAGTGCAGAATCTGAAAGCATGTATATGTGATGCAATGGGGAAAAATAATGCATTGCTCTCAGTGATGCGGGGAACCAGGCAGCACAGAGGCTGGAGATTTGGTGCCTCTGGCCCTCTGTATGTGTTCTCCTTATGTTTATGTGGATTTTCTCACAGTCCAAAAACACATGATTATAAATTGCCCTTAGGATGCTGATGTGGGCTAGCATTCCGTAGCCAGTGCCCTGGACCCTCTGCCTCAAAATAAGCCTTACCATCGCCCTGTACCGCATAAGTGGTTATGGGAAACTAACGGCTGCCAGTGGTCTGGATGCTTTATTTTGAATGAAATACCCGCCTATTGTTTCACATTATCTGGTATTTTAGCTATTTAGCATTTGCTTGCTAATTGTAATCTTTCTCAGCACTGGACTGTGTATTTTTGTATGGAATTTATAACCATTTGCTTTCATGCTTTGGAATTTCATTTTGATCTATGAGAAAATATATTTTTAATTTAACTTATAAGACTTATTGCCAGGTTGTGGTTTGTCCAATAGAAATTTGACTCTAGACATTGTCTGAGGAACCAGGGGCACAACGACAAGAAGCTTAAAAAGGATCAGGGGGCGTTAAGTATTTATGTATAAAAATGAACAACAGATATGAGAAAGAGTCAAACTCATGAACTTGGAATGAGAAATAAAGAAAGAGTTGCGATCAGTGAACTGCACCTTCATCGCAGCTGCCAGCTCGGGCCACACTGATGTTCTTCTTGAGGATGCAGGATGCGACTTGCAGCTCACATGCATTGTCATAGGTGGTGCCATCGCTGCCACACACAGGACTGAAGGGCAGCCCAGGGCACGCTGGGCACTCACACCTATCCTGCTCGCAGCGGGCACCCCATACACACACGGTGTCACCACACTTCTCTGCGCCCACAGTGGAGAAATAATACAAACATAAGCAACTCAAAGTCAACGAAGGGAATAGTGATGGGGAAAAAATAGGTTTTGATACTGACAGACCGTAGGGCAGGGCTCCCCAATTCCGGTCCTGGAGGCCCAGTCCACGACAACGTTTGCAGATTTACCTGCTCAGACACATCTACCAAACCTGGGAATTATCTGGTGAGCTGAATAAGGTGTGTTTTGGCAGGGAAACCTGCAAACTGTGCTGCAAACTGGCCCTCCAGGACCGGAACTGGGGAACCCTGGCGTAGAGCGATTAACTCGGCTGGCTCTACCTTTTCAGGGGCCTAGGAGCCCCCCCCCACCACAAAAATTCACCATTCACTTCCTCCGCAGCGCCCTAGGCAGCTGCCTATTCCGCCTACAGCTGGAGTTGACCCTGGCTGTTACTCACGGCCAGTCATTAGCAGATTTAATGCTACGCGTTACATTTCGGATCCCACTGGGTTAAATAAGGCACTGATTTACAGAGAACGCTCATCTCAAACCAATGTGATCTTCAAAGCCTTGTTTTCCCCCATCACCATGACACCAAAAAAAATTTATAAATAAAAGCGACATAAAAGCAAAGCATAAAAAGCATATTCGATGACAGCAAGAAAGATTCCTGTCAGAGTCATCACTGGCAGTCTCCAACAAGCAAGGCGGGGCCCATTGGCACCGGGGACATGGCAGAGACGGGCAGATGCACTCACCACACTTGCCCTGGGTGGCTACCCACAGCTCAGTCTTCTGGGTGCAGGCCTGCACGTGCAGCTCGCACTCATTACTGTAGGTGTTGCCATCACTGCCACACACTGGCTGGTGGGTGTTCACGCATTCCGTGGGGCACACGCAGAGTCCGGTCTGCCCGTCACAGATCGCTCCGAAGGAGCAGTTCTGGCATGTCTTAGCTGAGGGAGATGAAGTGAAAATGAAAGCCTAGGGGTTATAATTCTCAGCTGCATCTAAACAAAATTCCGCTATTTGTCACAGCGTGTTACTTTTCGATCTCGATATCCTTCACGGGGTTTCGCAGTCTAATATAGATATTGTATTAAATCAAGTCTCACTTCAGCGGGATGAGCCAAACGGTTTAGAAAAATTACACGACATACTCATTTGACAGTCTATGTAAGACGTGCAATCCATTCCTTAGGGGCCAACAGTCGGTCCATGTTTTTGCTCCCTCCAAGCACCCTGCCAGGCAGTCCTACTCGGAGCTGGGAGGGAGCAAGATTGTCTGCGCGTCCTCGAGGACCGGATTGGGAACCACTGGCTTAGACTATTATCCCAGTAGGACACATTTTCCTGCTGGAGTAGCCTTTTGAGAGGAGAATAAAACAAACCCTCCATGATGTCATTTGCTCTGTTTGCTCAGCCTTGAAAGCACAAGGACCCTCTGAAGGCTGAGGCGTCACGCCTTGGGTAGCATCCCTCCGGCTTTTCGGCGACAGGCGCTGACAAATCTTTTGATAAATATGTACTCATAGTGCAGAGGGATTCAGGGAGCGAATTACTGCCCTTCCAAGGAGGGGCACGAGGGTTTTTTTAACGAAAACGGCACCCAGGCGGCCATATTGACATCGTAGTGATCATACTCAGCTAGACTTGACAAAATAATGGTGGCTAATTAACAGCCAATGAAGGGAGGCACTCAAGTAGCACTTGACTATTTATTGCACATTAATGAAGCCGTCCAGCGTCAAAGGCCCAGATCAGGCCATGTGTTTGTCAAGTCCTCACTGACTCTCGGTCAACTCTGGTCAGATCCTTGGTGACAGTGCCTTAGGAATAGAGTTGTCCAACCTGACTGACCTACTCCTGTTTCAAATTTTTGCAAGATGTTGTGGAAAAGAGGGCATCCTTAGAATAAAAATTAGGCTTTATGAAAGAACCCATGTATCCACATTAATCCCATGCACCCGTATTAATCAATGTGTACTGAGTTTTACCACACTGTATGCACCTGTTCATAGGCATCTGCGGGTGTTTATGAGGTCAGGTCAACAGCTGTATATTCACTGTACATTTAGTAAGCAAATGGCAGGACATGCAGCCCATAAAATTTGACAGACATAGTTCACACTGCAGATATGAAACAGATTGTTGTATGGATGTGTCTTCCTTTGGATTCATGCCTCAATGAACACCGTAACATACAACATAAAATATGAAAGTGTTATGTGTGTATTCCAAGCATCTATCTGCCTTATACTTAAAATAATAACAGTGACCAATCTCTGGCTTGGGTGGATATCTCCTTCACCATAACAGCGATCCAACACTGTGTATCTCCTTCACCATAACAGCGATCCAACACTGTGTATCTCCTTCACCGTAACAGCGATCCAACACTGGGTATCTCCTTCACCATAACAGCGATCCATCACTGGGTATCTCCTTCACCATAACAGCGATCCAACACTGGGTATCTCCTTCACCATAACAGCGATCCATCACTGGGTATCTCCTTCACCATAACAGC
>JAAGVU020000123.1:17801833-17826187 GCA_011763525.2 Mormyrus iriodes | reverse complement strand
GTATCTCCTTCACCATAACAGCGATCCATCACTGGGTATCTCCTTCACCGTTACAGTGATCCATCACTGGATATCTCCTTCTCCATAATAGTGATCCATCACTGTGTATCTCCTTCACCATAACAGTGATCCATCACTGGGTATCTCCTTCACCGTTACAGTGATCCATCACTGGGTATCTCCTTCTCCATAACAGTGATCCATCCCTGGGTGTGTATCACCCCAATATATTTTCTTTCAAACCCATTCTTTCCCATCTGCACTCTTGTGCTCTCATATCCCATGTCTCCCACTCATGGCTGCCTGATGTTTGGGACCTATATTTCATACCATCATATTTTCTATAAGGACCATCCCTGCTGCCAAAGTTTGTCCTCCTGTTTGTTTGTGTATGTGTATAAATTGCTTTCCATATCGAAGCATCTCCCAGCTCCATCTGTATCCCCAAGCGAACAGACAAGGTCACCAGTCATTCACGCATTCAATGAAATAAGGACATGGGTACAACGCAATCAGATTGTTCCTGAGCTATAAAGATAGCTGCTTTTCATTATTGCTCTCTCTCTCTCCTTGGGTGAGGATGGAAGAACCGTAGAGCACATTCAGACACACAGCCGCGGACCTGTTGCAAATGATAAACACGCAGACGAGCGTGCGAGGACGTAGGTGTGCGGAGTAGAGCTTTGCATTGCTGGTGAGAATGCTTCAGAGACTTTATCACTGGTCGCAGCCGGGGTCGAGGAATGAAAGGATGAGCTGGTAATGAGGCCCAGGACGAGCACAGGCCCATGATTTCATATGTCAGACTGGCTGTTGACGTGGCTTTATTGCCCTGGTCCGTTGATATCAGCTGCAATTGTGGAACCATTGCCATCAACAGGGCCGAATTACTGATATTCTGCCACTTGCACTTTTAAACAGATACCATTTATTACTCTCCAGTGAGCTGCACCCCGGGCTCTGTCTCCCAGGAGCCGCCTCCACAAATCGAGTTTACCGAGAATCCCGAACAGAACCCTGCTTCTGCTTTTCACTATAAACCCTTCCTTTACCTGAGCATAAATGCACTGCAGAATACAGTGCAGAAAGAGAAGAGAGAGGAGGAAAGAGGACGAGTCAGAATGTGTGACCGTAGTGACAGTACAAACCCCAACCCCTCTACCAACACGCGCTTGAAAGCTTGACAGCATGATTATCGCTGCAGAGCCTCTGGGCTGCTATTAAATCTGACCTGAGCAAAGCTGCAGAGTTTACATGAACAGTTTCCAGTAGAGCTTTCAGGGAACCCACAGCTTTCCCGGCTAATGTGACCCCCCCTCGGCCTCATGCCCCCGGATGGGTCAGCAGAGCAGCAAAAAACCTGTACGTGAATTTTGTGCTCACATGCATGCTGACAAAATTTCTCCATAACCATGGAAACTGGAACACACACCCTCATTTGGCTGGTAATTCACTGATCACTCGGTGAAGCAGGTCTCACCAGGGAGCGAATATCTGAACGCAACTGGATAGCCGATCCTTGAGTGTGTACTAATAGGAAACAAATCGTGACTGACTCGTATAAATACACAGACAGTCTCTTACAAATGCCATGCTAATGAAATGTACTTCTGCAAAGCGTCTTATTTCAGGATTTCAACAAAGGAATGGCATGCACATCACAATTGAGCAAAAAGACAACCATAATCTGAGCACTGGGAGTGGCCAGCCACTGTAACACTACACATTTCAAGAAAGTGTATATAATAAATGTATGCAGGGGCGGGGCCTTAGAAGCACTGGCTGACAATTGATTGGCCCTTCGAGTGGCCACGCCCCCCATCAGTCACAGATTCAAAGTATATCATTAGCTAATGACAAGGTGGGCCCCTCACTATAAACTATGTCCCACCCCCACCTTTAAAAAAATCCACGAAATTTGGAACAGAGCTGAAAGGAGGACCGGAGCAAACTGATATCAGAGCACAGGCTGGTTTAGCACCATGTCCTTTGCTGACTGTGGCACTCACCGCAGGCCCCTCGGTGTGTCATATGGATCTCCTTCTGCAGGATGCAGCTCATGGCCTCCATCTGGCACAGACTGCCGTAGGTCTGGCCGTCAGTGCCACACACAGGCTCCCGGGGCGGGGGGCAGGCACTGGGGCACTCACACACGGGTCTGCCGTCCTTCACCACACACACCGCCCCAAACGCACAGCTCCTCTGCAGGCATGGGCTGGGGATGTTCAGATCTGCAAGCAGAGGAAGGGGCAGCGATGGGAGAGGAACACGGAGTAGGAGCCAAGTTTTTCCTTAGAGGGAAGCTAGGACTCTGGGATGGGTGGTGGGGGTAACGGGGCAAGAAGGTGGGGGTGACAGGGACAGGAATGTGGGGGTGAGAGAGGCAGGGTGGTGGGCGTGACAGGTAGGGGGGCTTGATGGGAAGGAAGGTGGGGCTGACAGGGGCAGGGAGGTGGGGGTGGTAGCAGCAGGGAGGTGGGGGTGATAGCAGCAGAGAGGTGGGAGTGACAGGGGCAGGGAGGTGGGGGTTATAGCAGCAGGGAGGTGGGGGTTACTGCCCTCAGTCATCTGCATATTCACTCTCCCCCAAAATCAGTGCATATTCTGGCACTAATACTCCACTTTCCTTCTGCCTGAGGAGTTTATTTCATACACACACACACACACACACACACACACACACACACACACACATTTTATCAGATTCTTTTAGTTCAATGCTAGTGTCACTTAATTAAATTAACATGAAATAATAGCCTCCGATGAAGCTCCCATGTTCACTGGAGGCAGCTTAATAGCTCACACAGATTTTGAAGTGGATGCATAATATACCATTTAGCACGAAGCTATTCTAGTCAGTCATGCTTTCCAGCATTTTATTAACATTAACAAAATGGTCACTTACACTTTAGCCTTTTTGATTATTCTTGGAATGAGATGTTGTCCACAAAACCCTTTTTTCTTATTAAAAGGCTGAAAAATCTAAATAGATGATCTACAAGTTAAATAATAAGCCTGCATTGAGATTTTATACATGTACTTGTATACAGTTTTATTAAACAGAAATGAATGTTTTCAACAGGACCATCATCAGTCATTGAAAAGCTGACAGGAACACGGAACAGCACCTCTTCAGTCTTTCCATTTTTTCATCATAATGTTGTGATTCCTGTCTTTTCATCTTCCAGAAGATGCACTCAGCAATGCATATGTTGCTAGGGACATCTGCCGCAGGGAGCTTTTAGTAGCCTTCTCACTATTCATTCATTTTTTACTTTACTTTTTTTACTTTACTATTACAATGATTATTCAAATAATTTCCATGTTGTTCTGTAACGCTAAGAAGTACATGTAACGCTTATTTTGGAGGCAAGAAAAGGTATATATCTGAAAGGAGTGATAAGCTTAAAAATGCAGTGTTGGGCCAGTGCTGAGATGCAGTGCTGCATCGGAACTCCACGCAGACATGCGGTTATGCACTGCATCACCATTAAGAAGCCAAATCATGCACTGGGACGTCATTAAGTCCTATGGTTGCACACTGGTGCATGAATGTGCACGCATGCATAGTCGTGCCCTGGGACTTAAGCAGTTTTGCATGGGAGTACATGAAACTCATGCAGTGCCAATTGTGAGTTAACGACTGGCCAGGGAAGACAGATATGAATCAGAATCGGAATGTTTTTAAAATAGTTGGCCTGTGATACTCAGTCCAAATTCATTCCGCGACCAAGGATTAACTGTCCGCCTGCAGATGGTCAGTCTCCTGGAGGTGTATAGCAGCAGTCAGGAAAAGCACACTGTGATCCCCCTCGAACCACTGCTGTATTTGTCTCCGTGGCTGTCTTTGGAGTACACCCTGACATGAAGGCTGGTCCCTCTAGAAAATCTGGATTTCAATTAATACTATATCCACCTCTGACTAAACCATCATCACGCCTTATTTTACTCCCTGTATACTTGTTTATTCGTTGCCCTATCCCTGTACCCCCCACCCCCCTCCCCTCCATTTCTCCGTCTAACTGTCTTTCTGAGACAGGAAGAAAAATAACGAGAATTGTTTACAGGAGGCGTGCACTGAATCGCACTCGCTCAGGTCTTAGTCTGTCGTCGAAGACATGAAAGAACAGGACCATCTGGAAAAAAACATGGGGAAGACTTTACTTCATATGTCAGGACCTTTTTTTTCTGAGAAGAGACTCTTGTGGTGCCCTTTGCCAAAGTAAAAATGATGGGCACTGTTTGATGTCCAGGCCAACACTGGCCTACCCTTGCTGGGTACTCCACCAACGTACTGGACAGCTCACCTCATATACTGCACCCACAAAAAAGCAGGAAACAAGAAACGCTGATTCACTTACGACCAAAGCGTAGGTGTTACTATAAAGCCCTCCAGTGAACCGTAAATTTGAGGCGCAAAGAAATGCAAGTATATTCTGAAAGACTAAATTACATTACCCATCATGGATAAGGTACAGACTTCATTTTTGAACTGAGAATGTTTCTGCAAGTGATGAAGCACAATTGATTTTCATGTGGATGGGAGAAAGAAAGGGCTTTGATTTTGGTATATAAATTTGGAAGGAATGGAACTATGCCTAATTTCTCACAGCATCAGAGCTTGCGGTTTCCCAGGTCTCCTGCCCTTGCCTGTGCGGAATAAAGCTGGTAGGCAGGACAGCTGTGAAGGCAGGCACCACAGCAGGCCAGGGAACACCTCCAGCCATGGCTGTTCTGTAACCCGTTACCTGACGTACATTCTCTTTCTAAAATTTATAAGCGAACCACAAAAGAGATAATTTCAAAAAAATCACATGCTGCATTGATTAGACTGCTGCCAGAGATAAAAGTTTGTATCAAAATACAGGAACTTTTAATTTTAAAAAGCATGAAAAAATTGTAGGGGTTATATAAGCATTGTCTTGTTAACAAGTGTGACCCAAAATAGCAACAGAATTCGCTATGCATACTGGGAACTTTTACGTTCTTTAAAAGTTGCATGTTAAAAGGTTACATTTAAAAATTCAGTCTGACAGATGGCTGAAGAAATGATAAGGGATATTTGTATCAACAGACATGGTCAGTGTGGCTTCGTCGAATCGGGTGACACCTCGATGGTACCATCAGAGCTGGTCGCACTTCACTGCCGGCAGCAGCCAAGCTCCTGCCACAGGCGGCCCTTCCTCACACACAGTGTGGCTTTAATTAGCAAAAAGCCCAGCAGAGCGGCCAAACTCCAGAGGATTAGCATCCCTGTCAGATCAAGCTGTTTCGGCGGCAGCCCATCTATAAACGTTTAGGCACCTGCCCCCCCACCCCCGGCGAAAGCAGCAGCCTGTATGAATTTAATTCACGGAAACAGTTTGAGGCACAGCGTCGGGGGATTTTTGGATTAATCTGCACCATATCAGGCTACAAAACAGAGATTGTACTAGATTCTGAAACTGGGCTGGACAACTTCTGACCTGCAAGGAAATAAAGCAGAACTAACACTGTAAAGGGGCAGAGGAATATCTGGCCCTAATTGCTAAGAACATGACCTGGATGGAGTCATCTTACTACAGCCTAACATGGTTGAGGACGGTTAAAGATCACACACATTCGTGTTTGCACGGGTCTTCTCCGGGTACCCGCTACCTCTCACAGTGCAAAAACACGCCATGCGGTGAATTAGTGACTCTTAGCGTGTTCACACCCTATGAAACTGCCCTCACATTTCCTGCGATAATCTCTAAGCTCGCTGTAACCCTGTACTGGAAAAGTGCCATGGAAATGGATGCTTCCTGAATGGTACATTCAATCCAGTAACAATGGAATTCATCCACACAGTCTCAGAAGGTTTTATTAACACTCCCCTGTGAAGCACACAGACGTGGTCTTCACAGATCATTCTCGGAGCTTCACTTTTATATATTTGCCTTTGATCTTCACCAGGTAGCCAATATGCATTTTACCCAGGACCAGAGCTAAATATAAGTCAGAGCTTTTTCTTATCAAAACAAAAACCGTGGACTCCATCTAACTGAAAGGAGGGGTGTCGGCTATCTGTAGTCTATAAGACGACAAAACAGATGGCACATACGTCTCACGGGACAATGAATTTCCACATGGCACCTGAAAAATCTAATATTTGCATTTGTAGCGTTCCAGAAATATTGAACGGAGCATAAAAACTACCTCGTTCCAGTTCTTGAGACTCACTATAATGCAGCAGTACACCATGCTACGTGCTACAGAGGAAGGCCCTTGAGTTTACACACCGAAATACAAGATCAGCGAAAAACATAACCACGATCTTGACAAATCCCATGGAGTCTAACTTATTGCTAGACTGACAACAAAGAAGTCAAACAAATAAGAGAATTTTTCAGAAGGGCAAAGAAAAGACAGAAAATACTGGCATCCCTCTTACTTAAGAGCCTAATGCGTGATTGGAAATTGGCTCGCATAGTGAAAACTCATTATTTGGATATGTAGTTATTGTAACATTTTACTTGATGGGCACAACTACTTAGTAATAACTCAGTTACTACTGAAGTACAAATTATGAACAAATCATGAACAGATACAGTTGTTTCCTGAGATAAAATATGCGCCACGATTCATTAATAATGAATTAACATGAGATCAATACGCAACTAAGACTTAGTTTGTAGTCAATTAATGCATAAGTAATAGCATAAATACTATATTATTTGCGCTCCATCAAGTAAAGTGTTACCATAATTACCAACGATTTAAATGGGATTTTTTTTTTATATGATGAACTGAGACAAAATCACAAGATCACACGCAAGAATCGGCAAGCAGAATGTGGCGCGGAGGCGTGGAGAGAGTAACTGTGAAAATGAAAACGGGTGGAGGTGCTACGGGCGCAGCAGTCTGCCGCTAGCATGAGGAATCAGCCTGATATCCTGCTGCAGCTTAGTAAAGGCTATTCGATTATTTCAGCGGCATGTGTGAAAAGTCAAGGCATTCCTGAGGATAACATGTATCAGGAAGAAATATCAGAATGGAAAAAAAAAACAAAACGAGCGATCTAGGGGAGCAAAACAGAGGGTACAAGAGCGATAAATCAAGGGCCCCGAATAATAACAGACAAGAGTGTGAATAGAACTAGAGTATGTGAGAGGTCATCCACATGCAAGTCAGGCTGAAGGGCAAAAACAGCAAATATGCAGAACACTTTATCAAGCAATGGGAAAAACATTAAAGTGGGGCAGAAAGGGGCCTGAGGTTATAGCAAGTCCCATGCAAATAAGCCAAAGGAGCAGCACCCAGGAAGCCAGAAAAGAAAGCTTGGATATCACGCTACGTTGAGAACAATACATTATATTTCATTGGGAGGACAGCAATATATTTTGTATGTAATGCAAGAAACTCAGTATTTTTGGGTTGTGACATCTATATTTTTAACACACAGCAATGTGACATAAAATTGTCTAAAATTATTCTGAACATTTTGTTTATGACTAAAGCATAAACTGGGCATCAGTTTTCTACCAATTCAAATGTTCTGTATTGCACATTCTAAATTATTTTAGGTTTTTTCCTCTTGGTATGGTGCCTTTTTGGGAAGAGGAGGCTTGTGTGCTCCAGCAAAGCAGTGAGCTGCCTGGTTTAGCCACAGCAAACCAGCCTTAGCAGAGATGAAAACCCTTCACCAATATCGCTGTGCAGCAAAACAGGATGGTGCTTATGCACCAAATTAGATCAAAGCTTTTTGGACATCAGATTGTGAATTTTTCCATGCGGAAAAACCAAGGAAAGCTGGATTTCCCTGTATTCTCTTAAAAATGGAAATAGATATCTTACAAGCGAACACCTTGGCATTACCAAATCTGAATGCACTGGACTAACATACACTGCGCACACACCATCTTCACCGTGGGAACTGGACAGCAAATATGAAATGGTGTAGCTTTACTAAGGACAATGGAAGCTGGCTTGCAGGCTTATACCCCAACAGATGTAGAAGACGAAGAATTTTTTATAATGAGGTTCAGGCTGAAATAGATAGAACATGGAAGACTGGGTTGCCAAAGTCAGACAAGAGAAGGCGGGAACTACAATGATAACACTTTATTTCACAGAGCACAAAAAGGTAGCATTATGCTATTACTTATGTATTAATTAACCACAAACTAAGTCTTAGTTATATACTGATCACATGTTCATTCATCATTAATGAATTGTAACATCTTTTATCTTAGGAACAAATAATCAGTACCACACGTGAAATACTGATCTGACGTTTGTTCAACATTATCATGAATCATGATGCATCTTTCATCCCAAGTAGCTACTATACTTGTTTACTGTTGTACTTAAGTAGTAACTAAGTTACTATGTGTCTATGCTCCCTCATGTGAAGTTTTACTGTGTTACCAATACAGTTAATCACTATGGACTTGGAAAGACTAATTGGGTTCTACAGTATCAACAACCTCTTCATTGTCAATACATTCTTCAAGCCACCAAAGTGTTGTCTTTACACCTGGACATCACCAGATGAAGTTCACAGAAATCAAATAGCCTACCTTGTCAGAGTCAAATGTTGCAAGAGCTCAATTCAAATAGCAAAGACATGGCCTAGGGAAGGATAGGTAACAGATCATAAACTACTTCTGGGCAAACAAAGGAATAAAAAAGCCAGTGAACTTCCAAGAAATTATCTGGAGAATATATCACCTGCCTTCAGGAAAAACATCAGAAACTGATCTGAAATGCTGAACCTACTTGGGAGAGAAGCAGAGGAACTCAGCACGGAATTCAAGAGGACTTGCAAGAGGAATCAAAGAATAATTTGTTCAAAAAAAGACCACAGAAATACAAAGTTAATGGCAGAAGGCACGGTAAAAACTGCCAGAACGAAAAGCCAAAATCAGGAACTAGGTGTATTAAAAGAAAGAAAAAGAAAGATGTATTAAAGTACTCAATCACAAATTCGAGGAACGTACCAAGAAAGACAAATATTTCAAAAGGCATTGGAGATAGAAATAAACATAGATCCATCTATCAGAAGATCTATGATATTAAAAAGAAGCTCTAGACTTTAGTGGGGATGCTAAAGGACATTATCAGGCAAATAAAAACTGACAAAACAAAGATCATGCAGGGATGGAAGAAGTAGACAAAAGACCTCGATGATGAAGATGCAAATAGCCAAAATGTATACTGTGCAATGGTCTTAGGCAGTCACAGAGAACGTTTAAATGATCTTCATGGTGATGTACTGAAAACTATCATACTATATCTGTCGAAAGTGTGTCAGCTTAGCCATTTCAAAGCCTGTCCTAAAATCACCAGAGTATTTGCTGCAACCGTCCAATACACAAGTATTTTTTTGACTCGACCACGACCCCACCTTGCTTGGCTAATCAATACCTCATTCAGTTATCCATCAAATCAAGTTAATTAATTAATTTAGCTGGTGGAGAAATTGAACAAATACATAAAACAGCTAAGGTGTTCCTGAGGAGTGATTCGGCAAACAAAGCGGAGGTTATCTTGCTATCCAACAAGACAACAGAGACTTTTTGGTGAACAGATTAAATTGTTGTTTATTTTTTATTGTGTTACCGTTAATTTTCCTGTGATAATATTAAATTGTGTTTTTTTAGCAAGTATATACTTACTGTCAAGATGAACAGCCGTAAATATTTCCTTTGACTGCATACGACTTTTGCACAGTATTATATTTAATTAGGTTAGATACATGGAAGAGGAGGTGAGATTAGCCTTGAGATCAAAGTTTAAAATGGTGTTCACGGGCATCCTAAAAACTAAAAATATTACAAGCAACTGAAAAAGGATCAAACTGCTAAACAATTTTGAAAAACACTCGACAGGTTGGAAGCTATTGTTTTATTATAGCAGTACCAAATAGAGGACCTGATGATAATAAGATTATGTTAAGATTCTTACAAAACAGATTATGAACTTACATAAAAAGAGAACTGATTGATGTACAGGAAGGATTCAGAAAAACAGACATCATTGCAGGAGCATGATGGATAATCGAAAAAACTGAAAACGCAGGTCAACATGTGCTTTAGTGATTATAACAGAGTCTATGATTATGTCAACCATGCCAAACTATGGCATGTTCCCAGGAAAACTGGCGTACCAGAGAATCTCACTGTACTTATAAAGAGTCTCTAGGGCAAGAAGCTGCAAGAAGCTGATGGAATATGGAGAAACTGGTCCAGAGTGGTTGGTTAGAAAAGGATGCATAATATCACCATTCAACTGTTAAAGAAACGTTGAAGGATGTAGTTAAATGTAAAAAATAAATAAATGTTATGGCCACAGGATTGGCAGGTAAGGTTAGTGTTAATTTTTCATATTGACATTGATGGGGACGGGACTTACTCAGAATGTGGAATTGTCTCAGAGTCTTTATGGATGTGAAAGGTGGTCAATCAAGCAGGATGGGAGGAGGACAGATGCCTGTAAAACTGCTGCTGGCAGGGATGCTTAAGAATATGCCAAGGAAAACAAAGAGGTGGATTCTTGATAAAAATCAGGCTCCAACGTTCATGCGAAGCGGAAGGAGTCACACTCTGGGTACGTTATGAGAAGCGTACGGGAAAAGGCAATAATGCCTGGAAGAGTCAAAGAGGGAGAGAAAGATGGGCAACAAGATTGACGGGCCCTGACTGAAAAAAACGAACATGCCTTTGGGAAGCCTGGAGATGTGGCCAGAAAGTACTGGAGGAATGCCATCTATACGGTCGCCAAGAGTCAATATCACCATGATATCACAATATCATGGCATACTATTATTATTATTATTATTATTATTATTATTATTGTTGTTGTTGTTGTTGTTATACAAGACTTCCCCAACCATGCAAAATAACATCCTATAAACAATGACATTTCTTGCATAAATACAGAGCAGTCAGTCCTTTCAGAGCACAAAGACACAAAGACACATATCTTGCTGCATGTAACCCAGGGGGCAACAACCTTCTGCATTATAGTAGATAATAAGATACACTGTATTTCCTATTGATTTAAAATTACTGGTTGCAAAACCATGAGGTGTGTAAAATGATTTACTTCAAACTAATTTCCATCGTCAAAGTATATATGCTGAATAGTGATGTTAAACCACGTCCCCGACTACGTTTAAATGCTGCAGCTTCAAAGTTGTTATAAGCAGCACTGACTATTACGTGTAATACAGGATGTCCGACTCCTGACCGTCATCATTACAGAGCCGTTAAAGATTCAGCTCTTATTACCGCTACCCTCTGTGATGAGATGGGGATTAGCCATCCCCAGCTGGGGAGAAAATTGGCTTTGCCACACCTTTCTGTCTGTTAACACCTTTGGGAGAGCAACTCAGAATATCAAAGCAGCTCAGACAGAGAGGTAGCTGCTAGTGAAGGGCTGAGGCAAGGATATAATCAGACCATGACTGTGCCTAGGCTTCAGGCCTTCTATCTCTACACACTAGCTTCACATAAACCGAACTGTCACAGCAAGCTGTCGTGCACTAGGATGAATTTCCAACAGAACACAGGAATATTTTGTGAACAACTCACAAAATAGGAGAACATTATTTTTCTGGACTGTAAAATAAAATTATGCAGGAACATGCCACTGGCAAACATCAGATGGAGTGGAACATTAGCCAAATCAAAAAGGACCAAATAAAGCAAAGCAGAAGGAGGCCGTTTAGCATTATAATTTATATATCGCTAAGAAAAGACTCCAAAACAATGAAATGAAAGTATTTAATTGGGTAAATAGCAATACTGTGATCTATTCATGCAATGCTCAAGTGCCTAGCTGGTCGGAACAGATTAATTTATGTCTCCTCCTCCCACTCTTTACTGCCAAGTGCTGGACTTCATTTACAGTGTTAGCACAGAAACAAGTTTGTTGAGAGGTATTTTTATTTATTTAGGGGAGAGCTGATGCTTGATGGAGTATTGGCACAGTGCAGCACTCCAGGGGTGCATATTTGATTCATGGCCTCGCCTCTCTCTTTGTGTGGGCTTTCTTCGGGTATTCAAGTGTGTGTGGTATTCCTCTGGGTATTTCAGTCTGTGTGGGCTTCCTTCGGGTGTTTCAGTTTGTGTGAGCGTCCTCCAGGTATTTCAGTTTACCCTCACACTCCAAAAATGTGTTTAGAAGATCAAGCATCTCAAATTGGCTTTCGGGTTAGCTCAGCCTTCACTTCGATATTTCCCTTCAGAAACACTGAGGTGTCAAGCACCAACCCTCCCCGGGTTCACATTGTGCTCCTTCACCTAAATTCTGCACTACAGCCCAGATTTCCCCATTCTACCTTTATCCAAACCCGTAAGTTAGGAAATACAATGTACCACCTCTAATACCAGCCCTGTCCAGACACCACTAAAAGAAATGTACTGATTGACTAAAGCGCAAAGGCAGCATTTTAAGAGGGCAAAACAAAGGCCTGTGTGCTGAACCACTGAAACACTTGAAGAATTAAACATCAGATTTGAAACATGGTGGAAATACAGCAGTCTAACATGCAGTATAGCCGGGATTACAGAAAGATTTAGGCTAATGTATGACAGTTCCACCCAAAAACAAATATATTCCACATAAATACAAAACAGACAAAAAGATCCATAAGACTCAACAAGACAAGCATAAAATCATTTTTAGAGCTTTCAATCTTTTTTCTCTTAAATCTAGACCAGAGGAAATCCACCATCTTTATACATCCTGACACCACCTAATCGCATTTTGACATTACCAACCCTTTGATGACATAAAACTCAGCGTTGCCAGACTTACCACAAGGGCCCAGCTGCATGATGGGAATGTGGGCCTTGCCCTGGCACTCAGCACGACGACGCTCACAGTCATTGGCGTAGGTGTGGCCGTCCTTGCCACAGAGCGGCTTGTACGACCCGTCACAGTGGATGGGCTCACAGGAACAGCGGGGGCCGAGCTCGTCCAGCAGGCACACGCCATTGAACCTGCAGTCCTCCATGCAGCGCTCTGTCGCAAAACGCAGTGCAGAGCCAGAAAACACTGTAAGATGATGTGCTCCAAGACAAATTTGTATTTAAATGAATTTAGCAAGAGACTGGGGTACAGTCTAGTCAAGTACCAGGCCCACTAACTGCTCTACAACTACAAATACCGCATACCAAAGATGAGCAGGACACAGTAGGAAACTGGACTCCATAAAATGGAGAGAGAGTTTCAGAATAGAAGGTTATGCATCATGTACGCCTGCATCGTTACTTTTTATTGACATTTCAACAGACCCTGAAAACTTTAGTGGGGCATTGCCCCCCCTGTGCCCCTGCCTAGAACCGGCCCTGGCATCGAATGTGCCACAGCAATGGATCGATTTCTTCTGCACATTCAGCCGAAAGCTACTTCGGAAACTGGATTCAAGACCTAGAATGTTTCAGGTTCAGTCATTGCTGTCATAGTCTCGAGCAAAGTAATACAATTTAAATAGCTATAGTTTTACTACCGTCCATAAAAATAGCAAAACGGTCAGCTTAGCAAAATGACTATTGATTGACTGATTTTGGCACTCAACACATGGCTCCATTTATTGGTCTTGATAGTGAATGATCTGTTCTGTTTTCATTTGTGAGATATACCTTCTATTGACTACTTTTATTCTATACCTTGAGAAAATGGAACTTTTATTATCCAAGAGTTACAATGATCACTGAGAAACATTAATCATGAACGTGACTACCAGATTAAATGCCATCACCCGTTATTCACACTTAACGAAACTAAATTTCCCACATATGCCCATATACCACATATGTTCTCTTTAAGTAAATTTTTCATATTGCCAGACTTTCTTACCTTTCCTCAAAGTTACTACTAGTAACTGTCCTCCCCACCGCAACCCTGAGCAGGATAAGTGGCTAGTTGGCAGACAGATAAATGAATGGATTCTTTATATTTTAATAATAAAGATACTGGTGCAGAATAATACCACCACAAACTGAAAAAACAAAGAACAGCTGTGCATGTACGCACCATGCTCTCGGCACTCCCCACCGTGGACCTTCTTCAGGAAGACGCCTTTCAGCCGGCCTGTGAGCTGCATCCTGCATTCACTGTCATACGTCTGCCCGTCGCTGGCGCACAGAGCTGTGGCATCGGGCCGGCACGACTTCGGGAGGGCGAATGTCTGGGCCTGGCGCGTGTGTGGCTTTACCCAGCATCCAGAGTTCTCATTTGTCTGGTTGTTCTTGCAGGGATCTGGAGTAGGGAGGAATAGAGAGTAAATCCACTGATAAAATTTAAAATCATCCAAGTCCTCATACAAATATATAACACATTTAAACTAGACACAATAGTGTTTGATGTAAGAAATGCTTATTTACTCTTGCTGCATTCCATAATGATCAAAGTAATGGAACCCGGGCTGATCCCTGCTGTGGAATTGCCTTTGACTGTTGCATGGACAAAGACAAGTCTCACAACAGACATGTCTGTTCATATACTGACATGTTGATGACCCCTGGACACCTAGATACCTACAGAACTTTGGGTGAAATAAGCAAATCGCACACGTCTCCAAGAGTATTACACGATTTGATGTAGCCTGTAGCCTGTACGATGATAACAAAACAGAAGCTGACAATGTGCATATTCCGGCCGGCGCATGCCCCAACTTTCAGTGCTTACGTTGGCATTACCTACACAGCCCAGTTTGTTAAATATTAGAGAGAGAAAAAAAAAAAAAACTATGATCCCTAGGTCTAGAACTTTGGAAGATTAGAGCTCTCTTTATTCAGAGGCACAGGAAAAACGTAACATATCTGCACTCATCTTAAATGGCAGTCGAGACACTAGTGAGTATCTCTCAGTCGACATGAACCAAAGACATGCCCAGGTCAGGGGCAGACTGTGTTTACTCACACGTGGAAACAAAGAAGTGAACTAGCATACAAGGTACAAACTTACATACAAGTAACTTATATTTCCACCTGTATTTTTATTGTTAAACCGAAAGCAATTTATACTCCATATAAACAAAGCTAATTGCAGCAGTTCGAACAGGATGTCTTTATTGCGATTGCAGAAGTACAACTGTTACTGCGTTCAGCCTTGAATATTCCCTCATGTTACAATGCATATTACGCTTATTCTGTTGTGAAGGTGTGTGTCCATATTGCAGCGATAATGCTTGGACATGCTATATTGACTTCATGCAAGTTTCTGTGGACTTCATCCGATTATTATCCCAAATGTCCATTTTCTATAACCTCTTATCCAGTCCTGGGACAGGATGGCGTGGAGCTTGTCCCAGAAAACGTGTGACAGAAGGCAGGGCCCATCCCTCGTCTATCGCTCCACACAAACAGACACAATTAGACACCAAATCAGAGACAAGAATCCATACAGATTGTAGATTATGTATTACAACTACAGGGACGTGTGGTAACAAGACATATCAAGCGTGTAGGCATAACAACACAGAAATCCCAACTGAATTCCGGTCATTCATTTAGCGGCACCGAATATAATAAGTTTTTAATAAATTTCCAGCCAAAGAGTAAAATAGTATTCTAGTAAGGAGTTGGAAAAACTTGGAAGAGGAACTGAAAATGTCTTAGATGTGAAGCTAGGATGGACTGATTAGAGCAAAATTGGTCATAGTGAAGTGGAAGTGAATCAGGCGACAGGGGCTTGTCTGGACTGCACCCCTCCATCAAAAACTGGGTGGAGGCCGTTGGGCAGACACTGCGGCAGCTGTAAATCATCTTACTGTATGCTTTCTGAAGCACCTTCTGGAGGCTGCCAACAGGCCCCACATTGCTCACTAAGATTTAGGTGCCATTTTTTCCAGCATTTGTCCCTCTCAGGGGAATCTTGCATAATGATTTAATTCTCTCTTATTGAATATATCACCAGTGTCACCTTCAACAGGAACATTCATCTTCAAGTGGCCACTCCTGCTCAATGGCTTTTGGAGGCTAATGCTCTAAGTCAGTGCTTCCCAATCCGGTCCTTGGCCACTGAGAGTCGGCCCACGTTTTTGCTCCCTCCCAGCTACTAACCAAATAGTCCATATTTTTGGAGCAAAAACGTGGACTGTCTGTAGGTCCCCGGGGACCAGATTGGGAAGCATTGCTGTGCAAGTAATGCCCACAAAAAGAGAACCCCTCATACACCAAGCCTCCCAGGATGTGACCATTAACTTCTTAGGATGAGCAGAAAAAGTTCCCCTATTTATTTATTTAAATTTTTTTATTTGTTTACCTTTATTTAATCAGAGACCTTTGGAAATCAAGATCTCTTTTACAAAAGGACCCCGGCCAAAATGGCAGCGTGAGAGCAGAACACAAAATCCTAAACACAGACAATAAAAACATACAACAAAGCAAAATTAAACATTAAAAGTTTTAAGCAGTGCATTCAAAAACACATGGATCTCATTCAAGTCTTAAACCCTAAAAATTTAAGAGATGAGATCAACAAATAGGCTGGTAAAAATTCATAAGAGAACAGACAAAATTGGGAAAAGGACGATGTACCATTTTGTTTTGGGAATCCTTGAGTTCCGGTGGGTATAATAATCCTAAATATCAGTATGGTGAAAAATTATTAGCAGTAGAGCTGTCATATAGAATCAAAATTTATGTCTCTCACTAAGAAAGTACAGCAAAGAAAATGCTCAAAATAAAGAATCCAGTGATTACCTAGACAAAATAACTAATTATACAGAGAGGTCTAAAAGGTATTAACACAGTAAAAAATATTCTCACCAGAATTCATTATTGAACTGGGTACAGCAATTTATTTCCAATCAATAATCGAACTGAACCTAAAGCTGACTTGCTGTGCGTTTTGCCAGCTAACACAGTCAGCCTCACTATAGAGCTAAGGACAGATGCAATTATTGTGTTTCTCAGAAAAGCTTAATCATTTTTAAACAAAACCACCCTTGTCAGTCTCCAGGGCTATTGCCATCACTGATGTCTCAGCCTGAAATTTCACTACATTACAAAGAGACAGTGTGGTCACAGAAAGAAAGCCTACTGCGTAAACAAATTTCAATATTAGTGTAGATTATGCAAAGGTGACACTGTGGCTCAGTGGGTTTGCATTTCTGTACCTGTTCCTTCCACTGTCCAAAACATGCTGTTTATTAGCCAGCGTCTCTAAATTGCCTATAATGTATGATTGTGTGTCGGTTTGTGCCTGGTGATGGACTAACACATTATCCTTTCTTCCAACTGTTTATCCAGTACAGGGTCGTAGGGAGTCCGGACTCTATGCCAGGAAATACTGGGCCCAAGCCATGGGCCATCCTCGATAGGATGATAGTCTCTTTCACAAGGCATATCCTCCTATAGCATGATCAATTAACAGACAGAGAACCCAAAGAAAGCAGAGACACACAGAGACCAGGCGATCACCCAGCTGTGAGGTTGTGATGCTACAGCTTTGTTAATTTGGCTTTTTAGAATGAAAATAGTTTCTGTATATGTCTGATAAAATAAAACCTCTTGCATGTTGGTATAAAAGCAATTACGTAACCTGTAATGCGAAAAGACTTCACTATTTTGCAGTGCAGATCTTATAAATGGCAGAACATATTTGGGGCTAAGCATTGGACTAACAGCTTGCTTTTAGCATTTATAATGTTAGTATGCCGTGGGCGGGGGGGGGGGGGGCAACCAGCTGACCTTGCACCCCCAGAGGTTTTTTTTATTCCCTATTTGGGAGTTTTTGGTTCCTCTCCTCCGTTGTTATCTGACTTTCTTTCTTTCATTTCTTTGTCTTCCCTTTTCCCTGTTTTTGAATTATTCTGTATAAATGATGCATGAATGTATCCCATACACCCATATAAAGTGCTTTGGGGGTTGTGAAAGGCGCTATATAAAAATAAATTGAATTGATTGCTCCCGTACCATCCTACGCGCTAATTAAAATTTGAAGAAAGACATAATAGCGTAAGAGTACAGGAAGACAAAAGAGGGACTCACCGCAGGGCCCCTGATGCTGTTTCCGGATGTTCCTCTGGGTGGCGCAGGCGTGCTTATTGAGCATGCACTCGTTGGGGTAGTCCCTGCCGTCGCTGCCGCAGAGGGTCTGCTCCGGCTGTGCATCGCAGGACAGTGGGCACATGCACTTTGCCGACTGGCCATCGGAGGACTGGACGCACGTACTGCCATAGCTGCAAGTCACCACACTGCAGGGATCCTTATGGCCTAAAATGGGGGGGGGGTAGAGATATTGGGAATCATATTTGAAATTATGTGATCAGTGTTTGGATGAAATATGCAAAATGTGGCTTTTGGCTGTGAAACCTGCCTGAAGTTTGAAATAATTTCAATTGCTGCTGCTACATTGCTTTTGTGTATGCGATGTAACTTTGTTTCATTCAGTTGCATGGTACAGATACCCATGATGCATTGAGGCAAAGCATGCGGCCATCCAGCCATTTCATAGCCACTTATCTTGGTCAGGGTTGTGTTGGGGGCTTGGAGCCTATACCATGCAGCCCAGGGCACAATACCAGGGTATACACTGGACAGTCCCTCGCCGGGCACATATGCACACAAAAACATACACAATCATACTCTATTTAGAGACCATTTGGATTGCGTTTTTTGACTCGACCCCTAGCACATCTCGTATAGCAAATCAATATCTTACTGACTTTTTTTTAACCAATTAAAAAAATTAATAAAATGAGCTGGTGGTGAAATTTAATAAATACATGGAATGGCTGAGGTGCTCCAGAAAGCAGAGGTGGGTCCAAGCAACTAGACGAGACGGGACCAAGACATCTGATTGGTTGGTCCCGCCTCCTCTAGATGCTTGGATCTGATTGGTTATCTCTTTGAACCCATCAGTTCTGCCCTAAGGACATTTTTGTATAAGTAAAACTCCATGAAGCCTTTTGCCCAGTACTGTATATGTAACACTGCTGTCTGGTATTATTCTGATGAACAATACTAACTATTAGAGCAATTACCGAACACACAGGCCCACATGTAAAGCTGCACACCATGTCAGGCTGCATATGCATATATTTAGAAGTAATATATCCTTCAACTGGACGATTAACCCAAACAACAATGTTGAACATCTGCCAACATAAACCATAAACAAGCGGTCAACACAAAAACATGACATTAAACTGGTTAACTTCTTCAAAACTGGCAATTTAACAGACGCCATAAAATTACGTCGCGATAATGCAGCACTTCTTTCCTATCTACCAGAATTAAGAAGGTAAAACTTTCTGAAGGGTTGCCTGTTTACCTTCAGACAGGAAACTTAATTAGCTTTGCACCTCTTGGATGCATCAGGAGACAGTTGGGGGGCACAGCTCCTCTGACGTGATCTTTTAAAGGGGGCGGGATGACTTTCATTTGAACTCCATGATTCAAAACCAACTCCTGCTAATCTCTCTCAAAAGTCCCAGCAGATGCTGGCATTGCTCCCAGACCCAAAGGCGGCAGGCTGAATGCACTGGCTTTTAGCTACTGTGTGAGACAGGCAATATCCAATGCTTTTGCTGAAACTGTATTGTCTATCTTAACTGACCGCACGCCTCTGTCTTTAAGCAAGGTCATTCCTTAGAAAGTAATTGGAACACTTATATAGACTGTATTGTCTCCTGTGCCCTTAAATGTAACATTTAGCCAGGTACTGGACGATAAAAAATGGATTGATACCCAGGCAGCATAAATATGACGAGATAGCAAATGGTGAGGAGCAGGAGTGCCTTTGGAGAGCGACTCTTCCTCCCTAGTCAGGGTCTCAATGTCCCTCTGGAATTAATCCGATAAGAAGCTGATGGGATCAGATGGTTAAAGGCAGCTTTCTCTGTCAAGAGGAACCTCGCTGGAGTGTTCATGCAGAGAGCTGTCCATCCCACATTCCCTGCCCTGTCGCACAGTTCAGCACAAAGCACCATCACAGTGGGGCTCGCCATTCTTGCCACTCATTACTTCATTTCATATATTTTTTAAAGACCTTCCATCATGGGCCACGCCCCCGCCGCGATACAGACAGCATTAAGGCGCCCTATAAATGACTACCGTGATGTCGGGTAGGGAGCAGTACCTGGCATTTCGTATCCGGGGCGTCTTTTAGCACCTTCTCATTTTCTACAGTCCAATGCAACGTCTGTTAGTATTCTGTTTTTATCAAATATGGTCTATGCTTTACATCACTGAGCCCATTCTGATGTCAGAATGATTCAGGGGATACGGCTGCCCAGCTCATACATTATGTAAATGTTATATGACTACTGGAACAGATGTATAGCAAATGCTTTGTTCTATCATTTTATTCTCAAAACGCTGGAAAGGATACAGCCACACAAACACATGCGTGTGCGCACGCGCGCACACACACACACACAGACCTGTACTCATATCTTTATGGGGACTCTCCATTAATCTCTGTAGGTCTGACCCTAATCCCAGCTATGACAACCTCAACCCTAACCCAGTCCTAATCTTAACCATAAGTAACCAAAGAAAATACAAGTCTTTTGGCATTTTTAGTTTTTTGATTGCAGTCAGAGATTTTTATAAAATTGAATTTCCCCTTGTCGGGCCTAAAAAACTCTAACACACACACACACACACACACACACACACAAACACACACACACACACACACACAAAAATAGCCAAACAAATTATCACTCAAAACATGCTGCCTGTTTGTTCGACTGGACAAATTTAATTCTTTAAGCCGTTCTGATAAGCAACTTTGTTCAACATGAACTAGACAGAGATAGCGGAATACAATGAGCAAATGAACAAACACATTCAAAAGCTCACAGAATCAGTGGCCACATCCCAGGAGAAATGCTCCATCTAAATATTAGCCCTCATAAATACAGCACACAAACAGAGAAGATAAGCGGCTTCCTTCATTATTCTGCCGTTATTGCACTGGCTTCGTGAAGTACTGGTACGAAGCGGTATGAGAATCCTTTCTAAGGCCGAAGCTGCTGCTGTGCATCTCCTGGAAGAAAGATGAGTTCCAGGCTTAACCTAGGGGTTCCAGCTTTTTGGAAACTTTCCAAAGAAAGTTTGCCCCAGCTGTCGGATTACGGAGGACTGAAACGTCCTGCTGTCACAAGGTTCAAACCCTGGCAGGAGGGGACTCTGACTGTAAGTGTACGCAATGTCAGGAGAGGGCAATCGAAGAGAACGAAAGCAAGGAGGAAGAGGGACCTCTGGAGCGGAAGGAAGAGATAAGGCCAATACAGCTGTGCTAGAGTGCCCGTATAAACATTAAACAAAAGCCAGGTAAATAAAAGGAAACTTGCAGAAATAACAAGACATAATTAAAACATCTACTGTGATAAATTCTGCTTTTACTGGAATTTAAATGAGATAATGTTTCCTCCTTGTACCCTCTCATATATCATTAGTATGTTTTGTGCGTTGCATTCCAAGAAGCCTGATTCCAGTGATGCATGATTCAGGTAAAGACAAAGGCACAAACACGCATGTTTCTCTTTGCCACACAAATGTCTAGGAAGTATCACTGCTTAGGGGAGTGTGAGCCAAACAGTGGGACAGGGAGATTTAATTCACAGAAACAAGCCACCAGGTGCCTAAACAGCTAGTGACCCGCACCTGTACACCATGCAAGCATCGTATCACACGGCCCTGTTCCTGTCAAAGTATTTCCTGCACTTTTCCAAACCCTTACCCTGTGTTATTGTCAGTTTGCACCTCTCTGCAGCCACCCATAACGCACTACCTATTCATTATGTATTATCAAGCCTTTTATCGTCACATTGTAATGTGCAGTATCGCACTGCTGTGTGTCCAAACCCCCATGCACCTGTCCAGCTCCCCACCCCCAGCGACTGTGGCACGAGAATTTCAAATAACTTCTTGTCAGATATTCAAAGCCTTGTCTTTATGCAGGTGATGCAGGGAACACAAAGAGTCAGGGCTGGCTTTTCCAGCTTTGGAAGCTATTGTGTCAGGTGAATAATAAATTTCACTGTCACCGTAGGGAGTCTTTATTTATCAATTCAAATGATCCACGCTTGTTTCTCGAACCCTGCCTCTCTCTACATGTCGGAGACAAAAAAAAATGTTGGGGTATTCAGATAGTAAATTACTATCATTTGTGTTTTGGCAGCATACAAAACAATAAGCTAAGAAAGCCTGGAATGACGCCACTGTTGTAGACACATGAAACAGGAGATAAAAAGGCACATGGCAGGGAAAGAGATGTTAGCCTGTGTCTATCAGGCAAGCAAAAACAGCACAGCCCGAGATGAAAAAGAGAGGCTAGCCTGTGTCTATCGGGCAGCCGAAAAACAGCACAGCCCAAGGTACAAAAAGAGACGTTAGCCTGTGTCTATCAGGCAAACAAAAACAGCACAGCCCAAGGTGCAAAAACAGATGTGAACCTGTGTCTATCAGGCAAGCAAAAACTGCACAGCCCGAGGTGCAAAAAGAGAGGCTAGCCTGTGTCTATCAGGCTGTCAAAAACAGCACAGCCCGAGATGAAAAAAGAGAGGTTGCCCTGTGTCTATTGGACAGCCAAAGAGCAGCACAGCTTGAGGCACAAAAAGAGATTTTAGCCTGTGTCTAGCCCAAAGTGCAGAAAATAAGGCAATTTTAAAATCACATACAATCACCAATGAAAATTACTCAAAATGTGTGTGGGGTCACTATGTTCTTGCCTGGCAGCATTGCCCATCAAATATTCCCCTATGTAAAAGTAACAATTCTTATCATAATGACTTAAGAGTATATATTAATCAATAACAGCTCAAAGTAAGAAGTTAGGCAAAGCTGTTGGAAGCCATAGCGAGCAGTAATGAGTCACTGTGAATGAAGGAAAGGCAGGATCGTTCAGGATCTTCAGATGTACGGACAATGCAGTGCTTATGGGAGAACTGGCATGCAGAGTAAAACACTCATGGTCGCCTTCCTTTTCCAGCTAACTGAGGAGGCCATTCAACAGGACTATAGCTAAAAGGTAACCAAACGAGGCCAATATGACCCCGATGTCATCGACGGCTGTGTGAGAGTGTAGAATCCACAGAGGGGCTGCACGTCTGGATAAGCTCACAGCTGCAGGAAGGACGGCTCAATTAATGTCGATAATAATATGCCTCAGGCTACACGTTGCAGGTTCACAGACATGTTTGGTCTCTGCAGCATATATATTTAGCAGATAACAGTGATGATGGTGGAGAGTAGGGGGTTGGTGTGTGTATGTGGCGGGGGGGGGGGCAGTAGGTAAGAGGCAACCATGACAACATCTCTCAACCGTAAAAAGCTGTGGGCAAAGACCACTGCAGAGACAGGATCTGTGACAGACAAAAAAATAATAATTAAGGGCAGGGAAAAAGTACGATATACTGAAATACTGAATATTACACAACACATGAAAGCTGAATCTTTAAACATGAATTAATCTTTTAACCAGAGCTATAGTTTGTAACTGTCAAAATATATTTCTCACTTGTCATTAACAGGCATTTCCAAGATGCAAGAAAACCCTTTAGCTAACTAGTGAGTTAGAAGGAGTAGAACATTCCTGACAAGTAGCTCAAGTTTCAGTGAGTAATTCTAGTACCCAGTACAGTGATCCCTCGTCTATCGCGGGGGTCGCGTTCCAGAACCCCCCGCGAACCGGCGAAAAATCCGCGATATATATTTAGATATGCTTGCTTATAAAATCCGCGATACAGTGAAGCCGTGAAAGTCGAAGCGCGATATAGCGAGCGATCACTGTATGCGTGATACATTTATCAGGTATTGTTGTATAAAGCGATCTAAGGGACCTAATTAACCCGTATCAACAAAATAAGGGCAAGAGAAGGTTGTCCCTATATTGCTAAAGAACAGGTAGCTTTATATTTTGTTGGTTGTGGAAGAGAATTGTTTTCGATTTCCTTTATATTTACAAATTACCATTACAAATTACCATTACAAATTACGGTACTATGACTAATCAGCTGCTAACCATAGACATATCCCCATGTCCCCTCTCCTTGGTTTCCAGTCCTCTCTATATCTGTGTCCCCGGTTTTGCCTCCAAATCAGGAAACAGAGTGCACAAAGGAGACACATCACACCATTTTGCATCAGATTTCAGAGACATTTCACTTTCCCTAGAAACAGGCAGACTAAAATCCACACACCCGAGGATGGCCAGGTCGCAGAAACCTTGGCTCAGCTGTGAAATCCATCACCCATCTGTAAACTTTACACACATAGCATTTTTCACTGACATCGGTTAGAATATTCAATAGTGTTTTGCAAAATAAAGACAGCTTTAAAGCCCCCCCCGCCCCCCCCCCCCCCCCCCCAACTCTCCTACTATTTTAGCTCATATTTCTCCCCCTACAATCGTCACCGTCCTTCT
>JAAGVU020000123.1:17747925-17791736 GCA_011763525.2 Mormyrus iriodes | reverse complement strand
GATCTAGTGCGCGAGTCTTTGTACAAAAAAAAAAAAAAAAATTATATATATATATATATATATATATATATATATATATATATATATATATATATTTGTACACAAAAATGTAGTTAGCAAAAAGAATCAGTCTTTACTAAGGTAATGATTACATGCAAAGGCACAGGTGAACTGTTAAATGTATTTAAATAAAACAAATAAATGGACTATTGGTTTGACTCAGGTCTCGTCTTATGTGGGTGTGTGTGTGCGTGTGTGTGTGGCTGTAGACCATCTGTCTGTGGTTCTGGGGTTTCATCTGTGTACTCCAGTTCCTCCCACAATACAGAGGTATGTGGTTTATATGGACTTGTGACGCATTTGCGGTATGTTCTCCATGCCAAGTCCCAGGCTTGCTACAGCCCTACGCTGGATAACTACATAGATACAAGAAGATTGACAGAAGCTCTGTAAGCAATGGAAAAAGCCACCAATGCACAAATGATAAACTCAACTAATACAAAAGCGAGCATGTAATCTGAAGGCCATGTAAAGCTCCATTTTCTCCACCTTTTCACAAGCAAAAACTTTTAGTTTTGGTTCTGCATGACAGCAGCAGAATATTAGTGTCACAGCACAATGAAATGTAATTCACTCGCCAACCGACACGTCAGCGCAAAAGACTCAATTACTTGAATCCAGATCTCACAGCGTCACCTGCAAAAATATTAAATATATTGCTGGTGTTCCTTGATCTAAACCCTTGTATTCAAAATTACCATGCTTGGTAAAAATTGCATTGTACTTATAAGAGTTCTGTTACAAAGGAGATGCAAAACAAAGACTAAATGTAAAGGTACTTCTTATAAGCGTATAAATAGGAAACGGGCAGCACTGTTGTATCACATTTTCAGAGTTTGCATGTGTTGACATTGCTGGTGACCCTAAATGATACATAGTGTGTGTGAAAGGTGGGGGGGTGTCATGTAGTCATGTATAGATTACATTTTGTGGACCAAATGTCCTGCAATGTGATAAAAACTGGTTATCTTGACATTGTGGGAACCATTTTTTTTTCGATCCCCACAGTGGGAAACAGCTTTATTAAAATCTATGACTGCATTAAAAAAAACTAAAAACACCAAAAGTCTTGTATTTTATTTTGTTACTTATGCTTAAGGTTAGGGCTGGGTAGGGGTTAAGGTTGTCATAGTTGGGATTCGGGTTTTTCCAATAGAAATGAATGGAGAGTCCCCACAAAGGGTGTGTGTGTGCATGGCCTGTGATGCACTGGCCTCCTCTCCAGAGTTTACACTACTAGCAACTAGGGCGACAGAGCGAACCCATGTGAAGACAGAGGGAGCATGTAAACCACAGACCCCAACAGCTTTTCATTGGTGCTACCCAATAACAAAATGCAAAAGATTAATTACAGGAAACAAATACCAGCCCAGTCTGTTCCGAACAACATGTCAAAAAGATGCCACAGGCATGAGTAGGTTAGTAGCAGCATAGAGCGCGGTCGTGCCGATCACTTCATGTATGCTTACAGCAGCCAAAGAGTGACACCTGACACAGGGAGACTAAAACATGGCAGTGCAGATCCACAACCCGATTAATCATGTGCAAAATCGAGCTATTGACAGTCCTGTACCTGGAAAAATTGATGCTAAAAGTTCTAATTAATTGTATGCTTTCTCTGGGCTACGTCCACTCATGTAGCATACTTGTAGCCACCGCAGATTTTGTCAAATAAAACACATCTGCAGTTGTTATCCCATCGACAACCATTACAGAACATATGACGGACAATCAAAGGAATTCTGCTGTTACAATTACAGAGCCAGGAACTATTTGAAGACCCAAATGACGCACGTTCCCTCGCTGACCTGCAGCATGCCAAATGTAGGGTGAAGACCCACCTTCGCCTGACCAAATGACCCACTCTGTGCCTCTCTCACAGCCTGCTATTAATGAGAAACTGCTCAAAACCAAGGGATTCGGGTTTTGGAATATAGGGCCATTGTACATTAAGGCACGCTTAAGTTCTAAGCTGGGTAATATGAAGGGGGCAGTCAGACGGACATGATTAGGCCTATCTCAATGTGCTCTCAGGCCACTTTATGTAAATGATGATTGAGATGCACTGAGATTGAGTCGAAGCCATAGTGCGTTGTTCATGTTTTTTGACCCATAAAACACAATTCAAGATTTATTCATAGGTTTTTATATTAATACTGGGGTTTTTGACCTGCTGAGAACAGAACTGAGTGTGCTTCCCACCCATTGGGACCCTTCAGGTGTGCCTGAGTCCACTACAATAGCGTCTGGAGAAACAGACATTATGAGGAGTTTTATCAGTGCATTGAGGGCAAATGCAAAGTCAATACATCCATCCATCCATCCATCGTCTTATCCAGTTCAGAGCTGGTGCCTACCTCGTAAGCACAGACCACAAGGCAGTGAGGCACTGAAGCTCACATATACAAAATCACACACAGGGGCAATTTAAAGAGGCCAATTCAACTAAGAACAAGTTTTTTTTATATATTGGGGGAGAAAACTAGAATTCATGTAGAAAAGCCGTAAAACAAAGAGAGAACACACCATTGTTGTACATCAGAACTATAATTTAGAACTGTGTAGCAGCAGAGATAGAACAAAGCTTTTTAGCTGTGGCATATATATAAATCTATAATGAGAACACGCATTTATCACCGTATAAACCAAAAGCATAAAAAGTAAATTTGCAAGGTCATAACATCTGGATAACAAAACATTCAACATTCATTTAATATAATAACAAAGAATGTATCCATCTATCTCTCCATCTTGTAAACATTTATTCAGTACAAGATGCTGGGGGGCCTGGAGTTCATCCCATCAGGCGCAGGGCACAAGGCGGGGGACTTCCTGCACACAACGCCAGTCCTTTGCAGGACACATGCACAGATTGACACGCTATGGATGCCATTTTGCTAAACCGCATGTGGGACCGTGGGAGGGAATTTGTGCAACATGAGGGGAACATGCGAACTCCACAAACATGGGGAGGATTCACACCTCCAACTTCGGCAGTTAAATGGCAGAATTCTACCCAAAGAACATATAGCCGACATTTAAAAAGCAGCAAGCACAGAGAAAGCTAAGGCTGCACGGAGCTCGGGTTATGTGCTGTTGCTGTGTGAATAGGTCAAAGAACACAGGGAACAGATGGATCGCCCTAGAACTCCAGTGGCAGCACCATTTGACTCCCTCCAAACTAAAGCACCAGCATACTCCCAGCACTGCCACAAAAGGCCTCCCTTCCCAAAGCCCAGATTTGCATCATGTAGCCTTTTAAAGACAAACCCTGGTTTGCAGCCAATGGCGCGGGGCGCTGGCTCCTGTTAGGCAGCCTCAAAGAGGAAGTGCTTGGGCTCTAATTAGTGGATACGCTCCTCGGGTAGCGCTAATGCCCGCGGACGAGGAGCAAAAGGGGCCGCTTCCGTTTCCACCCCGGCGGGGACCCGTTTACTGGAAATAAACCGCAGGACGGTGATGAAACAGGGGGTAATCAGCTTCAACTTGGGACACCTGTGCGTTACACAACCAGGCTTTCATCAGATCTTTCCTGTGGGAACTCCTTCAATCTTATGATAAAAAAAAACATAAAATTATCTCCGTGTAATTTTGTCTTGTCTGTTTTTTTTTTTGGAGAATTTCGAATCTCAATTAAAATGGTTACGGGTAATTTGGGTAATTTATTGAGATGGAATGGAAGTAAGATTAGCATAAACAGCACAGTAGCAATTAGAAAGTAAGTGTTGACCGTTTTGGTCACTGGGCATAAGCCTGGGTCTCTCCCCACCACCACAACGCCGCCTGCCATCATATGACCAACCCACCTTGTCTACCAACTGTCAAACCTTTTACAGCCAAGTTAGTAGCAGTACAGGGACATATGGATCTACTGGTTTATATGAGAAATCTGAAACAAAAAAAATAAATCATATCTCTGACGTCAAGGCAAACATAATATGCCAAATAAAAACACAATGAGGCAATTAATTAGTAAAATGCGGAAAATCACAGCCCTGTCAATAAGCTGTAATGCGGAAATAAACAAAAAGAAGTGTGTGGTCACCCTAGGGTGGGGGTGGGTGGGGGGGGTGCTGAGATGGTTCAATTCTCCCTTTGCCCCTCCCATACCCAGAAAAGGGGCCATCCCCTATTAGGCTCCTGCCTGTTCCATTCTGATCTGCCAGCTATCTGCCCATCCCCAATGATTGTGGAAGGCATTAACCCTCATCAATATTTCATGGTACATGTTTCTAAGACACAACTGCCCCTCCTGCTTTGGAGGGTGGGGAGGTGGCTACAATCGGGCCGAGGGGGCCCTCAGATTCGGTGCCAGGGCCTAGCCTCATTTCCAGAGGGCCTCACCAGAGAGGTAAAGGTCAGCATGAATTGTGCATGAGGGCCATGGTGGAGGTTTCCATGGAGATGGAGTAAGGGTCTACCCTGGCTCCAGCTGGGCCCCTTTCTGACGGCACAGATCAGTTATGGAATTGGTGGAACTGGCTCACATATTTATCAGGAAATGAGACGCTCATTTCCACACACAATTTTTTCCCCTGCAATTCCTCCTAAAAAAAAACACTAGCAATTTGATAGCTAGTTAGGAAGAAAAACAGAAAACCACCTGTCATAAAGCAGAGAGCTCAACAATGAAAATATGTAGACACAGCAGACAAGCACAATGGACCTTGGCTCTGGCTAGAAAAACGTAAGAGGTAGCTAACGCACCAGAACCCGCTGTTTTTCAGCCATCTGACCAGTCAAATGCATGTCTGCTATGGACAAGCTATGAGTACTAGAATATTAATCACCTTTTCTCATGAATTTCTAAATAGTACTTTAAAAAAATTAATCCATCAGTTTATTATTTTTTTTGTAAATGTGCCATGTAGTTTTAAGAGCTGACACCAGTAAAGTGTGGGCGGTGCGTGGCTCAGTGGGTTTGAACTGCGCAAGGTCGCTGGTTCAAATCCTGTAGTGGGCAGAGTGATTTTACTGTTGGGTCCTTGTGCAAGACCCTTAACCCCAATTGCTCCAAAGATTGTCTGACCCAGCTTTCTCAAAATGTATGTCACTTTAGATAAAACCATCTACTAATTGAATAGATGTCAAGTTAAACAAGCTTAAAATGAAATCTCCTGGGGGGAAAGTTAAATATCAAATGAATCTGCATGCATACATATCAAGAGGAGTAACAAATTCACCTGATGCATATGTCAAAAACATGTCCCTTTATATCCCCTTATGTCCCCTTATGTCCCCTTCATAAGATTAACTACGAAAAATACATTGAATAAAGTTCCTTCCAGAAGATTAATTTTTAAACTTGTTTGGGCTCATTTGGTCAGCTTTACTCATATCACTGGTAAAAGTATGATATAAAAAATAAAAAAATATCTTCCAAAGCATCACTTCGCCTCATGTGCAGCAGCGATCTGACCAAAAGGTCCCATCACACCAAGACAATAAGAGATACAGAACGTGGGAAACTGGAAACAATCAAAAAACAAGAAAACAATCAGTGTGATATCGGGCACGGGGAACTGTGCAGGGAACCAGCAGTGGTGATCAAATCTGGCAGTTTCAGCAATTTTTCCATCTTATTCCAATCTCTGGCTAAACTAAAACGAAGAACAACCCCAAAAAGATGCTACGAGTGGCATTTTTAGCTCAATATAAGTAGCAGATTTTGCGTTGTAGACTGAGGGAGGTTTGTTACATGTGGTGAACTTAATAAAGGTTTCTAGATAATAAGGGAGCTGTAAATTCTGTATTCAGTGCACAATAATACCCAATTAATGAAAAAATACAGCGTAAAATGCTGAATCCTACAGAATTGCTGAAATGCCTCATGTCTGAATGGCAGAGGATGGATGGGCTACCTGTCTATAACCTTCCAGTTTCTGCTGTATTATATGGCCATTATTTTTGAAGAACCTATATCTTTCACCTGGGCCAAGCTAGCTATTCATTTTAGAAAATATCTTCAGTTATAAAATACACACTGGACTCATGCCATTAAATTGTAATAGGAAACGGTTTCTGTAAACAAACTGCAGTGTAACTGCAAATGTAACTGCAGTCCAGCTGCACGGCCGTCAGGTCAGCAGCTTGCATACGCCGCTGTTTCACATCACCTTGCGAACGCCTACAGTGAAAGACTGATGTTTCCAAAGTAACCATTATATAGACTGAGCCCCCCAGTTATCATATTCTTTCATGCCCCAGAAAGCACAGTAAGAATAGAAAGGATCAAAGAGAACCTGATGTAGAAGAGGACGTAATCTTCACTTGTCTGAGCCAAAAGAAATTGTGCCTAGAATCACTTTGGGCACTGAAAATTAGTTTAAGGCTCCACTCCAAATAATACCCCACAACGGAGAGGAAATCACTGGTCGGTTTCACCAGGGAGACACCAGCTCTTCAGACTAGATTCAAGACAATTTGGGCCTTTTCCTCCACACACAGCTTCATCAGATGCACTTGTTCTAGCAGCATCCTGCCTGTTACTTATTCATCGCAAAGCTGGGCTGCTCGGGGCGCCACCGAGTTCCCGCTCTCTGAAGCCTGAATAATATATTTATTTTGCCTCTTTCTGGAACATAAACCAGTCAGTCCCAACTAGCAGCAAATATTCTGTTTAGATATGCTTTGTTTCTTATAATTGGGTATTGAATGGATGAATGGATAGATTGTGTCAATCCTAGCATCTGGCTGTAAGTTTGTGTGTGTGTGTGTGTGTGTGTGTGTGTGTGTGGCATGTTGGGCGGGGGGGGGGTTACAGTCCAAAATTTGACCATTTCATACATTCATCTTCATCTGCAGATTAGTAAAAACCTTGGCACAAATTGCCAAGCAATAGAAGTAGCATTTTGTATTTTGTTGCATGATTACTAATTTCCATTTTATGAATCCAAAGTGCATTTTCGTCCTCGTGTTCACAAGCTTTACCATTTCATTGCACTGATTAGAAACTAGAAAGTGTCCAAACCTTAATTTTAATATAGATGTCTGGAATGTCATGCTTAAAAGCTCAAAACATCACTCTGCCAATCAAAGACTTATATGTGGTGTTTCTACACGCCCCGGTAGTGTTCACAATGGGATTAGAAATACACTGATAATTTTCCAAGCTTATCAAATTCCGTTCATTGCCGGTCAATAAAATTCAGAGCCACAAGTCAAAAGGCACATTTTCTCTTTAAATTCATAGTTCAAAAAGCATAAGATGTTTTTGGATATGAAAGACTTTGGGTATAAAAATATGAGTCACGTATACTGCCTGTGTGGAATTCACATAAAAAAAGAAATGCGTGTAGATTCAGCTGGAAAGCCAATGTTGATGTCAGCAATGTGAAATGCAGAATTTTCCCAGGCCTGTTAGAAATTCTTTGTGTGAGGAGACTGTCTGTGAATGTGGTTCTCCAGAACAGCTACGAGCTCGTAGCAGCAGAAGGCTGCAGCTCTGAGCCTCTTGTGGTGCCACTTCCTGTCCCACCTGGGGCTGGGGAACATATGGTGTGACTGAAACAGACGGGTGCTTCTGTGGGAAGAAGTCACACCCCTTTCACTGCCTGACAAACTCAGAAAGCAGATCATGCATACATGGAAAGTGACCTCACAGGCTCCTAAATAATGAGCCATAAATAAAATCCTGTCTTTGTGACAAGGATAAGCCAGAACCAGAGGAAAATCTCTGCAGTGATTTTACTTTACATACTGCAGGAAATGCGGCCAGTTTGTATTCTCTAGTGGAACTCTGTTCATAAAAGGGCTATCAGGGGTATCAGTGTGGCCATTAGCTGCATGCTATGTGTGCAGCCCACTGAGAGACATCTCATCGCCCTCTGAACCCTCATCTAGCACAATCCTGGGAATACACAGGGTCCAGCAGCATAATAGTCCATTTAGAAAAAGGTTTTGGGTAGCTGCACGCAGTAGGAAGCTCCAGACAATATCATAAAAAAATGCACTGCTTTGTTAAGACGCTCATATCAATTTGATCTCAGTGCAAAGAGAAGAGCATCTGCAAGATGGAAAACATGACGTATAGTTATACGTGCACAACTTTAACTGTGCTAATCGGAAAATATTTCGAAAGTTCCCCAACTATTTCTTATGCATATGAAAAATAAAGCCAAATGCTTTGATTAATTAAGCCGCCCTCAAACAGATGTGCTCAGGAGTGGGGAGATCCACATAAACATAACAGAGAATGTAATTATCCATATCCCATCCTGAAAGACAAATGAATATAATTTTACAATTACAAAAGTGAGCTCTGCACCTGACATCGCAAACTCACAGCTCGAGGGCACTCATTTCTCCTTATATTCTATTTAACATACTGTGTTAGAACAAAATCCTGTTCCTCTCTCCATTGTCAAAGGGAAAAATGTGCAATTATTTAAATTCTATGCCAGTTTTTTTATGACAGTCGGCAAAAGGTACATATATATATGGATAAATATAAACAGCACACAAAACAAACAAAAGGCAGGGAGTGAGAACAGATGGATGAAAACGGACGACAAACAAAAATCAACTTGGGGCCTTTAAATTTCAAACGTCTCACTGTGATCATTTTTAAAAAATAAGCTGTCAAAAGAAACATTATATTTTGACATCTCTCTAGCCTACAGTACTAACATACAAATAATTCTCATTTGCTCCCATTTCCTTCCCACATCCTGTGAAGGCAAACTCAGCATGGCACTGTTAAATCAAAGTGGAGAGTTCACATCCTCTGGAGATCAGTCTATCAAAGACAAAAGTTATGGAGCATTTGGTTTACCAGAACATGGGCAAAAAGTTCAAATTACCTAGTACATGAGAGGATATTTGAAAAGACATTTATTTATACCTGTGTTTGTTTGTCTGTCATCCATTATTATGATAATTGATTATTATTATGATGATTAAAATGTAGAAGATAATGTAGAATAGGATATACACTCTTCACATACAGAACTAAATCTGCCCTCTATTCTAACAATTTATAAATCCTTTACTATCCTGCAGTCCTTAATGAAATGAAATCCAACAGAAATCCAGCAATACCAAGAGCCCTGTCTGGTTAAAGCATTTCACATCAAGCAATAAAGAATAAAACCTTCAAGCTCAAAAAAGTCTGTCCACCACCATACATATTATATGGTCCGTAGTACAGTCCTGCCCAAAAAGTGCTGGACCCAGCTAAAAGTTCTCATTTTTATACTTGGGTGTTCAGCCATATCCAGTCCTGGCCCAGAAAAGCACTGCATCAGAGTGTACAGGAGGGTTTAAACGTGTCTGAAGGGCTGTTGCAAGATAGAAACTCTTTGGATAGTTTTTTTTTTATTATTATTATTATTATTATTATTATTATTATTATTATTATTATTATTATGTCACCTCAGTGAGACTTGCCTCAGCTTCCACTTTTGAGTACAATGACAAACTGGTTCCTTTGAGTTACTGCTTGCTGCAAACAGATCATTTGTAGGTTCCTGGCTGGAGCTATGAGAAATGGCCCAAAACATTACAGCCCACACAGCTGACGGGCCGCTCTTGGAGTCAGCGCTCGGAGGCAGCCCTAGGAATTCCATCTGTCTGCACACCAAACCCTCACTAGCACAGCCTTGCTCCAGTGCCCATGACAAACACATCATTCATGCGGTGCAGTCTTTCCTCTTCTTCCCTTCCTTTCCAGGGTTAAGATAAGAATTCAATAAAAGGAGTTACTGTAAGCATTTCCTCTGACTCCGCACCGTTTTCACTGCCTGCCTCATCTCCGTTCGACATGACAGTAGCTTTCAATATGCAGATCAGGCTGATCTGAGCCACTTCCCTGCTGCACACCCATGTCTGCATACAAAACAGACTCACTAACCAATCTCTAACAATTAGACACTCCAAGGTTTTTATTAAACTAGCAGTGCCTCGTCCTCCATAGCTTTCTCATGGTCATTAGATATTTTACAAAAGAGCCCACTAGAAGATCTGCATCAAAATTAAAGAAGGTAATTCCAAAATAAGACCATACAGAACAATGAAATCAGAGAACAATGTTCTTTCCAAATGTTTCTTGAACTTTACATATCGGAAATCATTATCATTTGACCCTAATTTTCTGGACAATGCTCACATACTTCGAAATTTTAAATAAAAATGATGAAGGTTATCGTGAATTACAATTAGCTTTTCAAATTTAGTGTTCAAACCTCCAGAGAGTTACAGCTGGCCTGTGGCATACCAGACCGATAAACTCTTCGAAATGATCATTGCAACCACCAGGTGGTGTCTGCGAGCTCAGAGACAAGGAGATTATGAAAAGCATCGTCTCAGTTCAAAAGGCATTACTGCTGGTCCAAGACAACCTGTGAAAATGAGATGTCAGGAGTATTCCATTTCTTAACTAATCTGCTCTTAAATTGGACTTATCATTCCAAAAAATCTAGAAACAACCCATAAATATAGGACAACAAATGGTGCCCAAATATCCTCCCACATATTTGGCATAACAGTTTATCCAGCCATTTACTTATTATTGTACAAACTGCATTACCTTTCTGAGATGTAAATCAAACTGCCTGTGGATCATATACTTTTTCCACAATGACACAAACAACACTTTTTAGAGAAGGAAAAGGTTTAGTTTTAGGAAAGGTTCAGATTGATCAAGTTGACAGAGCGTAGCACAATATTCTGGGTCTTTCTATCATCCTGTTAAGGATCTCCTTAAAAGCAAAATGCCACCCTCCACAAAGGGCTTCTCCATGCAGTAGCTGACTGTTTTAAATTGACTGTTTAAAAAGTGCAGGGCTTATAACTATTAAAGCGAGAGGCCCCGCAAATCATCAGGTGATCAAAAGGCAGACCACTCACCATATTCACTAGGTCATTTGTACTAGGATCTGGTATTTGGCCTGTGAATACTCACAAAAATATACGATCCAGTTACCCATGCTGAGTTAAGCTCGTATGCATACTTAGAAATACTGATGCAAGCTTACGGTGTACAGCTGTGCGTGTGAGAAACGTAGCTTTGGCTGATTGATTGACACAACATGTTTGCTTACCTATCATCTCTCATATCTCATTCAAAAGCATACAAAAGACACCAACAAAGAAAATGCTATAAAATGTCACGAAAACGAAAAAGATGCAACTTAGCTCACGGAGAGATCTGTGCATGTACCTTTTTAAGGTTTTTTTCAGGTCTGCTATCTCTTTGAGTAACTCACACACACACTGTGGCATAGACACAGAGAAAGCGTGATGCGCCTTATACTGCCTATAGGCATCTGCACTACAATACTTGCGCAAAAACACCCAGAAATGTAGTTTTAAGCTACTTATTTCACTTATTTAAAATAATGACTTCCGTGCTATTCATCTCGATAAAAAATTTAAACAGCAACTTGTTATGAAAAGAGAGTTTGCCACAAACGGCTGGTGAGTCCATAAACTGACGACCGTTTCAGAAACACACACTTAAATGCTATTAAAGGGCAGTTTCTCCTTACTGGCTTGAGAAACTAGGACATACTATTGAATGCAATTGGGATTTGTCGTTTCTGAGTTTGGCTGCTTCAGTGGAATCTCACATAGACTATAAAATATCTGCTGACACATTTTCCACGTTTAAGATACATTAACATCTATCATGAGCACACAAGGTCCCTAGAGTGGCTACTAGTGGTACTAACAGGTAATTTACTCTGAGCTGTTTGTCATTACGATGTTGGTTATGTGGCGTTTCTATAAGCCATTTTCAGCAACACTGAGCGGACTATGTCTCGTGACATAACACCCACAGGTTTATTCAGGTGTCTGAGATGATAGTCACACGTCTCAGATAGAACTGTCTGTAAAGACACCTGTGAGTCAACCTGTAGTAACCAGTTAACATAAATCTCCCAGTTTCCAGCAACTGCTCATTGACTTCCAGTCTCTTCGCCGGTGCATCTGAGGTGATTGTCTCGAACAGCACTGCCATCCAGTGCTGACTTCTGCTGTCCCACTCTGGGAAATGCACAGTAATGACTCACACAAGAAAATGTCCAAACACACTAAATTTGTTTCTTCACTTTTGAATTAATTAGCCATACTAACTTAATCTTGAATCTTACATAAGAGTTATGCATTATGTTAACAAGCTCTCTAAGTGTGAAAAAAAAAATAAAATTCTCTGAAAATTTTAAGTGGGTGTCTGTTTTTGCATATTAAAAGTCCGTTCAAATAACGTGACGAGGCCCGCCACAAAGCGCATTCCAAGGCCCTCTGCAAGGTTTTGCAACACTTAGACATTTTAATGCATGCTCTGCATAGCTAAGACCACAATGCACCCAAGTTTTATACCTTCAACACATCACAGTATCGCTCCATCCTAAGCACCCATAAGATGACAGAGATTTTCAGCTCTATTGTGCAAAATCGGTGACATGAAAAGATTTAATTAAGATAGCAGACTTGCTGTGATTAATTCTGCTCCTCTAAGGGGCGAGAGTCTCGCTGTCAAGAACACAGCAAGAATTGAATTAATTACAGGAGGAACTTTTATGGATAGGGAATGCAACTGGGAACACTCAGCTTTAACAGCACATTATGGTATCAAATCCCATCTTACTTTAAATGTGGAGATTTCATTAGGCAGCTCACGGAAAGCAGTGCTCCATCAGCCCAACCCAGGTAGAGGGTTTGAATCCTGTCTTTGCTGTAATTTCACATAATATTCCAGTGTCATGCAGGTTTTCTCCCCATTCTGAAGACAAGCTGTTTGGCTAATTTGTGTCTCTAAATCGCCCACAGAGTGTGTGTGTGCCGTGTGATGGACTGAGATCCCATCCAGGGAGAAGCCCTGCCTTGGGCTCTGAGCTGCCTGGGACTGGCTCCATGGCAGTTAAAAGATGCATGCCATAGTATGGGGTGGAGAATCTCCTTAAAAAAAAGTACTCAAAAATAATTTCGGCATTTATGCATTGGAAAACGTCCTCAAAGTCCTTACAGTGTGCTGCATTACCAAGGCAACCACTCCTGTCCCTGGCTATGCAAGATCCACCTCTCATTACATATCATGCGGTTCTTCATTCAAGTCTCTCACTAGACCGAAAGTTTAATCACTCAGATTCCCCGTGTCTTAATAACATACTATTTCGGCTGAAAAGCATGTTACTGCTAAAATTACACAAACATGGGACAAGAGAAGTCACCATTTGCACAGTTTGCAGAGTGCCGCTCAGCTCTGCTAATTACTTTTAATCAACAGAGGACTTCATCACTTCTTTGACGCTGAATAATGGAATGAACCAGCAGTACCTAGCAGTCCTTTGGTTAAAGATCTCTTTAAAAATCCCCTAAAAATTAAGGAGACCTATTTTTCTTTCTGAAGCCATATATAGAAATCGGTCTGCTTAACATTCAGGAATATACCTTGCATGGGGCATATAATGCTAGAATAAAAAATCCAAAGGCTGCCTCCACCCAAGGTAAGACAGAACTTTAATCAGTAAGATACACAGCTGCTAAAAGCCTGATATCCATGAAAGACTGACATTTCAGATTGGTCAAGAGTCATACTGCATCAACATTTGATCTACTTCAGACTGCGAATCAATTAACTTGAGACATTTTTGCATTGCAGTTGGCTGTCGAATGACTGCGGCCGAACCGAGATTGGATGGACGCTCACAAAGTTCAAACTCATTCGGACCAGTTTATATTCACTATGAAGCAGACGTTCGTATGTTAAGTGGTAAACATACATGACAGAAAAGCCAAAAGTGCAGGAGAGCATCGTGTTTATAAAGTTAACCTGGAATTTATTCATGTTAGAAACATTAGCCATGCATAAGCCTAAATGCAGCACAACACACCATACATTTGTAATCTCTATTACTGAAAGATTAAAATATTTTCATCACAGATCTAACAAGCAGCTAATCTCCAGAGTGCAGATTAAGGACGTCAGTAACCCTGAGCCTGAAATCCTTGGGTGGTAAGGACTTCCGTCTACCAGATTGGAAGCGGTATTTGGAAGAGTCAAGAATAGGAAGTTCTGCCTACTGAGGTGAAGTTAGGCAGCGTGTGAAGAGTGATCAAAGTACATGGTTACAGGGGCTCAGTGGGAGGGGACCGGAGTTCTGGATTGCAAAGTATTAAACCCAGACGGAAGGCAGCATTCTGAAGAAATGGGATCTATTGTAGCCTTATGGCAAAGAAAGGGTGGCTAGTTGGCAGGGACTGCGCTGGGAGGATGGCTCCTTTAACACTAAGACGTTAACATTACGTCGTGTTGCGCAAAAAAATACTGAACGTCAGAGTGGGAAAAAGCAAGAATTTCTTACCCTCCATCAAACCACACGCTGTAGGTTAGAGCAGGATAGGAAATACCACGTGGGGGTTATATAAATCTGGTAGCTTCACTTCATGGAAATGTTCTGTGCAGTTAATTAAACTCAAAATCCTTCTGAACTTTCAGCCCTCGAATGACATAATCTGGCACTGTTCTGACATAAAACAACAGGCTAATTTAGAACAATTGCTATTATATCTCAGCACGACAAGTAATAATTATTCGGGATGGCATGGTATCAGACTTCAAATGGGAGCAAGATGATAATTAGGCAGAGCTTTGTTGCTCTGTCAGTTTTCAGTCTGTGATTAGGTGGCTTTTATTTGGAGGGATTTGGCTGCTGATTGTAGCCACACGTCCTACATTGTAAAGTTGCTGTCCAGTAGGAGAGAGAATATAATCACGAGCTTCAAAAACCTCTTCAATATCCTGCTATTTTAAAAGCCTATTATATTATGTTGCATTAAACAGCACAATAGTCCTGTGTCCTACCACAGTGATTCGAGAAACAGCAGAATCATTCTCCATTGTGGTAAGACGTAGCCTGTGCCTTTTAGACTTCAAATCACATCTGTGAAAAAAGACATTCTCTGTGCCATACTCCATTATGTTGCTACATACATTACACAAGGAAGAAACACCTGTTAGATACAGATCACGGAGAACATGTGCTTACCTATAATATATATATAATATCTTGCTGTTCAAAGAAAATTAAGGAGAATAGGACCAAACTCTTAGGGACAGATTTAAGCAACGGAGAATATTAAACATACTTATGAGCCATTACAGTATGTCAGTATTAAAAACAATAATGCTATTACATTGAAGATGGTCATATACCAGGCAGTTCCAGTGCTTCAGGGCTATGCAGTGTGTTCATACACTTATTAATTACTTACTGTTAGTACTGGGTAACAGCTTGGACACCTTACCTGGCTAATTGACAGCTAACTCCAAAATCTGCAAGTCTCAGCCCTATTCTATGTAAGCCATTATGACTGTATTGTATCCCTATTCTATGTGGCTTCTGGCTCTGGGGTGCCTATCATAGTGCATTTCTGTGACAGCAGCCATTCTGCCTCTTTCTCTCGCTGGTGTAAAAAAGACCAAATTGGAAGGCGAACACACCATGCGATGGATTGCCATAGAGCACCGTTTCCCAATCCGGTCCTTGGGGACCCGTAGACTGTCGACGTCTTTGCTCTCAAAAACGTCGAATGTCTGGCAGGGAGCTGGGAGCGAGAAAAAACATGGACTGCCGGCGGGTCTCTGAGGACCGGATTGGTAAACACTCCCATAGACAGAAAAACGCAACCTGTGATTAAAACATTTTATGAATTTACACTTGCTGAATGACTCAGTAGCTCACAATAGACCCTCATCTTCATTTGCTCATTCTAGAGACATAAAGTCAATAAAATACATAGAAGGCGAATGGACTCTCATTCAAAAAATGAGGGTTGTAAGCCCCCGTCTTCTTGGCCAAATAACAGTCATATCGCTTATGAAATTATAAGCAGTCTTTGGTGCACTAAAAAAAGAAAACTCTTTCCACTAATATGAACCCTCTTACTGTCACAGTACTTACATACATTACTGACCATGGGGCATTCCCGTCCTAAGGACACTCTCCCATTCACACACTGCCAGTGTAAGCAGACACTCACACGCAACAGAGGGCCCCAAGCAGGATTCACACCAAAAGTCACATTAAATAGGATTTGCTGTCTTACAGATCTATAGCTTGTTAGAAGCTGAAAACTGTAAAACAGTAAAGTGCGTAGCACACTGACCTCACACCACCAGAGTAATACATCTGATTACTGCCCTGACCATGTGCGTGTTAAATGATTCAGTGAGATATATATACACACACACACACACACACACACACACTGTGTTGTGTACTGCCTAAGGTAAGGTTCACATCACCCTGCATCACATAATGGATGACTGATAACTGAAGATAGTAAAAGTTAGTCAGAATTGCCTCTCGCATGATGTATTTACAGGAATAATGACATAACGTTTGTTAAGTAACTGATGGAATTTATCATTTTCAATAGTATGCAATGGACATTGCAGAATTTATCTCATATAAAGAAGAATATATTCAAATTACAATGTCACCATGCAATTTTTGTATATGTTATGCATCCATATACGGATCAGAAGAACTGGAAATAGTTTAACCAAGAACCAGACATAAGAATCATTATTTGAGAAGTGAAGTGAAAATGGCCTTCAGGAGGAGCTGCAAGCGGGAATCTAATAGGAACTGATTTGGAGTTTTATGGGAGCTCATTTTAATGTGGCAGACAAGTACATTGCCCACAATTTTTTCTACCACAGGTTGCCTGCTAATTAGCTGCCATTCATGTCGTGGTTATGATGCCCTTGCACGGCACTGACAGCCTCCCAGAATGCACAACGTCTCTGCCACCAGCATCAGCATTACGCTCTAGTAAATTCTCTTTCATGTGCTGCTTCATCAATATTCATACGAGCCCATGAAACCAGCTGTTTTCCCCAATTAAAAAGTGCGGGATCCACCATTTGGCAATAAATTGTTTTGTTTGTCCAATTACTCTTGCAGCTCAACAGCTTAAATTACCCCACTAACTGGGGAGATTAATACTGCGGAGCCTGGTGAGAGCGGGGGCCAAAGCAGACATGACGGGACTGGCGGTAGGGAGATACAGCCAGCTTCAGGGAAATACTGCAGTACATATGTACTCAAGGATGCCTAGAACCGCCAGAGGCCGTTGCTACTAAGTATGCCACAGCCGCACTGCAAACAGATGAAGCTGTCAAAAGGTGTGCATCAAAGCTGAGAACTCCTTGCGCTTTTTGAATGTTAAATTCTTGTCAGGACCAGGGGCCATTCTGCCCTCACAGCAGAAAGGAGAGTGGCGTTCAGAAGCTAAAAGAAACCACACAGGACTCACCATCAGGGGGCGACGCTGCAGTGAAGTGGACAGGTTTATCTGAAACAGACCAACAGGAAACGGTTAGCTTCGACAGGAAGTCACACGCTCACCTAGCACATGACAGGTATTTTCACTGATGTAAGCAAAAATATGGTGGGACTAGCATGTGCTCGGGGCCACGGCTAACTTTGCGTTTACTCAGCCGGTGAGATATTCATGTCTCACTTGGACGCAAAAAGTGGAAGAAAATCAAATACAAAATTTTGGCAACGATTGTGCATGACACATCCCTGTGAAGCGATAACACGGGGAAGTAACCAGGACCTTGATTTATCCCCCTCCTTCCACATAAGAGCAACGTACACACACGCTTAGTAGTGGGACGGGCAGCAACAAGACCACAGCGGCTTCTCTGTGCAGGGGGTCACAGAAGTCAAGCGGAAAAATAACGTTTTATCATGAGTGTCTCACTGTCTCTGCCAGAAGGCAAGCAAAGAACAGGGTGTTTGTTTTTCGGATAACACCCAGATGGAAGGGGGGGGTCGAGTTCAATTTAAGCCCACCTCAACTTCAGTTTTCACTTCTCTACAGCCGTGGAGATGCATTGCATTCGGATACTTCGGTAAGAACGTTTTTGAGCAAAAGGCTTCATCGTCAGTCGCAGTGGTTACAGATTCCTGTATCAGGAATGCATACAGCATATCTGCAACAAGCCTATACGACGAAAACAAGCAGAACTGCATGAAAGCAAACAACCACACAGCCAGAAAGTAGCGTTTCGTTTTGTTTGTGCGCATATACAGTGTCTGTGTGATACCAGTCCCAAGTTCAGTTGTTATAGGGTAGGGTGTCAAAAACCGATGACAAACACAGAGAGCTGCTCCGCACAGCTACTGAGCTTGCAGTATATTTCCTTACCTTTATAAGCTATATTATATATTTTTTTTTTTTCTGTCGGAAATTAACTCAGTTTGTAGCTACATTTAGTGGTATACCTCTTGATTAAATCGGCCTATAATACTTTCTTCAGATAAATATAACTTATCCATCACTGAATGGAAAAAAAGATGCATTTCAGTACTTTAAATCCAGATGAGGCCGTGGCTCTTCACCCCACTGGGAAGCAACATAAGTAATTGAAAACCTTTAGGATGCTAATGGCCTCTGTTCTGCTACCCGCAGAGCTGAGATACCTCCCTCGCTACTTATGACAAATGACAGGAGGGATGGGTGTCTGGGGGCTCACATCTCCGAAGGGGGGCTGAGCAAAAACCTGTCCACAAAGGAGACACACCCAACCCAGCTTTGCAGACAAGTATTATGATTATTAATTCCTTTACCAGACATTTATCTCACAATGGGTTTACTATCCATTTATACAATGTGCTATTCCTTCAAACAATTTAACATGCTGTATTTAATGTTGCAGAGCTTACTGCTGGAATCAGACTTCAGACCATAAACATAAATGCACATTTATGGTTGTATGTGATAAAAAAAAAACCTGTGTAGAAATGACAAATAGAGAATAAGAGGCAAATGGTGGGAGACGCAAACACATGCTGAAAAGCATTATCATTATGTCCTGTAGTCTTAAAAGACACCCTTCCCACATTCATTGGGGAATTAATCAGAATATTCATCTCTCAATAGATAAACATTGATCCATTATTACTAGTCAAATATCAAATAGTGGAATTTGATGTAGAAGTCTCAAGTCTTGGTACTTGTTAACTGTGATGTAGTACCAAAATTTGTCCTGTTGCTAGAGTTAAAAAAAAATCAAATATTAGTATTTTCATGTAAATCCTTGTTATTGTAAATTTCTGAACTAGGATGCAAATTGTGACACAACAAGAATTTGCTGTGGATTTTTAAAATAGTTCAAATGACCAGAGAACTTGACCTTTAAAAAAAATAATAATAATAAATAAAAATGAAACGGTGCGGCTTATTGCAGTTTCACTCTCAAGGATAGTTCAACAGTTTAGACGGGCAAGGTTGGTCATTAAAGTTCAGTAACGTCTCATTCCCTGTAAAATATGATGTCTCTGACATCCTTTCATATCACTGCTTTCATGGAGCTCTTTTTGATCATATGTCCTCATTTTTCGTCCAAGTTTACAGCTGAATCCTGGACGGCCAGGAAAACACCATTAAAACAACCACAGCCAAGACACGTTTCAAATATTCTGATGAACGAAGCAACTGACCCAGCACGAAATATCTTAATGATGACGAATGAAAATAATTCGGAAAAAAACATCCTAAAATTAAAAAAAAATGAATGCAATTATATATATGAAAATGCCATGTGAGATAAATACTGCAAAAATTCTCAACCAGAGTGACCGTTTATGACAAAATAGGACAAAATCTCTCCATAACGCTGTTTGCCTCACTTCATCAAGCTGGAGGTAAATTTAGCGTAGCGATGACTGGACCGAACGAACGAACGAGACAGGGCAAAATTATAACTTTTCCCAGAACGCCTTCGTGCCATATGGCCAGAGGAGAGACAACCTGCACGCTGAGTATCAGGTGTCACGCCGGCAGTCGTAATCATACAAACGAGGAGGCGCACAAACGTGCACACATGCATGTGCACACATGCATGCACACACACGCATGCATGCACGCACACCGAGACACCTACAATTGTTGAGGAAGAGGAGCACAGCGAACCCCAGCGTAGAGGTGGCCAGCAAAATCAGGCATATGTTGCAGGGGATCATAAAATAGCGGACCACTAGCGAGACTTTGTGCTGGTACATCCTGTCTCGCTCCGGGGAAGCAATGGGGTACTGACAGCTGGTCATGCTCCACTCCACACCCCCCTGCCAGGGAGTGGGCGGATGGGGGGGCCCCAGGATCAGGCAGGAGAGACGGAACGAGAGAGAGAAAAAAAAAAAACAAAGCGTCCAATTTCAGCTCAAACTCCGGCGGTTTCCCAAGGAGGGAACTTTGTTAATGCTCCTTCTAGCAGCCACTCCGAGAAGCTTCCAGAGCTTTCCAGACAGAGCAGGTTAATCCATGGCCATTTCCAGCTCCCAAAGGTGGCTCACCCACCCACTGCTGCCACATTCCCACGTACCCAGAGATAACGGTACTTCCAGAGTGAAGCATGTGATAGAACACGACTGGAGCAACGATACACTTCCCTGTCGGCTTCTCCAGTCAGTTCTGTCCACGCATAACCAAGTCACTGCTGGTGGAAAGTCACACTTCCTCTCGCCCTCCTTAAATCCTCTCTGAGAAAAGGAGTAAATCTACAACCCCATACCTCACATAGTGGGGAAAACGCAGTGAAAAGAGCCAACTGCTCTGGTGCGAGCTCCGTCCCCAGATGTCTGACCCCTTATTCGTACCACATACCCCCCACTTAGCCCTGCGACCCGGCCGGCCCCTTCAGCCTCGGATTAGTGCAGTGATTGTCAGGACCTCACAGCTGAACAGCGATGCATCACGTGAGCTTCTGCTGGCCGCTGAGGCGGAGGTTGCGGGGTCGAGAGGCTCCTGCCTCTTGGCTGTGGTGGCACAGCTGGGGGAGAAGCTCTCTTTGTCTGCCTGTGCGTCCCTGGGGTTCACATGTATCCCCCCTCCAATCACAGAAATAGCAGCCTCCCTACTGGCTCATCTGCACATTAATTAGAACACAGATAGCGACCGGCTTTGCTGTACTTGCCAAACCATATGGCCCAAAGAACAAGCTGTAACTGCCTCCTACAGCCAAACCCCTTCTTTTTAAACACTCCCACGTTTCTAAGCTCAAGGTTCTATGTTTCTAAGTTCAACTAATAGCCTGAGCCTCCTCTCCTCCTCGTCAGGGTTAATAAAAGCAGGTCACAGGAATCTCTGAGTTGAAGTCTGAGGGACAGTTCTGTTCTCCATCCAGGCAAGAGACGCCACAAAAACCTTCGGCCTGCCACATCTCTTAATCAGATAAAATATTTGTATGCACTTTGATCAAGAAACAAATAACAAGAAAATGTCTATAGAAAAAAAAGGCTTCTATGCAGCTAGGCTCTTCTCCGTTTACTGGACCCAATCCTGCAGAACAATTCCCTCACCAAAAAGGCAACAGTGTCTTTTCTTCCTCGCAACAAGAGGGTTGTTTATCCTTTCAGAGGAAAGAGGCTCATTCAGTGCTTCAGCTTTTCACCGGCTTAGCCCCCCCCCCCAACCTCGCCACTCGCGTGTCTCTGCTCTCCGCTCCGGGTCTCCGTTCAAGTTGGTCCAAGAAGCCACCAGCCAGAACGTCAACTTCTTCCCTATGTAGCCCCACCAGATACTGCTCCAGTCACGGCTGGCCGGTCCCCGCGTCTCCGCAGCCCACTCAGAGAGCAGACCCGGGGAGAGTGACAAACGAGGAGGAGGATGGCAGGGAGAAGGCGCTGAAGCCAAGGGTGGGAGAACGGAGAAGGGCAAGATGGTACGCTTGAAGGTCTAGCCCAGTCTCTCAGGGAAAGCGAGAGGCTCCAGTGCCAGGGAGCTCGGTGCTGCTACTCTACAGCCTTCTGCTGCTTCCACCGGCTGAGAGGATGAGGAGAGGCAGAGCAAGAGAAGGAGAGAGAGCGGGGAGTGGAGGCGAGGCTGTCTAACAAAGAGAGAGAGTCAGTGGGGGAGGGAGAGGGAGAGGAGGCAAAAGGGGAGGGAGCTGCGAGTAACCAAAAGCTTTTGGGAATGCCGGCATGCGAGTCTCGAGAAAGTCAAGAAGTGGCAGCGGGTAGACAAAAGATACATCAGATGAATAAATGTCACAAGTCTCTGGGCATGCTGGTGCTTTCTGGAGGAAACAATTGGCAAGAGCTCAGGGGCCCATTGACTCCAGATTTGCAAATGTCAGATTCTGTTAAGGCGTACACAATAAGCAGGAGGCAGAGGCGGCAGGCGCGGTGCACATCCCGCTCATTCATTAGAGGCACGTCAGGTCTGATAGGCGGCGTCTCGACCTGGAATGGGGTGATTAGAAGCTGAAAGGGTCAGAATGTTAAATGTCAAAGCGAACATCTGCTTGGATGATATCTTCATTTAGGACGTGGGTGACTTTTCAAATTACTGTTGAGAAAAGCACAGGATTTTCACAAATTAAATACTGTATGCATGTCAGTCCATTCCTTTATATAATTCACTTATATGGGACATTTTTTCATTGCCCTCCGCCTTTGACATGCTCATCTTCTGGTGGGATACGGGCTTATGAATTCCTGAAAACTACGTGAAGAGGAATGATGATATTTCTTCTCCATTCACTGCTTTCATTTTGATCTCATCTTGCCTTGCATACGTGCTCCCTTCGGTCGCAAAAAACATACCATAAAAATTCCTATCCATGAGTATATTCCAATCCACGAGTAAGCGATTGGTCTGAGAAGGGGGGGAGGGGAACTGAATGGGGTTTTATTTTTTTTTGTTGACCTACTCAGTATAATGAGGGAAGTAGTGCATATATTAATTACTTTCACATTTCTTTAGAATACAGATATGGTCAGACACACACACTCCACCCACTTCAGCAAACATACGGCCACCATGTGTGATGAGACCTTCCTGCCTGGGATGATGAATACCTCAGCGCTCTCCTGCTTCCCATCAGAGGCCATTAATCTCTTCGGACAGAGAGTCCTATCTACAGGTCTGACCTCGTGGAATCACGTCCATTAGCAGTCATATGAAGGTGTCATTAGAGGCTCGGCCAGCCCAGTATGCAGGAAAACCCACACCCTGGACACAGAAGACCACGCACAGCTGGAATGGCAGGGACATTAATTTACATCAAGCTGACAAGAAGCGCAGGACACAGCAGCCCGTTGTAATTGCATCTCGCCTTGAGGTCACAAGGACCAATCTGAAGCATGCAACTACAATTCTGTAACTCCATGTTAAGAGCCGCCATATTGGAACAATGGTCCCGTCTGAACGAACTGTCTGGTTTGCAGCAATGAAAACATGATCTCGAGAAACATTTCTACGTCTCTCAAGGGGACGAGCCTGCTGAAATCGCTAATGAGGTAAAGACAGGTCAAAGAATCTGACCACACAGTAAAAAATACATTCAAATATATAACACCAACTGAAATCAGATGAATGGAAAATATGTCACCATCCGGACTCGGGTCATATGCAGCTATTCAAAAGCAATATGGCAAACAAAAAAGATATTAACAATTACAAAATGCGAAAATGATGGCAGCGGGGTTCAATCTGTGCTTGTATGTACTGTATATATGGGCAGAAAATGAAAACAAAGTAATTTCCACACACAGTAAACGTTCAAACCCCAGAATCTTGCCAACAATAATAGCAACAACAAACTGTACAAACAGCTACCAGAAATGGTAACCAACAATTACATCCATCACAAACAGAGCTCAGCTACTTCTCCTCCTCACCGTCACATCAATCTTCCTCTAAAAAATTATCAACAGGCCGCGTGGAGAAAACAGACATCGGCACAACTAATACAACCAAAGTTCGTAACAAATAAGATCAAGTCACACACCATCATGACAACAATCCTCACCAGTAGAGCACTCCACCAAGTAATCATTCGAAGATCAGTTTGTTACAGAGGTTTCAAACGAAGGTGATAACAAGCCGAACGCCTTTCTTCATCATACAAGCCCTGCACACGTGCTTTTGCTACACGAAAAATCTCTGTGGTATTCTAAGACATGGGTAATTACATATGTATCATTTCTGCATGCAGATATATTCAGGGATAATTCCACATACCGGACACACTCCGGAACCGTCAGACTATCGTAAAAGAATATGTCTCTCACACATATGATCGCACCTGTTCAGCCCACGGAGTCAGCTGTGCTCAATAAATTTGTGCAAACTGACAGAAAATGACTCACCCCTAGGCAACACATGAAAGATGTCTTGCTTGTTTACCCCGTAGGGCTTCCACGCTCTGTGGATAAGTGATCAGCAAGATTTTATTGGCCAATAACCTTCTTACAATTAGGATATGGACAGTGATACTCCCACATCAATTTAGCAAGAGTAACAAGCTTTTCGTTTCACATTTCCAAAAGGGTAATAGCTATGTCTTATCAGATCTGTTTTCCTGTTTTACTTCTTCAAGTAAATAACCAAAGCATCAAATAGAAAACGGTCGTAAAGTACGCAGAGGACAGATTTAAGGGCATCTCTTTACAAGCGTCATAAAGCAGAAAGTGAGCTTGCATTTCTGCAGATTCTCCCCTGCAAGGTAAAGAGTCTCAAGCTTTTCAGGGGAGCGAAAAGAGGCGACTGCAAATGTTTTTGCATCACCTCCAGTCAATCATGGCACACATCTGCGAGGGAGGCACAGCCTGTTTGCGTGGAGGATTCGGCCTTCCTCATCTGACAGATCAAAAAGAAAACAGTTTGGTGCTGTTCAGAGATTAAAAGGCAAAGTTAGAAAAAAAAAAAAACTGGATCTCAGTTGATAATAAAAAAAAGCTTCAAGTTCTTTGAACTTGGAAAGCACCAGGAAAAAATAAATGAACATAAAATTTATCTGGCTGCTCTGAGGCAGGACAGAAGGAAGAAAAGGGATGAAAATAAGGATGTGATCATGCTGTAGGACAGTGTGAACCAAAAGGTGCAGCCCGATGCTCAAACCCCAACACAGCAATTAACAGGGCTGGCCTAACCCATCATGTTTTACTGTTCACCATTAAAACAAGCAAAATCCCCAAACCTTACTGGCAGTTACTGTGTGACGAAGCAGGGCCAGAGCAGGAGGAGATCTTCATCTAGCTCTGAATACCATCACTGTGTCAGGAGATCATTTGGGAAAATGAAATACGTGAAAGAAACTTCCCCAGTAATTTTCCCTCAACCACAGTGGTCTGAATCTGTACAAAGAACATGCATGCTGTGGGTAGATCTTTGACGGGCCAGACGGTAATACACAGGTGTGACTCGCTGGAGGCGACCTTATCCCCGTAGACAGTGAGAACGAGGTGTGACTCGCACGGAGATGGACAGCTGTGCCGGGGTCCTCAGCCAGGACCCGGCTCAAGGCGAGCGATCTGCACATCCACATTAACCAGCAGAGCACCAGGAAAAGGGAAACCCTGCCCCCCCCAGGCAGAGCAGCCACCTCGCAGGACACATTCTTCATAAAACATTTGCCATTTCTCCTGTACATCTCCAGCCGCCGTCGTGTCTGGGATGACAGAACCTGTGCGAATTTCCCCCAGGGTGTGATGCACATTGAATTTTTCCATTTCAACGCTAAAATAGGTCCAGTCATGTGGTTCTGCTAGAGCAAAGACGTCAGCAAATCAATTAATTAATATATTACAGAAATTCTGAAAAATATATAGAAACCCAAGCAATATAACAATGGAAGGTGAGACATCTAGAGGCAGTAATGGGACTGGTCAGTGGAGATGAAGGCCTGGAGCTCTGTGAAGCAGTGGAGGAGATCATTACAGGTCCAACCATGGTCTCCTTGGTCTATACACGCACACAGACACACACACACACCTCAATTAATAAATAAAACGTGCAATAGTATTTCTGGCATAACCTAACAACACAGTCTGGTGACTAGTCACATTACCAACATTACCCCACAGACCCAATTCTTTGAAGATGGATGTTAAGACTTCTAATAATTGGAAAACACCAGCCTTAACCACCACCTACTTCCCATGATAAGTACTTTGGACAGCCTGCATAGATACAGTACATCCCCAAGGCTCCTGCTTGACTAGCCACTGTATACTGAAACTAGGCACTTTCAATAGCTATTAAATACTCGCCTATTGTAGTTTTTAGTAGTACGCGAAGGTAACAATGTGGACACATAGACTCTCACACAAACAGACACTGAAAATACCAATCCTCTTTAAGCAAAGTTTGGACACATTTTGTCTGAAACTAGTTCACTTATTAGGGCAGAGAGTGACATGCTATTAGATGTAAGATACAATGAATCTATTCATTTGCATTTACACTAATGAGCTTAGTCTCTGTCTCTGTGTTCTCCTCCCTGTCAGGGCTGATCTCAGATGGAGGAAACAACAGGGAATATTAATTGCCACACAGTGGTTGCCATTTAAGTCTTCTGAAAGTCAAGGATTTCAATAATTCATGTCAGCGATCACAGGCCTCCTGCAAGCTCTCTATTCACTATAGCGTCGGTTCCTTTTTTAAGCACCTTAATTTTCCAAGGAAAAAACAGCTTCAGAACCCCTGCCAAAGATGACAGACACAGTGCTTTTCTGAAAAGGACAAAAAAAAAATGCATGACGACCAAGGTTCTGGAGATGAACCAAGTTCTCGTAATATTCTTCAAGCCGTGGTAACGTCAATCAAAGCAAATGCAGCTGTTCCACGGCTTATATTGTTCCAGACTTAAAGTTGGGAAATGTCAAGAATGAACTGTCACAACTCCACACACATACACACAAAGAAAAGTTTGCTAGACGTACACACTTGCCTTAGCATTTCAAAGCACTTAAACTTTCCAGGAGCCTTTCAGATACTCTAAAAGGCAGCCTTTCAAAGGTCATGCACCTCAAATCACTGCCATAGATGCCTCAAAAAGATGGTGATAGCTTAAAGATAAAATAGCTATAGTCTCATCACAAACATAAAGAGGGGAATGTATTGCATACAGAGACTAATAGTGAAGTCAATAATATTGACAGACTATCTGGAATGGATTTCACTGTGCAATAGAAAGCCTCATAGAAAAGTCACATTAAATTAAATAGATTCTGTGGGTTATTCTCTTAATCACACAATGTCAATAACTGTATTTCTATACATATATAATCAAGGTAAAGCTATTTTGATTCGATTCTTAAAATATTGCTTGCACTCATTATTTCATTCAGCTTTGGACTTCTGCAATTCAGACATCTTGTAATGAAATGTGCTGCCTCTCTGCCATTGACTTGTACTTGTTCTCTCCCCAGTAGCTTCCTGATTTTGGAAAACGCTCCACAATAACAAGGATGTCTTTTAGACACAACAGTGACGACATCTATCAGACTGGCACGAGTCGAACCGTGAATGAAACAAACAATTATGAATCGTTTCAACATAAACGACAGTGAGGAATTACAGAGACTGTGAGGAAGAAAGAAGGATACGATCATCCTCATGCATTAGCAGCCATAAGAAAAAGGCAACGCAGGGCAGGCTAAATGGAAATGAAATCCATTGGGCCGTGAAGACACTGACTGCCCAAGTGACACTGGGATGAGGAAAGTCTATTAATAGAGCAGGGCTACGAAAGCAGAGGAGTAGCCGCATTGACCAAGCAGAACCATCTCAGTAGCCCTTATGCCTCCCTCCTGACCTTGAATGTGCTCTTTAACTGAGCCACCAGGGGGCCGCTGCAAAGCAGACATCTCAATGAGTCACACAAGCTAAGATTTCGATCTATGGGCTTGGCAGCTATTGATCCCAGCCATCATAGGGGGTGAGAGGTGGATTCAGTAGGAGTGTGATAACCATCATGTTGTAGTTAAGCACCCTACTCTACCTGCACTTACAAACTGTATTCTTTAAGGATAGCATTGTTATTATTTATTAAATTATTTGTTTTCTTTGTTTTCATTCATTCATTCATTCATTCATTCATTCTTTCATTCTCTCATTCTTCTGTACCGCTTGTCCTATGCAGGGGGACTGAAGCCCATCAGGGAAATAATAGGGTTAGGGTTAAGCGTGAGACAGAGAATAATAAAGCAGGGTGGGGCAGCAACCCATCACACACACACACACACACACACACACACACCCCATTTCAACACACACACACACACACATAAACACACACACAGACACACACACACCATTTCAATACACATTTAAACTTGTTTTGTTTATTTGCTTATTATTGTTGTTGATATGAGTAATATAAGAAGTAGCAGGAGTCCTAGCATAGCATTATGTAGTATTATGTAGCATTAGGTAGTATTATGTAGCATTATGTAGCATTATGTAGTATTATGTAGTATTATGTAGCATTATGTAGTATTATCATTACTGCTCTTTATTTTAATTGCCTACACCATGGCATTTATTTCAATTTCCTATACTGTGTAATTTATATTTGGATTACACTGAATTTCTTAACTGAAATAAACTGAACAGAGCAAATAAAAGGAGCATCCAAACACAGCAGGTAAAATGCTGAGTACAGGATCTCGCAGGACTGTAAAAGGAAGGGGGGACGCGAAGAAGGAGGAACGGGGGGGACGCAAAGAAAGAGGAACCAGGGGGACAAAAAGAAGGGGGAACGGGGGGACGCAAAGAAGGAGGAGCAGGGGGGACGCAAAGAAGGAGGAGCAAGGGGGACACAAAGAAGGAGAAACAGGAGGAATGCAAAGAAGGAGGAACCAGGGGGACAAAAAGAAGGAGGAACAGGGGGGACGCAAAGAAGGAGGAACCGGGGGGATGCAAAGAAGGAGGAACCAGGGGGACACAAAGAAGGAGATCGGAGAGGAGATCACGACAGCCTTAACCAGAGTGAAGAGCCAAGCAAGAAGGAGAAGAACTACATGGAGGAAAAGAAGCGGGAAGGATTGAGAGAAAAACACAGCGGAAGAACAGACAGATGACAGTGAGTGAGTGTGTAGGAGATGGTGTAAGACAGAGTGAAGGATGAGATGGAACGAAGAAGAGAGAGGGAGGGAGAGAGCAGAGAGATAAGAAAATGAGATAGAAGGTGAAGTGAGAGAGAAAACGCTTAATGAGAGGAGAGGGTATACTGTGCCAGGAAGGGGGGTATCTCTCTGCTGTCTAGTGACAACCTCACACACTGCAAGGAAAAGCCAGAATGATGTGATATCAGGAGCTACTACAAGGTGTGAAGACGTACAGCTCTGGTAAAAGTTAAGAGACCACAGCAAAATTGTCGGTTTCACTCATTTCTCAGTGTATGGGAATGCGTCTGTGTAAAATATACATTTTTTGCAAACTGCAGCCTGGCTCTTCCCTGCTTCTCATTAATGAAGGGCTTCTTCCTTGCTTTATGGGTCTTCAGTCCAGCTGCTAGGAGCCTGATACAAACTTGTCCTAGCAGAGCACTACACTCCTCTTAATGTTTCCCATTCTTTTTGAAGGTCACTTGAGGTCATCCTCCGACTCACGAGGCACTGTTGGATAAGTTGACGGTCATCTCTGACATTAGAAAGTCACTTCTGCCCTCTACCTGGCTGGTTTCTGGTTGTTCCTAGTGTCTCCTGCCTCACATTGTTCTTGTGCACTGCAGTCTTAGAAACTTTGAGCCTGGAAGCAGCCTGCCACTCAGTGTAGCCTTCTGCCAGCAGAACCACGATTAAACCAGGATTTAAACTTGCATTTTTTTTTTTTAAATGATCTCTTAATTTTTTCCAGAGCTGTATATACCTGGCCACTCACGCACACAGGAAACAAGCTTGCCAAGGATGTATCTCAGCTTTTTAGTCTCAGGGAGACCCTACCAGGACCTCTACATCTTCCAGCAATTTAAACAACGAATTGGCACTGCAAAGTATTTCAGCTAATCAACAAGCATGAAAATAAGCTTGAGAAGCAGCCGTTTGAACTAGAAAATGAGACCACTGCAGAATACAGAGTACAATAAATGAACAAATGAATTCATGTCAACAAATTATATTTTGGAAACTGTTTACAGTTCAAAGCATTTTTTGAAAAGGTTTACAGTTCAAAGCAATTTACTTGATATAATCACCAGTGACTGAATCGGATGGGGGGCAAGCTAAGGAAAGTGGTCTTTTCCCCTTGATTTGCTCTGCAGTCTCTCTTTATTATAAACATCACATTGAGGTGTTTGAATAGTTCAGTCAATCTGCAAACAAGATGTCTTGGAATTCCTTACAAATTAGGTTTGGCTTCGTGTCCATCTACTTCTACTGCCACCAAGAACCAAGCTGTACCCGAGCCGTACTCGAGTCGTACCCAAGCTGTACCCGAGCCGTACTCGAGTCGTACCCAAGCTGTACCCGAGTCGTACCCGAGCCATACCTGAGCCATACCTGAGTCTTACCTGAGTCTTACCTGAGTCGTACCTGAGTCGTACCTGAGTCGTATCCAAGCCATACCGCGAACTGGCGGTTTTACACTGTAAAGTATATGAGCTGTACCCCAGCCGAACCTGATCCGTACCCAAGCCGTACCTGAGTCATTCCCGAGCCATACCGCAAACTGGAGATTTTTACATTGTAAAGTATACGAGCTGTACCCCAGCCGAACCTGATCCGTACCCAAGCCGTACCTGATCTGTACCCAAGCTGTACCTGAGCCATACCGCAAACTGGCGGTTTTCCATTGTAAAGTATACAAGCCGTACCCCAGCCGAACCTGATTCGTACCCAAACTGTACCTGAGTCATTCCTGAGGCGTACCACAAACTGGCGGCTTTCCATTGTAAAGCATACGAGCTGTACCCCAGCCGAACCTGATCCATATCCGCACTGGCATCGCCCTGCTTACTAGTTACCAAATTAGGATGGTTGTGTCACCACCATTTGATTGGTCAAAATGCAGGGAGATACCGGTGATCTTCGCATGAAAAAGTACTATAGAAGAGGTGAACGTAACGGATTCTTAATGCATATTTACGCAAGCCAACGTTAATTCTGCTAGCTTTTGATACTAACACATTCTCACACAGCTGCCAGCAGAAATTAGCACATAGTTAATGGTGACGTACACAGTGTGAACAGTAAATAAGTGTCTCTTTGGTTCCATGTCACTGTCACTCTCCAAACCCAGCAACGCCTTTACCGAGTCAGCCCTTCTGCAGTGGAAAATGGAAGCAAGCTGGAACCGCTCTGTAACTAGTCTCTCTTCATGGTACAGCTGGAGTGCGGCTTGGTTCCTGTATGCCAGTGGAAAAACACCAACATAATAAAAAAATAGGGTCTACCAGTCCCTGGAGCAATTGGGGTTAACGGTCTTGTTCAAGGGCACGATAGTGAAATCAGTCTGCCAGCCATGGCTTTAATACTGGTCACCTTCCAATCACGGGTACAGTGTCCGAACCTGCTGAGCTATACGCCGCCCCGCTTTTGGCTTGCCTCCTTGGTTTTGTTGCTTTCGAGCTTTGTGGTTGTCCAGAAAATACAATTGTCTGACAGACAATGCAGTTTGGAAAAATGACACCATAGAGTGTAACCTAGCTGGTGCTACCCAGCTATAACTGTGAAACTCGATACTATGAAACAATTAAATGATGCTTTGAAGATGTGCCAGATATAACATTTCATCTGTCTGTTTCTTTTAGTTTTACTTGCCCAGCGTTACACCATTTTTATTGTCAATTACTTCCTCTGTTCCCATCCCATCTATTTTCCTGCTTCCCAGGCTTAAAACTTTCAAAACAGTTCAGTTAGCCTTTTATTATTTTCTATTGTCTCAATTACTGGCTCACTGCAATGAAAACATCTGAAAATCAAACCATCATCAAACGTAATTTTAGTTTATTCAGGTTTTCAAGATATCATCTTTCTCTCCTCAGCTCTTATACAGTAGCATGAAATGAAGCTGGCTTTGTATTTTTCATATCGCATACAAAAGTATGGCCAAAATGAGAAATAGACTGTAGAGGTATAATACCTAATAAGACATTCAGAATGAATCCCACATCGTCCCTTCAATTAGCTACACAAACAATTATGACTGGCTTTATGTAATAACAGAGAATTGCATGTGCCTGAAACCAATGTGAAACAAAGACACTCTATGAAAGATTTCATAATAGTGTGGCTAGTGAGGGAGCCCAATTACATGTTATGGGGTGGCATGGGCGGTGATGCAATAGCACACCAACAGCCTGTGACATATGCAAAATGTTTGTCCATGAAAGACCTGCCCATGCACTCCTTCAATATATAAGCCTTCTCCATACGTTTCACACCTCTGTACCAGTGATTTCAGCTCTGAAAGAGTCATCGCCCTTGTTGTGAGCCTCAAAAAATCTCAAGGTATCTGTGAACCACAAAATCTCATTTATTTGACTTTGATTTTGCAGCAACCGTGAATATCTTGCATTGCACTGACTGTCAGGAGCAGGCATGATGATCGAAAGATGGTCGCAGGTTTGAATCAAGATGCTGCTGTATTTTTTGGCCTTCATCTGCCTTTCTGTTCACCTTCTGCATAACAGACTTCAAGTACAACTGCAAGTGGTGCTATCTCCATTAATTCCCTGATGATTTCTCCATTATCGGGTGCATTGACAACGAAGATGAATGTGAATATTTGAGGCTGATACAGGACTTTGCCACAAGGTGCAGCAATAAATATCTTCCTTAACATTAGTAAGACCTGATGGTGGTCTCTTGTCATGCCATCGTGCCTATAAGAGCAGTCTCAGAAGAGGAAGCGAAGATGGTGTGGTCATACAATTACCTGTGGGTCCACTTAAACAGCAGATTGGAGTGGATAGACATCATAGATACAAATATGCCCAAAGTAGGATATTCCCTTTGAGAATGCTAAGGTCTCTCAATGTCTGTGGTAAGCTATTTATCATGACTGGGGACTGGAAGGGAGAGACGATCCATACACAGGTTTTTAAATAAACTTAAGGTGACTTTATTGCAGAACTAATCTTACAAAGGGACAATAAACAAAAGGACCACCAGGGGTCAAAGGGAGACAGAGGCAGGGGGAATCAATTAGGAGGAATCAGCATCGCCACAAACTTGCATAACAAACAAACGTCGCCATAACCAAAACACAGGCTGAGGGAGGGCAAACCACAACACATAACACTGACACTAACACTGACACTGACACTAACACTGACACTGACACTAACACATAACACTGACACTAGCACTGACACTGACACTAGCACTGACACTGACATCCACAAGCATGTACAGAAGCATAACACTAACAATGACCGGCAGAGAACCAGGGAAAGTAGAGGTACTTATATACACAGGTAATGAGGTTAAACAAGGAACAGGTGCGAGTGATGAATCATTTAACAATTTCATAATTTTACAGGGTTAAATACAGTCTTGGAAAAAAATAAGAGACACTTCACACCTGCACTTAATGTTTCCCATTCCCTATGAAGGTCACTTGATGTCATCCTCCGATTCATGAGAAGCTGTTGGATAAGTTACCAGTCATCTCTGGCATTAGAAAGTCGCTTCTGCCCTTTACCTAGCTGGTTTCTGGTCGTTCTGTCTTAGACCTTATTCTTGGGTACTGATGTGTGTGATATTTTGAACCTGGAAGCAACCTGCTGCTCAGCATAGCCTTCAGCCAACAGAACCACGATTCAACCAGGATTTAAAAATGCAGATATATTTAAAAATATAGTATGGTCTCTTAATATTCTTCCACGGCTGCCTGAGGACCAACTTTGGCAGCGGCTGACATGTGGATGACGGAAAAGACATTGCCCTTCATCACCAAAGCTGTCATTCTCCTTCACAATGCTAAATCTAAATACCTTCAGGCAAAGGCTCAGCACAGGCAGTTGTAATTCAACAGTTTTCTAAATCAGAGTACATATACTATGTACACAACAATCAGACATCTATCCATTCATCCCTCATTCAATCAATCAATCAATTAAATCCATCCATCCATCCACCTAGCATTTGTTTTTGTCCTGCCTGTACTATTCAATTCAATTTATTTTTATATAGTGCCTTTCGCAATAGAGTCACCCCCAAGGCACTTAACATGGGTGTGTCGTGATTCATTCCTGTATCATTTACACAGAATTATTGAAAAACAGGGAAAAGGGAAGACAAAGAAATGAAAGAAAGAAAGCCAGATGACAACGGAGAAGAGGAACCAAGAAATCTCAAGTAGGGAGAAAGAAAAACCTCTAGGGGGTGCAAGGTCAGCTGGCTGCCCAAACCCCGGGGCATGCTAACATTATTGAACAGAAAAGAGTGGGCTTGCTTGCTAAAAACAAGGTGTAAACTGTGATCAAGGGCAAAGCCAAAGTCCATCAATGAGTCAGTTCTTCATGTCGGCCTGTGCAGGGTGGCAGATTGAAGTCTGCACCCACAACATCACAGTTCTTAAGTCTATGCTTGCACTTATGTACTCTGTGTTACATGTGCTGCTGTGCTGTCAGAATTCCTCACTTGGGATGAATAAAGTACATCCATCTATCTCTACCTGAATTGCTTCAACGTGCATTCTATAGTATCAACTGTAAACATCGCCTACTGGGTGGAGGCCTCCTGCTCTGTCAATGTGATCTTTGTCTCCAGCTTCACCCCACTGAATTCTGGTCTCTGGAGACCGTGTTCTGTACAGATGACACAGGGATATATTCACAGCCCTGTCATACCCAATTCCATCATTCATTCCACATTATGAGGACCTCAGTCCTGCCTAGCAGGTCCCAAAAGACCCAGATTTGTCAGAGAAAATGGGCTGGGTAGCTTTAATGGGGGGGAAGGGAATCAATCGATTGGACAAGAGCCTGCTTTATCATGCAAGTCTTGTTCTAAATTCTATGAGCACCAGATGTGGAATCCACTCAGCATTCTACTAGATGAAGCTCATTGTCCTCCAATTTCTCCCTCCAGCTACTAAACCACTGACTGCCAATATCTGTATATGCCTTTAAAAAAAAGATGACAGGCTAATTAGCCAAAACACAATCTTTATCATATTTTGCTTAGCATGTGGTCATAGCAACTCCCCCTGATGGGTGAAGCTTATAGACGCCTTCATGTCTCAGCCATAATAAACAGTGATCACTAGGCTTTACTATATTTTTATTTTTTAGTTTAATGCCATGTAGCTGCCTTCAGAACAGTGAAGGGATAAGTACGCGGTGGGAAACTGGGTCACATATTACATTACATGTTAATAAAAAAATACAGATACAAGTATTTTTAAAAGCCAATCACATTTTCTTTTTTTCTGAGTCATTTTTTTTCTCCTTTTTTTAACGAGCCAAATACAACTTGGATGCGAAGACTTTATTTTTGATAACACATTTGCCCCACCAAGTGGAGCCTTTATGTATTACATCATCTGCGTGAGCGCATAGTTTTTTCCAGTCCACAGATTTCTCCCATTGCTCTGTTCATAAAAAGTAACAATGTTGCTTTAGTCGAGCCATACCCAAAAAACAAACAGCATACAGAATTACAAAGATGCACAAAAACCCCCTCTGAGGGCTGTACCTCACAGTCCTCTTCTTCTGAAAAGCTAGTCCAGAATTCACGCGCACAAATAAGTGAGGCAGTGAGGGTAAAGCAGAAAATAAGGGCGAGTTGGACTGCGGGCACAAAAACAAGGAATGACGCAACCGCACATCTGACCAGCATCTCTGAAGCATAAAACAAACACTGCGTCAAACACTGCATCACTGCCATATCATCAAGGCCACACTGCCTGTGGATCACTGCAGAGCTTCAAAGCTCCTCTCTTAATGCACAGCAGATCTATGCCAAGTCTCAGACTGCAAACAGCTCTGATGTGTTCTTATTGTGAAACAGTATTAGCACCTATGCCGGGGGTCTCCAACACGTCACACAAGTACGGCCAGTCGCACACTGAGCCTTGCTAAAGGTCAGAAACGCGGTACAAAGAAAATCTGACAAACAAATCAACACAACCCTCTGTTAATCCAGAAAATACACGGACGACCCTCCTCTTTTCAGTAGATAATGGTCAATGGGAAATCATCTGTCTACAAAACAAATTAACAGCTAGTTAGACTTAAATCATCACATAAGAAAATGAAAGAAACAAAATAAATTATATTGTTTACATGAGGAATGGGAAAGTGAGTTTTTTTCAGGAACGTGAATAGTAATCGCCATAATAATAATAAGAATAAAGAATAAAATGCTGGTAGCACATGACCACTTTCATTTTTTCAAAGTAGCTTTTGAATGAATAAGGTTGTAGACCCCTGCCCTACGCCCTCCTCTCTGACTTCGCTTTCCCTGCAAGGTTCCCATCATTTTCAATGAACTACAGAGAAAATTTAAATGCAACAGCAGCCAAACTACACAATGTCAGAACTCTGTTAGGAAAATAGCTCATACAACGCAGAATTTCCTCTGAATCAAACAGTTACACAGAAAAGAGTTTTGGTTAAACTCTAAAACTCTAGTACCACTGTTGGTTAAACAATAAAAAAGACATGAAAACAGAATTGATTTTAGATTTTTTTTGTAAGAGCCAGGTTAGAGATCCCCCCAGGGAATATTTCTAATTCAAAAACCTGATATTTGTATTTTTAAATCCTCTGAAAGCTTTGGTGTGTGTATATACAACTGACCTACCTGTTCTTGTCCTCCTATACTCTTTTTGTATAAGAGCTCTGTAACATTTAAATTTCTCATTTGTGGGATAATAAAGGTTTATTCTATTCTATTCTATTCTATGACTTTGTCGTCACCCGAAAGCAAGCAGGGACCAGGGCTGATTCATGTTTCCATTTATCTGCCGACGGCAGGAGTCAAACCGCGAGCATATCTCTAGCAACACACCAAGCAATATTTTGTGTCAAGGTAATGCCCAGCATTTTTTTAAAGAACTGCATGTCAGAAGTCTGAGCAGGAATCATGAGAAACTCATACATGAACTGAGACCACAACAAAAAAATACTGTATTTGCCGTTTGTACGAGCACAGACAAATTCTTCAGTTACTCTCCTCTGTGACATACGTATACACAGGTGAGAACCGAGCTTGGCAGACAGTCAGTCATTCATGCACCACCCCAAAATCATTATTCAGGGTTAAAGGCTTTGCTCAAGGGTGCGATGCTGATTCCGACCACCAGACAGCTATCGATCACAGGCGAAGAAGTCTCACCCGCAGAGACACACACCACCCCAGCTCAAAGAACAATGAAGGTAGGGAAAGCTACCAAAAAGGCCAGAGGGTAAGGCAGTGTTCACGGAACTTTTCTGCTCAGTGACCAAGCACCACATTTGACATGACCATCTACAAAGGCCCTGACTCTAACCACATTCAACAGCATCATTTAGCGTTATCATTGCCTGACTGATTAAACATTGTATCACAGTCCATTTGAGTTGCCTTGTAGAAGAATGTTTTACAGTATAGTATTTATTTTGTACTTCAGAAGTGTTTTCAATAAATGTTGCTTCTATTTACTCTACTGTCTTACTGTGTCATCTTAGTGTAAGAGTCTATACAAGTACAAATATTAATCTTTGCTAAAACAGCTTGAAATAAGTCTTTACAATCTACTTCAATGTTCTCTACCTCTATAGAAAGTCCAGGGAGGAGAATGGTTAGGTTAGTTTAAATTTTTAATATAAAATGAAGTCTAAAGCTAGCTTAAATTTTACATTTGGTGTATTTCTTGGTGTGTGAGTGTGCCCTGCGATGGGTTGGTGCCCCATCCTGGATTATTCCCTGCCTTGTGCCCGTAGCTTCCAAGATTCCTGGTTTTGGACCCCTTTGCCCCTGCATAGGACAAGTAGTTATGAAAAATGGATGGATGGATGGATGGATGAATGGATGGATGGATTAGGGGATTTCTAGATTCATGATTTTATTGTAGAGTATGTTGATGCTGTGAGATTGGTTAGTTTTAAACCAACTAGTTATGCGTTTTCACAATGTTTGCCCTGTGACAACAGCGTTCTGTAAACTTATATCTAACACCCCAAGAAAATCGATGTACAAACATAAGCACAGTGTGCAAAAACTGAAGTACTTCAATGAGTAGTAAATGCAGAAAGTCTGCAGATTTATAACACATATACACTGAGGTCTGATTAAACGATGACTTCAGCAAAAGCCGCTACAAGAAAGGCCACTAGATGGTAGCAGCTTCACCCTCTGGTTTGTCGTAAGAAAGGATTGGACATAAATGCCGTGGGACAGAGGTAAAGTCAACTTCAGTCACCTATGGTCATGAGCTCTGGGCAGTGACCAAAAGAACGAGATCACAGATACAAGCGGCAGAAATGAGTTTCCTTCGCAGAGTGTCTGGCCTTAGCCTTAGAGATAGGGTGAGGAGCTCTGACATCCAGGAGGGGCTCGGAGTAGACCCACTGCTCGTCCACATGGAAAAAAAAATGAGCTGAGGTGGTTCTGGCATCTGTCTAGGATGCCTCCTGGATGCCTCCCTAAGGAGGTGCTTCGGGCATGTCCAATCAGGAGGAGACCCCGGGGAAGACCAAGGTCACGCCAGAGATATTATATCTCTCTGACAGCCAGGGAGCACCCGGGTATCCCCCGGAGGAGCCGGGGGCGGTGGCTGGGGAGAATGAGGTCTGGGCATCCCTGCTTAGACTGCTGACACTGCGACCCAGACACGGATAAGCGGCAGAGAATGGATGTATGTATGGATGGATGGATGGATGGATGGAGGATAGACAAAGGTGAACTCTAAAAAGCACATAGTTTAGAAATTTATGGTAACTAAATATAATGTAAGTTGCAAAAAAAGGCAATCTGCTGACTGCAGTGAAGGTGTGTTTGCATTTGCCAGAGGATGTAATGGAAAGAAAAATAAAAAAAAACAGAACAATATCTTGGCATACAAATCAATATATTAGTGTGATACTTAGATTTACTGTATAAACCGACAGCCAAAATACTATCAAAGCAGTTGCAACATAACGTAATTGCAGTCACATTAGCAACGCAAAGTGAAATTGTTAGTCAGAAAGTAGCCTGTTGATGTTTTGGGTCCTGGTGTGTTTAATAAACTTCGACCCACTCGTGGGCACCCATTTTCCACTCCCAGCCCCCTCCACACCTGCCTGCTGAGGAATGATTCAAGAAGGAGCATCACACTCCAAGGTGTGCGAGAACACAGCTCTTCATAAATTTACACTGATACATGGAAGACTGTTGAATCCGCAGCCTACAGGGGGCAGCAACCTGAGGCCACAGGTAACCGTGCTAATGCTCAGTCAAATGACCTAATATTGCTAAATTGAGTTTTTTTTTATTACTGACCTCCTGGGCTTGTGGCCATGAAGGCACAATCTGTCCGGCAAGTGACTACAAACATTTTGTGACATTCAAATATCACTCGGCATAGGTGAAGTCATTAATAACAGGGGTTACAAGCTGAGAATGCTGACATTACAAACAGAATAGTAACAGAAATCAAAATGACAGGTAGCCCAGATGTTTTGTTGTTTAACTATAGCACTGCTGAGAGTATATCGTGGCGTTCCTGCAAATCCAGACGTCTCACGTATCCTACATACACACACCAGCAAAGCCAGCTCATTAAGTGGCACTCCCATATTCTGTCTCTATCTGAATTATCTTGCTCTAGGCATTTAGCCAGTTCTAAAGCAACTAGAATCAGGTTTATGGACATCTCCTAAATGCCCAGACAAATTAAACTTCCTTTCATTCGACTGCTATGCCTTACCTGTGGTGTCCAGTATATGTTGTTATTGTTTTCTTATGTGATACTATCAATAGAGGAATCGCCAAAACACATTCTTCTATGAAAAAAATTACAAAAGGTTTTATCTGAGAAGCCAAAAGATTTTTTATTCATAAATAAGGTCATTATAGTACACTGACACAAATGATAAAATGAGACCGCACTGATTACAGATATCCTTAAATAAATGTTTGGCAGTTCAATGTCTCTCTGCTGACCACATTCAGCCCAGATGTCTGATTTTCCTTAGAAGCACAACACCAGTCCGGGCTGTTGTTTAGCCAGTGACAGAGCCTAAACACTACATAGCTAAAATCAAAATATTAATTTGTATTATTTTTCCACAAAAGATGCAAGCTCTTACCTAGATTAAGAATCATTTGCTCAGGGAATACACAAACAAATACATACAATCACACTAAATTCATTAGCTGACATAGCATGTAATATATTAAATCTTAAAAGCCTGCTTCCCAGCAAATTCAGCTGGAATCTCTTGTCCAGTACTTGTGAGCCACCCACAGATGAAATCCCAGAAGTAATCCAGGTGTAAACCCTCTTCTTAGAAACCTTTGTTTAGCCTCAGATCTCTCCCACGCTGAATACACATCAATGGAGGTGAATTCCTACTACAGAATTCTAACACCAGTTGCAGGTTCTACGACTAGTGGATAAAGATTAAGTTCTGAGAATGGAGGCTATGCATTCATTAATGTCAAGCCGTTTCAAAATAGGAGGGGTCTCCCTGGCTACATCTATTATGGATCAGGGAGGGTGTTTGTTTCATTACGAAATCATGATCGTCCAATAAGAGTTTAGGTCAAGAGCATTCCTACCAGACAATCATGACTTCTAGCTTAAGTTAACCCAGCTAACTAAGAAACCCATGGAAAACCCCCAGGTCTGAAATTAGAGCCACCACATAGTTCATAATCAAATTACTGAACATATCATTCAACTCTCTGTGTTCTTTATCAGTGTCAAGTCAGTACAAGACAGTGTGGAGAAGTCAGAGGTTACAACACAAAGCTGCAAAATGTGCATATCTCACTTCTGCTTATTTTTCTTTATAAAAAGGCAGAGTTTGCAGATTGCTGGATTCAGCACGTCGTTCTTGGTTCTGACTTGAACCTGCCACTTGGCCCTTGGAATCTAAGATGGCCTGCAGGTGTCTTCCCAATATCCTTGAGGTTTTTGGTGTGTCTCTTCAACAAAAAAAAAAAAATTCTACACTTAAAGTCTGTTGACTTTAGATTGAATGTTTCCTTGTTCCATTTCTGATGAAAACGGCTTCATATTTTCTCTAGTCTCAGAGATGTACTGAACGTGTTTCCGGCATATTTCTGCAAACTGATCTTCTTTACTGAACAGCCCAGACAGATAAGCAGCTTATATTTGAACAGTAAGAGGAGGTTAGGTGTCCGTACTTCCAAATCGCGTGGATGATCTGCAACTTTTCAAAACAGCTGCCACTTCACACAAAGCTGTATATAAAACTTCATCTTTTGACATTTATTCTCTAAGTATGCTTAAAAATGCTTAATATGCTCTGTTAAGAATATGTTAAGCGTTCCCACACACCCCCAAGGTATGCTTTTATACATTTGATTCCATATTTTTAGTAATGTCACATGGATCTTGCTTTAATATAAATCTTTTTGAGATTGCTTTAAACTCACAGTCGTTGCCATTGAAACTGGTACTATTGTGTGATCTTATCTCCGGTACTGGACCTCATTAGCAAATGAGGTGCCTTAAAGCACTAAGGCACAAATCGATGTCCAGAGAGGCTGCCACTTACAGATGCGAGAAACTCGACTGGCCAAACAGGCACCATAACTCGTTTCAGACTTTCTTCACTAGCGTAAGACCAAAATAAACCATGACAACTCAGATGTTTTCACCTCAGCCACTTCTGCATGCAAAGAACAACAAATACATTTTAATCATATTTTTTTCATTGCATTTGGACTTGGAATCCAGTATTTTTCTGAGAAAGGCTATGACAAAGTGTGTGATTTCTTTCGCAGTGTCCGACCGACACTGACTCAGAATCAGTTTCTTCACATGACTGTTATTGAGAAGGATAGTGGGGTATTTTTCCTCTTAAAAGATAAATGTCCTACTTAGCTAACTGCCTGCCTCTAAGACCCCATTACCAGCATGTGGGTCTAGCAAGCATTGTATCTCCTCTGAGAAATGATGTCTTTGAACGAAAAGCAGCATTGCCATGCCAGCTTGAGACAGTTCTCCCTCATCTACAGAAGGGTGGAAATCAAGGTCAGCTTTAGTTTTGCACATAGGCCACATTCCCTCCCTAACCTAAGTATCCAGAGCTTCTTTCTTTGAGGTCTTTGCAATGTTTTGTCATGTAAAGCTATGTTAAATATTTCACCCTTAACAAGCTTAAGAAGACATGGTCTTTAACTTAGCTGGGGAAGAAAAATATTCATTAAATCTCGAAGGACCTTCATTTATGTTAGAGCTGCAAAATATGTCTCTCTTTACTTCAGCTGACACAGACTCAACAGGCATAAGCTTAGGTCACCGAGACTCTGGAAAAACCATATGGTCTTGTCATTCAGCTCTTTCTTTTTAAGCCATGTGACTAATGATCAGCAGTTAACCCATGTGTTATTTTGGGGGGTTGAAGTGACCCCGGTCCATTTTCAAAATGAGGTTAAATTCTATAGATTTTAGAATTTTGAACAGAAGAAGTAAAATACACGAGGGTTAAGCACTGCCATGGCACTGGTTTTGTCGAGTCTATTGGTGACAAACGTTTTGAAACATCTGATTGCAAAACGGTTGTACTTTCAGACACTGGCAGATATCTGCAGCTCCAACCTAGAATTCACTTTTCAGGATTCTATCCATTTGTGAAGCCAGTGCAATACTACAAGTTCCAGTCTGGGAAAAGTGATATGCTTCAGTGGTTCTACTCTTGGCTTCCTCAACAGAAAAGACATATGATGCATGGTTTCATTATAACCCATAGGTCTTAGATACAATACCCGTCCATGCCCTGCTTTACTAGCTTCACTTGAGGCTTTTAAATCCTTCCAGAATTAAACATTTATACCTCGAAAGAATGAAGCTCTGACTTTTGATATGTTGGACCGACAAGCTCATTAATATCAAGACTTTGAAGTATTTGTTTGCGAACAGGTACAACCAGAGATACAAAACCCAGAGCATCAGACAGAAAATCTACTGTTATACACTATAATATATTACAATAATTGTTACATATATCATACAAGAAAGAGGCAAAACACTATGACCACCCTGCTGTGAAGTGAGTAATCTCATAAAAATGGCGCCTGTCAAGGTCTGGGATATATTAGGCCCAGGATTCCAAAAATGGGGGTCAAGAGACACTTGGGGTGTTGTAACCGTAACTGCATCCGGTCAATTGCAATTGGTAAAATGTACCTAGGAGGACCCCTCCTCTTTATGAGAGAAACCAGGCCATCCACCATTGCCTCAAATCCTGCTCGCAAGTGTCCAATCTCTGGAAAACAAACTGGGCGGCATCAAGGTAAGAGTATGTTTTTAGTGGGACATAAGGGACTGTCACATCTTTTATCTCACTGAGACATTGGCTCACCCCCCTGGCACCCTCCAACTATGCAATACAGCCAGCTGATTCTTTCTCCATTTTCCGCATGGATAGAACAAAGGAGTCCGATAATCTAAAGGCGGGGGAGTTTGCTTTATGGCCAATGACACCCGGCGCGATCCGGGGAATGTCACCGTCCTTTCTTACGTCTGTTCGCCTGATATGGAACTCCTGACAGTCCTCTCTCACCCTTTCTGTCTGCCTCAGGCACGCGTGGACAGGCCAGGCCAAGTTCGAGAAATTTCCCAGTGGGCCGGTCTAATGAGGGCCGGTCACTGAAAAAAGGCTGCTTTTTGTTGCCAGTCCACCACTGGCCTCAGGAGTTCACCGTAGTCATCATCACCACAGACACAGGTGCTACTCTCCGTGACATGATCACCAAACACAATAAGAGGCACCTAGACACAGCGCTCATAGTGGCAGAGCGTGTTAATTTTTTTAAGATTAACCCATCCATCCATCCATCCATCCATCATCTACCGCTTTATCCGAGGTCGGGTCGCGGGGGCAGCTGCCTCAGCAGGGA
>JAAGVU020000123.1:17737485-17747825 GCA_011763525.2 Mormyrus iriodes | reverse complement strand
GAGCTGGGCGGTGGCCAAAGGCGGGGACCTTGGCGGTCCGATCCTCGGCTACAGAAGCTAGCTCTAGGGACATGGAAAGATTAATCCTGACATGACAAACTGCAAACAACATATTAAATGTCCAGCAAAATATCCAATAAGGTACTGGATTACTGTTACACTCCATTCAAAAAGGCTTGTGAGAAGAGCTTTGAAACTCGTGAATGGGGGGAAGGCTGTAGGCCCAGATGGCATCCCAGGGCATGTCCTAAAGTCCTGTGCTAATCAACTAGCCCCGGTGTTCACCCCCATCTTCAATCAGTCCCTGACACAGTCTGTCATCCCAATACATCTCAAGAAATCCACGATCGTGCCAGTACCTAAGAAGAACAACCCAGCCTGCCCACATGACTACCAGCCTGTTGCGCTTACCTCTGTGGTGATGAAGTGCTTTGAGAAGATCATCAGACTGCACCTGCTCTTTACATCCTCTCAGGTTGACTACAAGCCCAACAGATGCCTGTGTAATGCAATCTCTTATGTCCTTCACCCTTTCCCACCTGGACATTGAGTGGGGGAACGAGGTGAGGCTGCTGTTTACTGACTACAGCTGCACCTTCAATACAATACTCCTGCTGAGGCTGGTCACCAAGCGCAGTCCTGAGACTGAGTTCCTCCCTCTGTGACTGGGATCTGAACTTCATGACTGGTGGAATGCAGGTGATGAGGGTCAGTAGCTATACTTCTGAAGGTCTGATCACCAATGGGGACGAGATGGCATACCTGGATGAGGTAGAGAAGCTGTCTCTGTGATGTTAAGCTAACAACTAGCACCTCACTGTCTCTAAAACTATGGCGATGGTCACGGACTTCAGGTACGAGCAGCAGAAAAAGTACACACCTCTCAAAATTTTCTGGACTCCAGTGGAGAACATTAGCAGTTACAGGTACCTCAGAATACACATCTCTGTGGACCTGACATGGATAACCCACATGTCCACCCTGGTGCAAGAGAGCTAGGCAGTAACTGTACCACCTGAGGCAATTCAAAATCTCCTCTGCGCTCTCACCGCCTCGTACGGCAGCTGCAGCTCTGAGGACTGCCGAGCCCCGCAGCCAAGAGAATCACCGGGGCAAAGCTGCGCGCCCTAGAGAACATCTACATCCAGCAATATAGGTCCAGGGCATTAAACATCATCAGAGACTCTCAGCAGCTATGTCATAAACTGATCCAGTGGCTGCGCTCAGGCAGGCGCCTCCGGAGCCGTACGGCCGGGACTGAGCGGCTCAGGAGACGCTTCTACCTCCAGGCTATTAGCATCATTAACACCACCGTTAGAAACTAAAATCAGCTCTGACTGCAACACTACTGCAATATCCATCCATCCATTTTCTATAACCACTTATTCCATATGGGTCACAGGGGGTCCAGAGCCTATCCTGGAGGCTGCAGGCGCAAGGCAGGGAACAACCCAGGACAGGGCGCCAACCCATCACTGGGCACACTCACACACCATCCACACCTATGAGCAATTTAGCAACTCCAATCAGCCTCGGCATGTTTTTGGACTGTGGGGGGAAACCGGAGTACCCGGAGGAAACCCCACGACGACAACATGCAAACTCCACACACATGGAACCCGGGCAGAGACACGAACCCTGATCCCAGAGGTATGAGGCAACAGCGCTAACCACAGCACCACCGTGCCGCCCCACTACTGCAATATTTGCTCATATTTTCTTATAACTTGTATACTTACTTTTAATTTTTTTATATTTTTTATATTTTTGTTGTTAATCTATGATGTTTAATTTGGTTATCCTTCTTCCTTGTCTGGAGTAGCAATAATTTCATTTCACTGCTGGTGTACATGATTTCATGCACATGAGAAATAAAAATCTTAAATCCTGAAAAATAGGGGTCGTTATTTTGGGGGTCATGGGCTGAAAAGTAAGGGAACCCATGTATTAGACGATAAGCTAGCATTCAGTACGCGTGCTTGATAGGATTCAGATCTGGGAAACAGATCTTGCGGCCAGTGCAACACCTTAAACTCTTTGTCATGATCAACAAACCATTCTGCCATCACCTGCCTGACCTCTTTTTTGTGACAGTATAATTTGACCCCCTCTGCCAGCCCCTGGAGGATGGGCTCCCCCTTTCAGTCTGGTTCCTCCCAAGGTTTCTTCCTTCTAGGTAGTTTTTCCTTGCCACTGTCACCTGTACCTTGCTCATTGGGGGCTTTGGGTGGGGATAAAGTAAAGCGCTTTGAGACAATGTAATGTTGTGAAAATGCGCTATACAAATAAAACTGAATTGAATTCAGTTGAAATCATGCATTGTGGCAGGGCGCATTATCCCACTGACAGATGGGATAGGCGTCACGTGTCAAAGTACCCTCCACAGGAATGGCCAGACCCAGCAGAACATTGCCCAGAGCATCACACTCCCTCCACTGGCTTGTCTTATTCCTGTAGTGCATCCTGGTTCCATCTGTTCTCCAGGAAAATGGTGCCTGTGTACCCACCCATCCACATGATGCAAAAGGAAATGGAACACATTGGACCAAATGACCTTCTTCCACTGATCCAAGGTCCAGTCCCAATGATCGCATGCCCATTGCAGGCACTTTAGGCAGTGGAGAAGGGGAGGCTCCTGTCGTCTCTTACCAGATGGAACAGCCTTTGTTGTCCGAGATCCCAAATCTTGATTAGTACAGCTGTCATCATTATTCGCGTTATCTGTGGGAGGTCTTGATGTTTTGGCACTATATATCGTCTATTGATTCACTGTGTCTATAGAAACTATAGACCATTGACAACTACAGACTGTCCTCAATATTCCACTGCACACTAAGAACTCTCTCAAGAAAAGGTGATCATTATACAAATCATGTGCTTGACCAATTAGCTCTTTTATTCCCAGAAACCACTGCAAGAACATTTCTGCTACTGTTGCTCTACTTAGTCAATTTACAGCTTCTTAGCACAAGAAGATCTGATAAATCTCTTTAAAATGAAATGGCTTCCTTTGTGGGATGGTGCAGTGGTTAGCACTGTTGCCTCACACCCCTGGGACCAGGGTTTGCGTCTCCATCATGCTTCCATGTGTGTGGAGTTTGCATGTTCTCCCCGTGTCGTCATGGGGTTCCCTGTGGGCAATCTGGTTTCTCCCCAAAGTCCAAAAACATGCCACGATTAATTGGAGTTACCAAATTGCCTGTAGGTGTGCATGGGAGTGTGCTCTGTAATGGGTTGGCACTCCATCCTGGGTTGTTCTCTGCCTTATGCCTGTAGCCTTAGGCTCCAGAAATCCCACAGCACTGAATAGGACAAGTGGTATCTGAAAATGGATGGGTAGGTTTACTTTGCAGTTTGCCCAGCTCAATTGTTCACATATAAATCTGTGTGTTTGTTTCAATGAAATCCTATCTGGCCATACCTTGGCTGTTCTTAGCTGCTTGCTTTAGAGGAAATTTAAGAGCACAGCTGGTAGATGACATAGCACCAAAAAGATGAACAATACAGTCTACAAGATCCTGATTAGTATCCCCAACAGACCATCAAAGACACAAACATGAAATGAAATTAACCTCTTCCACAGGTTACTTACAGCATTTCCAGGAATTTGCTCATTTGCTCCAGCAGGAGGTGAAACTGGCTCAATGTGCTCAGTTACATTAGCAAGAAATATTCCAAAACATACTAAATAACAAGCAATTCACTGTAAATATGCTGTGAATAATCATGGCAATATTTCACAAAATAGTCATAAAACATCATTCAGAAATGTTTGGGAAAGATTTATTTTTACCTTCTACCCCTGAGCTTAAATACCTACATCAGAGGGTGTCCAATAACCAATTAAATAAACATAAACAAAATATAAAAGATACGTACATTGGTTACAGCAAAGTAAGTTCTTACTTCAGCCCAGAGAAAGTACAGGGAATCTTGTTTTTCACTACAATTTATTTAGAATTTTAAAAAGTATATTTATAAGTTGGTTTGACTCCTTAGGTTAACTTGACCTTGTTAATTAGTCTATTGTGATATTCATTGTGTTTCATGGCCAGTCATATTCGAGTTGTTTCATTATTTATGATAATATGAGGTTTTTTCAGTGTGACAGGTGGACTATAGATCATTGGCCTCACCTCCGCAGATTACGACACAATTCAACACAACCACGACACGAGGAAAAAGAAAGCTCTTCAGCAACTTTGTACAATTCTGTGAGACACACTGGCGAAACATTAACTTCAAACATTACCTATTAGCCGAAGAATGGGGTCATTCTACTGTCAGAGGCACAAAAGCCAATGAGGTCAGTGTGACCTGACTCTACACGGACTGCGGAGACGTGACGGAATCATCTGGATATCAGGCCAGGGTGGCCATAGAAAGACCACGCAATGCGTACAGAGCTGAAGCAGCTACCGGGACAAAACCTTGAATTTTCAAACGTATTCCAAAGCTGCGTAAGAGGCACTGAGAAAACGGTACATGATCCTTGTACAGTGGGACCAGCTACCCACATTTGCTTATAAAGACAGTTTTAATCCTTTTTCCTGTTACACCTATGCCCTGTGTTATTTTTGGGGTCGACGTGACCCCAGTCCATTTTCAAAATGAGGTTAAATTCTATAGATTGTAGAATTTAGAATGGAAGAAGTAAATTACACAAGGGTTAACTTGTTTTTATGTTATTTTGTAAAAAATGCAACAGGTTTTAGACTAAAACTTCACACACAAAGATTATAAATTGTCTATATAATGGCCAGGGCTGGTTAATCCTATAGACGATATAGGTGGCTGCCTAGGGGGCAAACTTCTCACGGGGGCCACTTGCCAGCCAATTTCACTTTGCCCTGTAGGGGAGGAGGGGCACCTGCTGTGATGCTCACTTAGGAAGCCACATCAGGTCGGACGGGTACCGATTTGGCCTATAGTATGCAAGAAAATATGACTGCCTACAGACTATAATTAGTTTCAGTATTAAAAAGTGACTGACAGTCCCATAAGATGGCACTCTGTCTGCATGTCAAATGGAAAACAAGACAAAGGCCTAGCTTTCTGAAACTAATTTCCATATTATTAATATTAAGGTGGAGCATTTTCCAATTTTCTCAACCTGGGTGTTTCATGGATCTTTGGTTATTTGAATATATGTACATATTATCATCTGTCTCACTTACACGTTGCTTTGAACAAAGTCTAAATAGAGATGAAATGCTCACTAGGAGTTTTATAAACTCCTGGTCAAGATCCATATGCCATTTATGATGAAATTGTACTTTCTATCGCTCTTAAAGGTCGTCAGTGCCTCTTATAGAAAACATAATGGAACAATATACGAAATTGTTGCACTGTGGCCCGAAAGACGGTGACGCACGGGACCTGCATATGAAGAAGGAAGTGATGGTGTTGCTGGACTCGTCAGGGCCCTTTTTTGCACTCTTCAGGTGTAGCATTCCCGATAATATCCTGATAATAGTAATAAAAACAGGTGTTTTCCATGGTGTTCAGAAAAGGCTTACACCAGGGGCATAGTTAGACATGAATGGATAGGGAGCTGAGTCTTTACTGGGGAGGGGGGGGTCAAACTATTCATGATTTAAGTAAATAAATTGACAATGAATCTTTGTTTTGCAATGAATCTTAAATCTACTTATAATGTGAATTTCCTCTGTTAACTTGGAACTACTAACTGGGCTTTCTGGATTGTGCAGGCGGTTTCCCCCCACAGTCCAAAAACATGCTGAGGCTGATTGGAGTTGCCGAATTGCCCGTAGGTATGCATGTGTGTGTGAATGGTGTGAGAGTGTGCCCAGCGGTGGGTTGGCGCCCCATCCTGGGTTGTTCCCTGCCTTGTGCCCGCAGCCTCCGGGATAGGCTCCGGACCCCCGTGACCCATATGGAATAAGCGGTTATAGAAAATGGATGGATGGATGGATGGATGGATTGTGCAGGGAAAAAGTGAAGAGAGGGCATTAAAAAACAGACTTTTGTACAATGGCTTTGGCCCAATTCAGTCTTTTCCAAAAGGGAGAAAATCAGTATATAAGAAACTTTATATTCTTACTAATAAAGTTTACAAAAATAGAAATGTACTCAGACTGAAACGACTCCCATTCGCAACATCTTTCGGGGGTGTTGCGAGTGCACTGTAGACAAAAAATACACAAATACACAGACACACAAAACAATAAATCAAATAAAAATACAAAGATAAATACAGAATAAGAAAGAAATAAGTATACAAACAAACATGCAAGCATACACATAAGGGTGAGACAACATGCGGGGTACAAAGAGTCCGGCCTGTGTGCAAATAAGCAAGAGGTCCATAGGCGTATAAAGTACAGTGGGTGACTAAAAGCGGAAAGGTCACATTGGTGCCAGTGAGCTTCTCGTGGGACCTTGGGTAGCGGCCTGGGGAAAAGCTTTTAAGGTGGCCTCTGTTGTCTCTAGTGGTTCAGTTGTCTGTAATTATTATGAAAAAGCTTGTTAACAGGACCTAATGGGTGCCGGTAGCAGCAGGTAAGTTACTGTCTGCTTTATGTGTGTGGGAGAAATGTATCCTGCAACATTTATCATGTAAATGCTACTCTGCATGTTATTTATTCTACTGCAAATATTATCATTGAGTGTTGCTGTGTATTATTATAATCACAATATGCAACTGGGGGCAAGTATAAATGTATCCAATATGATTATACCCCAATATTATATTAAAGTTATAATTTAATTTAATCTTGTCGTTTGTGTGGTGTGGGGGGGCGGGGGGGGGGGGGGGCGGTGGGGTGGTCTGTCTCATAAATGATACAAATAAATTGTGCAATATGTATGTAAACAAATATGACTAAATAATCTGGTTGATTATTCCACAAATACTATGATCCTGAGAAACAAAAAGGCTAATTTAATTGTGACAATTAAATTTACATTTCTTTACCAGCCGCCTCTATTCAAAGCCACATATAATTGAGGGAGCAGGGTCAGCCAGTTACAGCAGCAATCGGGTTAAAAGTCTTGTTGAAGGGCCCAAAGGTGAAATCACTCTATTAATCACAGATCAAATCACAGATTTGACCCGGTGACCTACCAAACATGGGCACAGGGATATAATGAACACATTGCACCCCATAGGCATTATTTAAGTTAATATAATTCCTGTGTGTTCATTTTTTCCAAACTTTTAGTGTGCCTTGATTGTTAAAACAAGGACACAAGCAGTAAATTCAGAAAGTGAGTTCCTTTCTCTGCACTTCAATACCTTCTCTTCAGGCAAGAAAAGGTCCAGTAGTTGCTGTGAACCTTTGCTTTCACTTTGAATATCAATGCTTGCCTCATTTCCACTGTGGCTGAGAACAAGGACATGGTCAGTATGTCAGTGTGTGCCAAATGGAATCCAGTGACGTAACCTGCGAGTGACTTCATCCATATTCTCAATAAATCATACAGGAAACACAAGTTAATGCGCTGCAGTGTCCTAAGATCAGGACGTGCTTAAACTAATCTTCGTCTCCTCATGTTTTTCCTCCCACGCTGCTCCACCAGCCCCCCACTCACCTTCAGGCGAAATCCCCTTGTCAATGAAAACCATCTCTCCATTAACAAATTATCCAATCAAAGCCAATATAATTCGGAAGTACTAAAGGACAGTGCTTTTCCTCACGGCAATTAAGCTGTCCCATAAATATAACGTCTCAACTACTGATTTACACTGGTGTCATAGAGAAAGACAGCGAGTCCCCGGTTCTCTGGAGTCTACGCCTCCCTCCCTCCCCCCCCAAAGTTGCCATAATATCACCCTCCATCCAAACATTTAATGCAAAATGCAATCATTTAAAATAATCATGGACTATCTCTCTTTCTGTTCGCATGCACAAAGATGGAAAGACTAGATTTTACGTGTTTAACAGTAAAAAACAAACACCGTGCATCAAGGGCAGCGGCTACTTCAATTTGATGACATTTATTTTTCTGAAACCCTGCCAAACGCAACAGTCCTAAAGCAAAACATTTATAATAGCACTTAATGTTAAACAGCTGTTATTCTTTGTTAAATTGGAGAATGCTAAAATTGAAAGAAACTGAATCCAAACATTAACCGGAACAATTAAGACAGCATTCAAATATCCAGTAACCTTTAAAAATGTTTTCTTGAGGAACAGTCTTCACAAGAACCATGACACATCCTGTCTCTCTCAGGGAGGACAAATGCCAGAGACTGCGTTTCTCAGCACGAGTTATAGACCTGCACTTCTGAGGTCCATCTGCATTAAATCATGGAAACTTTTAACGAGCGAAACAGAGGCAGCACGGAGATAAGATTTTCACTGTAATGCATTGGCTATTCTGTACTTTGCCAGCTGGGCCTCTTTTCACACTTTTCCAGCACTTGTACAAAAAACTCACTGCAAAGTCACCACCAACGTGCAAAAAAAAAAGGTGACAATCAAAATAGGTCACAATTATCACCCCAGCACATGTGTATTCCATGTCATGTTTCCACTTTGTAGCTTTTAAAAGTGATTTGAGATTGTTTGGCTGTAAACCGTAAGGTATAATAAACCGGGGGCCCGCATCGTGAAGCAGGATTTCTTGATTAGCCAGATTTCTTGATGAAGTGAATAACTTGTCAGATTTAAGGGGGCCTGGGCTAAATGGATGTGAACAAAGACAAACAGGGGTACCTTAAATCTAACAAGCAAGAAATGCGACTCTGTAATACAGGCCCCAGGTATATTCTATGTATTATAATGAAGGAGAATGAAGGCCACCTCAGATGCAAAAGAAATGATTGCAAGTTCCAACAGAAATGCTTTTGAAACTTTTACGTAACTTGCAAATTTAAAAAGGCATGTGTATTATTTAAATAAATGAAAAATAAACTTTATTGATCCCAGGGGAAAATTCTTGTGCATTCAGCAACTAATAAATATATTTGAACTTAAGAATGTCCCACTTTGCCTCCTTCTGTAGGTGCTGAAATGTGCTAGTTTTCCACTGAGTCTCTTTTTTCTTCATAAGTCTGATGCATATGGCTATTACCCACAAATATAGGGAACATGGGCCTCTAAACCGTTGGCTTCTCCTAGGTACCTAAACCATTGTGCATACAGGCTTTTCATGCCTGTCTGTATCTTTGGATAAAGTGCAGCTTTTTTGTTGAAGGAATTCTAAATGAAAAATGCTTCAAAGGTGCTTGACAGAAATCCATTTGTACAGCAGGTTCCTTACAAAATTTTTACAACAGATAGCAGGCCGTATAACATCCCAGTATATACATTTTTTTTGTATTTAATCTTAATGTATGCACTAATGACTTCAGCATTGATTTGCAGCCCTTCATGGGGTAATTCTTAATGAGCATCATAGGTAATATATCTAGCGTAAAATCAGAGGCCTTGTAAAAGGCAGCTTCTACCTCCAGGGTGTGAAGGCTAATTGTTTTACCCTTCAGCCAGGAAGTGCCATGATCCTGAGCTCATTCTCGGTAATCAACTCTGGCAGGCTGCCATGTCGCCATCTATCACGCCTTTAATCGTGTCAAAGCTGTGATGTAAAAAAGAAAAATGGCCGTAGACAGGGGGAAGGACGAGCCCTGCTTCTGTGCAGAAGGACGTACCGAGCTGCGGACATGAACACCCAAATCAGCTTAATGGACAACGAAAGCTTCATAGCACAAGTTCACCAAAAAGACAAAGCACCAATCTTGCACCTGAGTGCTTATTTTACTCACAGGCAAGGTTCCCTTTCATTGTTCCTGTTATCATTGTCCCTCCACCTCTCAGCTAACTGTCACAGAACTAGCATTGACTTTATCATGGTAATTTGCTCATTGTTAATCATAAACACTATGCAGTCAAAAGCAAGACAATGCTGCACCTGCTCTATATATTAATAATGCTCGTTTTAGCTCCATTATCATGTGCCTTTGTAAGATGAAATGCTCGTGCTATACAAAAGAGTACATTGACATCATTGGATCGGGAAAAGGAACATCCCTACATCTATTTCTTTGCAGCTTAATAAACAATGGTGCACCACACCTAACTGCGACGTAGGGGTGAGCAAAATGTCCAAATCATCATACTGTGATTTTTAAATTTTTTTTATGTAAAATCATTATCCACCATCTTACGTATCACGATTCCTTTTTATGTTGGTTTTAAGACTATTTTGCAAGTTAGTGAGCAGTACAACCAAAGTAATTATGTTAAAAAATATAGAAATTCTAAAACAGGTATCAAAATCTAAAATATAAAATAACAGCGCACTCTTCCGGGTGTTTTCTTTTGAGGTGGTTACAGAGGCTTGTTGTGCTGCCACCGACTTGCAAACCTTACCTT
>JAAGVU020000123.1:17721601-17735920 GCA_011763525.2 Mormyrus iriodes | reverse complement strand
CCCCACGACGACACGGGGAGAACATGCAAACTCCACACACATGGAACCCGGGCGGAGACATGAACCCCGATCCCAGAAGTGTGAGGCAACAGCGCTAACCACTGCACCACCATGCCGCCCTGCACGCATACATACAGAACTCACTGTATCAATCAATCAATAATAATAATAAAAACAACAACAATAATAATAATAATAATTTTTATATTTTTATACATTTTGTACATATATTATTATTATTGTTGTTGTTGTTTTTATTATGATTATTACTATCATTGTTGTTATTGTTGTTATTATTATTTTAGCTGATTACTACAAGTCAGTCAGCGATACAAAATAAAAAATGTATCAATGATATTGTAGGTTTTGCACCATTGTTAAAATTTTGCTTGAGCATATCTGATGGAACCATAGTAAAGCTATACTATGCAAATGCTAACTGATTGTTGCTCATTTTCTGTCTGGTAGTGTCTGCATTTGTACTTTATAAGAATATCCCATGATCTCTTGCCATGCTGTATGAGATAAGCGTGTCTGTCTCAATTCTTATTCAATTTATTCAAATTAAATTTACCGCCTTGATAAGGTGGTCTCTTACTCTCAGTGCGACAAATATGCATGAAGCGCTGTTACGAAGTACTTCGCAAATAGGCCATAAAATGAAACACATGGCGCTGTGCATAACACTTAAGGCAATAACCTTAATGTGCACCAACGGGCCACCAACCAGAGAACAGAAGGGTAATTTGTTGCTCCTAGAAATGCTAAACTCAACCTACCAGATACCTTTCCAGCGCAGAGGGTATTTTCCCCAAGCATATCATAAACACAGCATTATCCACTGCAATATTTCATGTAGACCCTGGAGAAAAACCAAACAGCATTCTGTGCCTGAGCTGGACTCAGTTCAATTACAGGGGGATCATTATCGTCTCACTAGCCAAAGTTTACAGAGCACAAAAGGCAATGAATAGATCAGACTACTGACAGTTGAAATATCACTAAAGCTCCTATGAATATATTACTCCTGCTTGACTTTAGCTAACCTTATTTTCCCCAATTCCCCTGGCTAGCGTTAGCCCTATATGCTCATGCTAATTATGAAGAAGAGAAAAGATAGACTTTCAGATGTAACATTACCAGATGCCGCTTTACAAAAATGCTATGCTCATTTTACAAAGCTGAACTGAATTATTATTGAAATAATTGAACTCTGATGTATTGTTTGAGAGCAAAACACCCAGGTTTTATTGCCAAAACATCAGGGACATTCTGACAGTCTACTTTGCTAGAGTGTCTTACTCGAAGCGTGGTGTTGCCCAAGCAAACATAGGAAAAAATTACAGAGACTTCAGCTGGATGTATAACTAAAAACTGTTGCCTTATTAGCGCAGTACAAGATGACAGATTGAGAAAAGTCATTTGAGTTACATCAGGAGATTCATCTTATAATTTCCCCTTCGGGACAACTATCAAGAACAGAGGCTGTATATGACAAGAAAGCATAGAAAATGAGGATACTGGAGAGAGCATTGTACACTGGCTTCACGGGGGATTATTGGGCATCTATAAGCAACTGCCTGGGCGTCATGGCACAGTCTATTGATGAAGAGTAGAACCTATGATCGTTTGTATGAACTGCAAAGAAATCCACAGAATGCCCCTACACAAAGGTATGTGCTCAGCATTTACAAAACAATGCAAAGAACTGGAAAATTGAAGGATAGTTGGCCACAATTGGCACAAACAGTGGATGTAAAGTGAGAGCAGCGCAAAGCTACTTTCATGTGAACACCTGCCTTGCTCTGAGCACAGCTGGCAAAGAATGGTTACAGTTTCCATGCAACACACTGGACTTAACAATTCTGCGGCCAGATGCTGCCAAATTGTTGGCCACTTCAAGCATAGTCCATCAAAACACCGGAATTACAATGATCGCAAGTTGCCCTTAAAAGGATAGAGGAATAAGTCATTCAAGATGTGGTGGCCAGATGGAATTCTACACTGGAGATGGTAAAGTAGATCCGGCGAAAGAAATCACCATTGGCGGCCATCATCAAGTATGTTTCTCTGCAACCTGGGAGTGGCAGTGGTTGGACATCCAACCTGTCCCACGTCATCTCACGAGCCTGTCAACCATGCCGTTCATTCAAGAAGCATTTTGTGACAGTTTATTTACAAACACCTTGTGTAGTGCAACAAAATTGACAGGTTTTCCACACACGTGTTACATTGTTGGGCTACATTGTGTTCATTTTCAATGAGGATATTTACTGAGCAAATCCAGCCTTTTGTTTATCATTACAAACTATTGGTAGACTATGATTATGTACTGAACGCTCAAGGATTGAAATGTTCTTTTTTCGGCAAGCATCAATGGTGATAATTCATTGTTAGTAACTAGCTACAATGGTCACATGGCGGTCTCATCAGGACTGCATTTAAATGTAAAATTATATTGGTAGCTATATTAGCTAGACAGTTACAGTAGCTAACTAATGGAAATGTGGGATTAGCAGCAAAACAACCAAATACAACGTGTTTTTGTGTGTGTGTGTGTGTGCGTATGTGTGTGTGTGCATGTGTGTGTGTGTGTACTTACGGAAAGGTAGTGAATGTATCTCTCCCAGTGTAACTGTATCCATTTCATTACAGATACGTTAGTAGACAGTGACATGCACTGACTTTTCTAGGGGCAGGTGGTACACCAGGGGGCATGGCGATTGGCTCTTTTTGGGGACCATATATTTGGGGAGACATTTCCGCATTCGGTAAAATATCGTAATCGGGGGGGGTGTTAATCGGTGCCCTAGAGAGATTTTGTGTTATCAGTTATCGATAAAGGGGCCTTTGGAACACTATGGGGGTCACTTTCATTCGTTCAGGCAAAAGGGGCAGCTGCTCAGGAACCTCACCCCTCTGCACATATCTGTTCTTGAACCCCTAAGCGATGAAACATGTATATCCTGTTCACTGGTGTTAGAAAGCATCACCCTCACATTGGTACAAGATTATCACTGCACAGGACCCCAGGTTTGAGAATCTAAAGTGTCTCCCCAGAGCAGAAAGGTGTGAGGTGAGGCACCCTGCGAGCAGTCAGATATATAACCGCGATGGAGGAGGCGATCCGATCCAATCCAATCAAAAATGAATCACAGAAAAATATGTGATTAATTAGTTAATGTTTTTAATCGATTCACACCCATAATATAAATATTTCAATAGCTTGTGCCTGTGTGTTAATAGTCATTTGTGTAACTCTTTAAAAGTACAAACGTGCAACAAAAACAGGTCAGAGGTTTCACTACTAATAATCAATAATAAAGGTTTTCATTTTTAACAGGGAACCTTATGGTGGAGGTGCCGTATTATGAAATTCTGCTGTTTAGCAAAAACAAACACTGTAAAAATTTATTTTCTGAGCTGATTAAATCCTGAAGACCGTATAGTGTTGTTTCATCAGAACAGAAAGTATGTAACCAGTTATTTAATACCCTTAACAAACTCTTCTGGTCTCTAAAGTTCTATTAACAGCTAAATTAAGTACTATCGAGTTTGTGGATGGGGTCTGATTTGCTGGTTTATATGCCATTGTGTACTGGAAATGTATATTTTAGCAGAGGAGGGTACACAATAAAAGCAAACAGCTCAGGTCACCACTGGGAAATTTCATTCTATTACACTACTTTGACAAGTACAGTGCCCATGCATCTTCCAATTACTTATCCAATATGGACTGGAAGGTTGCCTGAAGGTTAACCCAGATAGCCGAGGGCACAAGGCAGAGGAACTCACTGCGTGGAATGCCAGCCCATCACAGGACACGTGTGCGGACATGCAACCACACACACACGTACAAAATGGGGAATTCTGAGAACCCAATTTACCTAACAGCATGATGCAGCAGGAAACCAGAGGAAACCCATGCAACTAGGGGAGCAAAGCCAAACTTCAGGGCAGAAGTGGATAGTTCAGGTCCAGAAAGTACAAATCCAGACCAAGATTTTGTTTCAACCAACCAGTTGAGTACAAAGAGTCACAGTCACAGGGTATTCAACTGCTTGGTTGAAACAAAATCTTGGTCTGGATTTTTACTTTCTGGACCTGAACTATCCATCTCTGCTTCAAAGGCATGAGGTATGAGGTAATAGTGGAGGTGTCAGGAAGCAGTGTAATCCAGTGAGTCACCAAGCCACCCCTAATTATTGTTCAATGCTGTGTGTCATCAGCATTGCATAGTCAATAGCAACATCTGGAAATAATACTATACTCAACTGTCGATAACAGATGGCAAGTTTGTAAAATTGAATAAACCTTGGAATTTAAAAATATGAGGTCTGGGTGCACAGCAGTAAAACAGCTGCACAGAAATATTGTCGGTTAACACTTATGTCTAAAATTTCACGTATTTATTTGACTGGAAATTACTATAATTCCAAAACATCAAAGTTCATGGTGCACTGAAGAAATCATCTCCAACCGAGTGTTTTTTTAAGAAAAAATTTATACATCTGAGTCATCATGGTAACAGTTAGGTAAAAATTAGAATACAGATACTTTATCCAGCCGGGTGGGAAAATTGTCTTTTTTGCTATCCCATCTTGCTCTCCAAGAGATACACATAGAGGTGAGAGCAGTGCAGGATTGGTCAGCGACCAGCAGCCCTGGAGCTGGGGTTTAAGGGCCTTGCTCATGGGCCCAACAGCAGCATCAGTCTGTCGGCCACAGAATTCCTCGCGAACATGGGTACAGAGTCCTGTGCAGCTGAGCCACACCCATCAAATTAGGTCAATCAAACAATGGACATAGTTGACAGCAAATTTAAGAAGCTGAGAGAAGCAGACTAGCGCTTTCCTAAATTTCAAAGGATTCTGGCCTACGACAAGTAAACTAAAAACCAAAGGCTTTCTTGCATTTATCATAGATCCAAGCTGGGATGGCATCAGGATACCGTTTAAAACAACTGTTTTCTTCATTTTGGCTTTATGTCAAACCTTTAGTTTCCTTACTATATGTAAAATTTTCGAAACAACAGCATGTGATCTTCAAACAGCCATCTACCTTCTATACCTGCTTGTCCTATACAGGGTCATGGAGCCTATCCTTGAAGCTGCGGGCGCAAGGCAGGGAACAACCCAGGATGGGGCGCCAGCCCGTGGCAGGGCACACTCACACACCATTCACTCACTCATGCACACATATGGGCAATTTGACAACTTGAATTGACCTCAGCATGTTTTTGGACAACCAGGAAACCTTGGAGAGCCTAGAGGGAACCCCACGACGACACGAGGAGACCATGAAAACTCCACAGACATAGAGCTGGGGCAGGAACTGGAAGAAGTTCCACAATCAACAAAGAGAACAGGACTGTGTAACTTGATTCATACTGCCTGATGTTATTACCCATCTTGCTGTATGAATGGTTAGTCTTCATGTGCACATATTGCACACTCCTCCAGGCTTATTGCAGCATTCTTACCCCTCTCTGAGAGAAGCAAGAATTTAACACAGGTTTTCACATGTTTCCCAAAGGACCCCAAATCAGCCACCACACAAATATATGCCCCGACATGCCAATGACGCATCAGAGCTGGCGGATTTCACATCCAAGGCCTTTGTCTGTGCAGCCACCCGCTAGAGTTAATATCCATCAACACCAGGTGGCACTGTGCCAAAACAGTACAGGACTCCAAAAACATGTAACAGAAACTAAAGCCTTGCAGCCATAACTGTCGATCAAATTATTTTCTCTAGAACAAAGGTGTAGCTGTTACCTGTAAACGCAAATCAAACCCCAATTTCCACAAAGACTCCATTACACAATTAGCCTGCAGTACTAGTCAAAGTTCTTAACCTTGGAGTCAACATTTATAAGCAAACATGAATGATGACTATAGCATTCGTCCCAGATAAGCAGCACAGAATTTAACCTGTTCCATCGTCTATCTAGGAAATAAAACAAATCTCTGAACACCTGCTAAGTTGGAAAACTAAAGGGGGATTTCTGAAATTCCAAATTCAGATAGCAGGTCCCTAATCTCATTTGCATTACAAGGCAGAGTCCTTTTTTCAAAGGTGGCCTTAATCACATTTTCTCCAAGGTTACCCAGTAAACATTCCAGGAATGCCACGTTTTTAATACTGGAATCACTGACTCTCACTCTGCTTTAACACAAGGCTAGTGAACTTACATGGGTCCAAATTTCCAGATATATTCAAATCCCAGAGGCTGGCCTTTGGGTGAGACATCTTGCCCCTCTTAGCAATGACATGTGTTAAGTCCAAAATCAGCCCAATATCTTTTTGAAAACTAAACGAAAACACATTCCTCTTTACAGGGAGGTGTCCAGCTCACTAAAAGATCAAATCCACTGAAATTTCTGTACTTAGACCCGACCAAGAACAATTAATATCACCTGGGTGACAGGTGATCAGTTTCCATAGTAACACAAAGTATCGCACAAATCCAGTCCCGTACAGTTACTCTACCCCCTACTGGTACACAACTTAATCTTGACTACAAGGGTTCCCTGTTGAACAGTTTCTTTGATATACAGAGCAAGTGCAACTGTTGAGTGGTATGACAATATCACAAAGAAAGAGAACAGGTACATGACTGGGAACTTGCTCATCCAATAAATGCCTATTACAACAACCTGGAAGGAAATCTCACCCTCTTCCCACAGGACGCACAGCTGACTGATAACCATGTGATTCTGGAACTCGAGCCCAGAGGGATCAATACTTGAACTTAGAGTCTCAACGCAGCAGAGAGCTGCCTTTATGAAGAATTCCAAGCTTTATAGCTACAGTAAGTCACATAGGGTTCATAAGTCTAACTAGGTTACTGTTCATATTACTTTCTGGGCTTCAGGGCATTTCAAAGAAAAGATATTGTTCGAAAAGAAAAAACCCAGGAACAGAAAAGTAATCTACCGACCAAATGCCGACCAAAGTTTTAACCACCCCATTTCAATCTCCAAGTGAGGGGTTAAGGGCCTTGGTAGACTAGGTGAAAACAGATCGATGGCACATTCCACTGTCGATAGTGATATAGCCCTTTTGTTGCTATTACTGTTCTGTTGTTAAGGTGCAAAATTAAATATTAAAATGCAGTAAAATATACATGTAAAAGGAAATGGGTAGAATTTTAAGTTTAAGGCCCTTACGTTACGTAGTTTGGGAGCATATGAGCAAATTAATCAATACAGAGGAAAGCAGAGCTGTAGACTTTTTATCAGCCACCAGAAACTCATTAAGACTTCAGCTGTAGAACTAAAGAACTCTCCTTTAATTGAATATTTCCAAGCATGCCCATTCATCTACCATACTGCTTACTATATGAGGTACAGAGGGACAGTAAGCCTTGAGGCTATACTAGAAAGCATGGGACACAAGGCCACGGATTGCATCAGATGGAATGCTTTTCCAAGGCACACATTCACACAGCCTTCAATTCCACTGTACCAATTTACCTGAATGCTCAGAGGAGACCCACGTGAACAGAGACCGTACGAACTCCACACACACAGCTGCGGAACCTAACAGCTAAACGGCCAATAGTGCAACAGGAGGGTAATTTATCAGTGTTTAAGATGGACAGTAATACATATGAGTGGCAGGTCTCTGTGAGATAAAAACCATTACGGTATAGAGGCACCACTTTGAAAGGACAGACAAGTGCACAGCTTGAAATGCTTAGCATAGCTTTAATATCCATAACAAAGAACTTCACTGGAGAACACAGCAGGCCATAAAAGCTCTTATATTACAGGGCTAGACCTTACACGCTTACTTTTTCTAATGATGCATATCAGCTCCCAGTAATATTTCTTTTACTAAGCATGATATATAATTTGTAAAACCCAAAGCACTAGTATGCATTACAGCAATATGTCAGCTTTAGCTTGCAGCCTGTCTGTAGCTTGTTTCTGAGCCGCCCGGGTGCATATGCAGCGTTTATACAAACCCCGGTAACTGAAGACGGCCAGGTCTAGGCCTATTTTTTATTCAGAGCGAAAACGAGACAAAAAAAATTTAATGGAATACCAGGCACAGACACATGTATGTCGCTCTTATGCCATTTCCAAAGGAGCATCTGTAACAGAACTTACTATCATCGCTTATGAATTTACAGGAGCACAGCAAAACCAAGATTCAAAAGAATAAAAGATCAAATCAAACATTACAAACAAAGAAGTCCAATAAACTAATAGTGTTCTTTTGGATATTCAGTGTGTTCACTGTGGTGTAATTTTATATAGAATTTAAGAGCTGTGCTTCATGGCTATTCCAAACAGTACTACCCTTAGGAAAAACAAATGATTTCCTCTCACTTAAACTGGGGCAGCATGGTGGCTCAGGGGTTAATAGTGTAGCTACACACCTCTGAATTGCTGACAGTGTGGCTGCATGTGAGTGCGTGCCTGTGCGTCCTGGGATAGGCTTCAGGGTCACTGTGCCTCTCTGGCTGATAAGGCATTTTAGGCATTTTAGACAGACAGGTGAACTAAATTAGTCCCCAGATAGTTTCCATTTGTAACTTCATGTTTCTGTATTAAAACTAATAGTGAAGAATTCAACAGGCTTTTTCTTGTGACACTTTTCCACTGCAACCAAGAGCGGAGCCGTACCCGAGCCATACCGGGAACTGGTGGTTTTCCATTGTAAATGGCATGGCTCTGCTTACTAGCAGGGATGAAAGTGTGACCAAACAGAGCTGGTTACGTAACCACCATCTGATTGGTCAAAATGCAGAGAGATACCGGTGATCTGCACATGGATTATATGAAGGGGGAAAGGGTGTATTCTATATAGTATTCATTATTAATACATTCCCGATAACTCGGAGCTTGACAATTTCTTACCTCCAGCTGAACGGAATGGATTCATGATGCATATTTACCCAAGCGAATGCTAATTCTGCTAGCGTTTGATGCTAGCATAAGATGACGATTCTCACAGACTTGATAGCGGAAATTAGCACAAAGTAAAAATGAATAATAATGTACACGTGTAAATAGTAAATAAGCGTCTCTTTGGTTTCACGTCGCTGTCTCTCTCCAAACCCAGCAACGCCTTTACCGAGTCGGCCCTTCTGCAGTGGAAAACCAAAGGGAACTGGAACCGTGCCCTAACTAGTCTTTCTTCACGGTACGGCTAGGGTACGGCTCAGTTCCTGTATACCAGTGGAAAAGCGCTATTGGTCAATAGGCTTGGTTTTTCTTGGTCAGTCGGCTTGCCGTTTTCTGTCAATCTCACAATTTTGTGATTTTCTCCCCTAAACTGTCCTTTGTCATTTACATTTCAATCTGAATTGGATAATATCATGAACAATGTTCATACATTACCATGACAAAACCTTGGGGAAGCCACTTAAGAGGGTGGCATATACTATCAATGTATTTCAATTTTGTGTGCAGGCTGGATACATGTCAATGCTTAAATATACGTCTATGAATTTTGCTTCATCAGTACAATTTACTTTCTGGTTTAACCCATAATTCACTTCTCTGACTCTATTATCCAAAGCTACGTTCATGACCAATGTTAATCCGTCTAGTTGCTGCAGCAACATTAATTCATTTTGTAATTAGCGCTACTGAAGCTGAAGTCAGACTTAAATATTTACACCTATGAAATATGCAGTAAAGATGGAGCAGACATTTCTCTATTCCTGTTTTCTCAGTGGGGCGGAAAACAAGCATAAAGTGTGTCACCTTTTCCTGTCATGAACATTTAGATGCGGTAACACGGCAACTGTCCCCGCGCGTGTGGCCCGGCCGTGAATATGAATGAGTAAACAAGAGCATGCTCATCATTTCACATGTAATCAGTTGCAAATTGCCTTTCACTTTTTGATGACAGAAACCCACACGCACCGGAGAAGGTTATAAACTGCTGGGGGGGGTCAAATCACCTTCCTCATCGAATGAGCAAAAGCGGGGATTTCCCAGGGGATGATTTCTGAGGACAGCTTAGCAGGAAGCGACATGTGTCTGACGCTACCCCTCAAACCATTCCAGATGGGGTCCAGCGGATTACTTATTTTAAAAAATGAAATGAATTTAGAAATGAAAAATACTCCAAACAGAAAAATGAATGTCAGGACATTGTATGTGGAGTAAAACCCCCAATTCCAGAGGCTGTACAAGTGGACAGGTTTGAAAAACAATCCATACTTAGTACAGTCTGAAATGTTGCCACGTTATTTTTACGTAAATATTTAGTCTTATACTTGAAAAAAAATAAATAAGGACAGAAAAGCAGCTGTCCACATTTTAAAAATGTCTTTAAGCTACCAAAACACAAATGTGTTGCATTCACTGGTTATACTTATACTTCTAAACAGATACCTCCTATATCCCCCAACTACAACTAATCTCAGAATTTAAAGGATGTGCCCATTCTACTATTAATATGCAAATATTCAAATAGAGGAGTGGAAGCGTAGTTTAGTGAGTAATATTGCTATTTCAAGCTGGGTGGGCTATAGATTAGATCTCTGCCCCCACTCTATGCATGCAGTTTGCATGTTTTACATATATAATACAACAAATCATGCAATGTTCCAATAAACACCATAAGAATCTTCTTAAAAACAATGCAGATGTTAAGCCAGTGAAGGTAGCCTTGCACTGCGCATCTTCTTCATTCATATCAGGAAGGATAATAACTAACAGAACTGACGTGTCAGCATGAGGGCTGTAGTCAAGTCAAGTCACTTTACTGTCATTCGACACTTGTGAAATGACACTGTGTTTCTATGGAGCTGTGCGCGGCTGGATATATTCCTCTAAGATTCCCAGCGCTGTGGTTTACAGTATGTATCTACTGCTATATGCTATCAAAACTTTATTAATCGCAGGGGTTCTGCTGACAAACACTTTAATCAATTAACAAGTTACTATAGATTAGATAATAATCATTCTTGCTGTACAGTAGAGCTGTAAAATTCAAGGTTGATGTGGCACAACATCTGCCCAAGACCAGACAGGCATGTCAGAGTATATCCTTAATGTTACAGCATGACCTAAGATCTAGTCTATACCAGAGGAAATGAACTGTCAGCCAGGAGTATTGCGGCAAAGGTTTTGTTTTGTGAATAATAAAAGGATTTATTCAATTTAACAGGATTATTCTTTTTCCCACAATTCACAATTGTATACTGTTCACATAAAATGCATAAAATGACTCTGTGAGGGACATGAACAACATATGAAAAACTGCAGATCTTTTGAATTGGAACATTAGTTACTTACACTAGACCTACATCTTGGAGAAATATATTTGAGCCAAGAGCATCACTTTTGAAAATAAAAATACTCTTTCATAATTATTTAATAACATAGTGATTTTATTTGGGAAGACCCTGAGCTCACAGATGCACTTCCATCCATTAACAGAGCTGAAAATCTAAATAAATTATGACATCAGCAGCCACCTAAAGAATGACAGAATTCTGTAATGGAATCTATAATCAACAATCCTGAATAGATGACCTTTTGCAAGTTCATTTCTTTAACCAAAATACCAGCCCCTGGCTTCAGATTTCCACACAGGTTACGGTTTCTTTATTGTATAGGACAAGCTATTTAGGGACTTAAAGAGGGCGAACAATGTACATCATGTAGGAATTATAGTGTAGAGTCGTGACTTTATGTGAAGGAAAAATTAATCATGTTCTTGCAATCTTCATTACGCTAGAAGCACTTTCCTAGATTGAAATTCCATAGGGAAGCCTGCCAGAATCCTAAAGGGTTTATTGATTGCACTTAAGCCAATAGTTATCCAGGATCTAAGGCCGTAATTCAATTTGGTTGGAGTGGAAGACTGTGCCATCCATCAGAGCTGGGCTAAGTCCCAGCACACAAGGCTGCATTAAGCAGAATGGGCCAAGAAGGGGCTTAACAGAAGACGACAGGTCATAAAGGGGCGTGTGGTACTCTCAGTATTCTCCATTTGTAAAAGTGCCTGTCAGACCCTGACTTTGCCCATCGCTCCCCCCCGCATTCTCTCGCGTCCAGTATCATTATAATTTACCATTTCCACAGGCCAGTCACAGGAATCCATCTCACAGGAATTAACTTCCAAACAATTTAACTGTCCTCTCGCAACATGGCTACTGTGAGAGTCACTGGCATCCCAGCCAGGGCACCCCCCATGCTATTCGGCCCGGGACAGGATCCAGAATTCCTCTCCCCACACAACCCCAAGTGCTTGTGAGAGGCACACATTTTGTGTTCGTGTCCAGGTATTACGGCCAAAATATTAACAAAAGCAACACGCCCAGAACATCGCCATCACAATTTTGTTCGGTGTCATTTGGTTTATGCCTGAATCACCTCCGTCCCCGCGTCAGCAATCGTCTGTAGCTGATGATCCAGGGTCTGACTTGCTAACTGCAAGTTAGCTTCCTTTACGTTTGATAGGACTATGATCTTTGCATGTCTGTCGCAGACAAACGAAATGCAAAATACTGACCCCCCCAGCCCAAACAATAGATTTCCAGAAAAGCTACAGTAAGGCTGAATTTCAAAAGGATTAACACACCTTGTTGATTTTTATGACATAAACAGGTTACTGAACAATGCAATACTTTGAATTCATGTCCCACCAAATACTATGCATACAGACACATCCAGCCTTCACACTTCTATCTACAGACTCTGATCAGGGTAACAGGGGACCTAGAACCTCTCCCAGACAGCAGGGAGCACAAGGCAGCGCTTTGGACATCCTACCAGCCAGTCCATCACAGGGAACATGCAGTGCATGTGCATACACATAGTCACATATATAGTCACACTCTATAGAAAATTCAGAGACACGGGTTCGACTTACCGCATGCCTTTGGGCTGCAGGAAAACAGAATAACTGGGGCAAACCTGCGTCAGGCAGAGAGATGATTCAAACTGCACACACACAGAGCGAAAAGGGGTTCCAAGCCCCCAAACCAGGAGGTGAGGCTACAGCGCTGCCCACTTAGCCACCAATACACACACACATAACCAAAATTGTTATAAGCGTATTATATTTTATTATTTTGTTATCTACCATACTGATACTTTCGATAGTTCATAAAATAATGAGGAACGTAAAGAAATTTACACCAGTTTTTTTTTTTTAACCACTGGTTTACGTAGAGGCATACTTAGTGATTTTTTAGACAGAGAAAGTAGATTGCTACAGAAAAAACAGGACAAGCCTGACATTTAGCACCATGTCCAATCAGTGCTGTGAACAGTCACACATTCACAAATCAGGAACCTGACACTGCTCAGCAACAAGCCAGAAAATGAGTCTTAATTCATGTAAAAAACTATAACATTTAAACTACCCCCATAATGTCTTCTTATTCAGGCTAGATTAATTGTCTCAGTTCCTGCGTGGATCATGAACTGATAAAAATGTTGTTATAACTTTAAATTAATTGCCATAAGTAAATCTAAGTCTTATGGCATTTGTTTTTAGAGAGGGCATCGGAGAAACATGAGAAGCTTAAAGATTTACGTGGCATTTTAATTTGCAACGGGAGCCCCAGATCACTGGTTTGCTTGCAGTTGTTTCTGTACTAAAATTCAAAAGCTATCACATTCTCCCAGATGGGCCCCTCTTCTGGGAGGTAAAGCTTATGGCTGATATATATGCCCTGGCAGTGTGTCTTTTCCCCGAGCGGCTCACACACGACAGGCACACTCTTTTGTGTGCAGCAGAGCTTTGACAAGATGTTTGCTCATAACCCCGAGGGCAAAATGGTTCTCATAGGAACAGCATACATTCAGCCTGACTGAATCATAAATTTGAGTAAGCATTACCCCTTGGTGAAGGCAAATATCTGATGTTCCTCTTCAACCTGTTCTTTGCTCTGCCACCAATCCCTGCACCTCTGAAAGGCCCCAGCAGTGACTGGGAGGTCCAAGCAGGCTGTTATCTCAAAGTGCAGTTTAGACCTTGAAGACACTTGGACTAACACTGCTATTGATAACATAATCCCAGACTATGGGTGGAATACAATCAATTGTTGAAACGGGAAAAGTGAGCTTCATTCATTCTGCATAATTATATATATAATCATTCATTTATTTTTCCTTAGCCGGGTATAGCTTTTAGAGCACAGCAATATATTTTAAGATAAGAACAAAGAAACATTTAAATTATAAGGATATAAGAACATAAGAAATATACAAGCGAGAGGAGGCCATTCGGCCCATCAAGCTCGTTTGGGGAGAACTTAACTAACTTAACTAATAACTCAGAGTTGTTAAAATCTTATCTAGCTCTGATTTAAAGGAACCCAGGGTTTTAGCCTGCGCT
>JAAGVU020000123.1:17687407-17710783 GCA_011763525.2 Mormyrus iriodes | reverse complement strand
TATTGAGATCTTATTTGTTTATATAGTGTGTTTTTTTTTTTTTTGATCAGTGTATATATATATATATATATATATATATATATATATATATATATATATATATATATATATATATATACACATATTTCCCCATCTAAAAGATATTCACCTGGCTCACCTTCCAAAGATGGACCAAGGCCCCACCCCCTGTCATAACGCCAAACAAATAGGTGAATAAAAATCCATCCTTTTTAATAACTTTAACATTATTACAGCTTCTAGCATTTCACTACTGCACTGTTCTCCTTTAATCACAGTTCTGCATCTTTTACTTAATAAAGTAAATAGAATAGTTTTCTATTCTAAGTAAATATAAGCATCTATTCTCCTGGAAAGCTTAAAAAAGACAGCAAAGCCATGAACTGCAGTTTTAAACCTTGCCACGGGGTGCACAGTGCTACTGGATAGTACCAATCGAGGACATTTTAGTTTGTAATAATAAATGTCCTCCATTCATATCCAGAGGGGGGCTCTGAATGCTTCAGGCCAGAACTGGAATTTAGCATTGCCTTCATGACTTTTTTTTCAGATTTATGTAGTTTCACAGTTGCAAGGTAAGGCTAGAAACGGGCATCATGACAAGAAAATCTTTCACTGGGAGCCAGTCAGTGTCTATCCTGCAAACGTGCACCACGGCAATGCCAACGCCTGAATATTTTCATTACGTCCAGAAGTAAAAGGGCCTCAATGAAATGTTTAAGGGAGACACACAGCTTCAAACCGAGAGGAATTCTTTTTGAACCATATGAATCATTTCAAAATGAACTCGAGATGATCAAACAGAGTGGACAGCTGAACAAAACTGCAGCTCTGAATTGTTCACCAGCAACAATCCATCACCAAAGGCATTAACCAGCTGTTCCTGCCTGGCGTCTAGCTCTGGGATGGTGCATAATCGCGTGAAAACACAGACATGTGGTGTACTTTTACAGAATCCCTCAAGGTCCTCTCAGCTTTCTGAGTTTCCCACCTTTAAAAGTTTAGGTCCCCATTAGAACAGGCAGCGCAAAGCTACAGTCAAATTTTATTTTATTATCAGAACTGAACTGTCAAAAAACACATACTATGGTTAATAGTTTCTGGCAAAGATACGGAAAGAGAGATCTGAGGTGAGGGACTGATCCACATTTTCTTGGATGCTATTTCTTATTAGTCAGGTATTTTCAGGAGATCATTCAAAAAATGCCTTCAAATCTCAGAAGACCACCTACATATGTCTGTGTAGAAACTGTGAGAATAATCTCCATTGTCTTGCTACACTGTGGGGCTGACTCACTGAATCTGATTTTTAGTAACTGAATTAAGAACATTTTGCTACTGGAGAACAGAGGAGCACAACAAAGTTTTTGACTGCGTGAAACATCTGGGCTGATGTCTACAGACTGTGAGAAATGAATTCTCCATTTATGATTCATTAACCACACTCTTATCATCTCCTTCTCTCTGATTTTCCCCTCAAACAGTCCTATGCTGAATGACCGTACTATTTTCATGAGAAGTTTCCAGGGACTTTAGACAAATGCAACATATCTACCCCTATTAATAAAGAATTAATAGAATAGAACAGAATAGAATAGAATCGAGATACTGTATTAATCCCCATTGGAAAATTCTCTTTTTTGCCTATTCCATCTTGCTCTCCATGAGACACACAGACGCATAAATAGAGAGAGCAAGTTTGGGGGTCGCAGCGCAGGATCAGCCAGTGTACAGCACCCCTGGAGCTGAGGATAAAGGGCCTTGCTCAAGGGCCCATGGACATGCGATATTCATCCAAAGCCGGGGCTCGAACCAGCAACCTTCCGAGCACAGGCACAGACACTGAACTACACATTTCCTCCTTATATCATTAAATCACTGTTTTTGTAGGATCTCATGCAAGTTTCACACTTAAATATTAATTTTTTTGAGGACTCTTTATCGAAATCTAATACTAGCATTATTAACTGGTCATCATCACCATTATGTTCTGCATGGTAAGAGAGTATTACAGGCAGGTGTTCCAATACAATAACTATACAATCACATAATGCCTACCACAGAATTCACAGCTGGGGTCCAGTACCCAATTTCCTCTTTTATCTATCAAGATATCTTAACTGACTTGAAGAAAACTGATCTGATAGTGTCCGACAGGTTGTACACAGTCTTTCTGGTGGCAAACCCAAATGTAACTGCAGTGTGCATTCCCAAGTCATGGAGCTGGAAGTGAAGAGAGAGAGATAAAACACCTCCTCTGAAATCGGGAAGAGGGGGCTACCTTGTTTCCCCAGGCCCAGTCTGACAGGAGTGGGAGGGGATGGTGTCAAACTGAATGTGGGAGCTTCTGTTTCCTGCACCCTCGGGTGCAAGGCAGGAACAAGTTGGAAGGGTGGGGAAAAACAAAAATCAAGTCCATGGCAAAATAAGTCTATGATGCACCCAAACCGTCGTACACCAATTTACAGGATTGTCAGGAGAGATGGACCTCTTACCGCCTGCCAAAAAGCATACAGCCATTAAAAACGGCTCTACATTAAATGCACAAAATTCAAATATGTCCTATTTTCTGTTGTTTCCTTTACCTATGAGAGCAACAAAAACACTACGCACCTAAAACCGACGACTCTAAAACAAAGGTTTGGATATCCGCGCGCGCCAATGAGCACAGCTGCAAAAAGAGCATAGGGGTGTGCTTTTGACCTGGGGGGCAATTGGAAATGACATATAAGAACATAACCAGGTCCAATATCTCTTGCATTGCTCACAGTAAATTCCATACATCTCATTAAGTTTTATTACAAGGGGAGTATAATTCTCAGCTTCTTAAAGTTTTGATAAAAACCACCTCTCCCCACAGCAATGTTCACAGTTTAGCTGATCTTTTACTTATGTATCCCCCTCAGGCCCAGTCACTGCACAGAACTGCACCAGCTGAGGCCTGATACATGTTTCTACGGAGCTGAATAAAAAGCAGTAAGAATGTGATGTGAGGAACCCTCTTTGTCTGAGCAGAATATCCATGTTTGGAGCGCAGCACGGCTTTAGGCAGGGGGTCGGCCTCCAGGTTTTACTTTTTACCTGGTCTGGATCTTCAGGTCCAACACTGATGAAGAGAGAACAACAAAGCACAGCTTCTCCTACGAGCCAAGCCCCCCACCCCCTTTCTCTTCATGCATCTGGGACTCCACAGCTGGCTGAGAGGCTCTGCTTCGTGCTCCTGGCCATCTCTGTGGGCTCACACTGTGAAACAAGAGCTATACTTTGCCCTTAAAAAGTTATTTTTTCTCGTAATAATAACTGCCTGGATCATTTTAATAAACCCCAAGAGTAATCAGAAGTTAGCTGAAGTGGTTATAACCTAAAGATCATTCTCTGACTGGTATTTGCTACCATTGAAAACAATATGGCCTAATAGTGGGTTCCCTGCAATGGGATATCTTACAAATACAACACTCTCACAGTCATGCATGTCTGGAAAACTCATCAAAGCAGGTCACTAAGGCCCAATTTCATCCAAATGGAAAAAAAAATCTCTCCCCCATCTTTCAATCAACTTTAAACATGCAAATAATAGAGAAACAAAAGGTCTAACAGAGAAATATGTACAAATCACATCATAGTGTAACACAAACCTTTCTGTGAGCCATCTAGGTATGACAGTACAAATGCTTGTCCATCATAGCATGTAAGAATTTGGGATCCATACTACTCCACTGTAGTGGACTGGGTTACAAATTACTCAAACGGCAGTCAAAGAACTCATAGGGTGAGTATCTTTCAGTGACCTGCGTTGGTCCCATGAAACTATATCTCAGCAAGAATCGAGGGTAATTCCAACCAATGATATCGTAGCTTGATCGGACAGCCTATGCTCAGCAAAAGTAAAGCAGGGTTGATGGAGTTAGCGGAGCACCCCACAAGCCGTCGTGTTGGTGATATTTGCGAATCATGGGAGAGATTAATGCTCACTCAGGGGAAACTTCTGGTGTCAATGAAGAAAGCAAAAGCTCAGCAGCAACAACATATATATATATTGTAGATAATCAAGGTAAAGAGATGTTGGTGGTGTGGCAGTACTATGGCCATTTAAAATCCGACATCCGACAGGGTGATGCCATACTGTGAATTGGAAATATTGAGAACTTATCTCACCACGTGAGACATCACCGTCCAGTAGAACATACATAAAGCAATCGCTCACAGTCACAGACAGCGTCAATCAGGGTGTCACTTTAAATCTGAATAAATTAGGGACTCCACCTTCGAGGTCCCCATTGCTAAAATATGCTGGGGGCATGCCAGCGACAAACTGTACTGTCCGCATTTTCTGGTGTTACGCCTTATTTTCCACAAGGGAAAATAACTGGAATACATACACATAAAATACCAGGAGAACATAAAATAACAAATGGTAAAAAAAAAGTAAAAAAACTTGAACCCACAACAAAAGGGAGGTGAGATGATGGCCAACCACTTAGCCCATTAAGCCACACGGTAACCCAGGGAGCAAACCAACACACTAGAGCCTAAGGGCTACAAGGCAGAGGAGGGAACAGAATAGACAGTGACACCTGCTGGCCAAACGGGGTTAAGACACATGGGACAGGGTCAAAAAGGCACCGGTCCTGACAATAAGCCTCATAAAATAGCTGTACACCTTTCAGTTTATCCCTTTAAATAAAATGACTGAAGCTTAAACTGAAACTAAAACATACTTAACAAACTGAACAGAAAATTATCTTTAAAATAAAACCAAATAAAAATTTAATAATAAAAAAGTTCACTTTCCTCCTCCTCCCTAATTTTTGTTCAGTTTCTCATACATGCGCCACACTGTCTGAGAGAGTCCAACAGCAAGGACGAGAATCATTGCGATTATCTCAGAGAGCGCACACGGAGCTGCTGCATAATCATTAAAATTGCAGGCCTTGCTAAATTTTGTTTCCTAAAGCAGTAAGAAATGTTTTAGAATAACTTATTGTCTTAACCCAGCCGACTATCTCAGTCCTTGTGACATATAATGATATGAAAATTGGAACATCGGTGTATTTTATATAGTAGCCGATAGTCCAACACCGTAGCATACAGCCCGTATATAATCTTACAAGCATTATTAGGTAGAACAACTCATTATGGTAACAGCCAAAAAACTGAATCATCCGACTTTCTACTAGAGCTTGAAAGATAAACTGACGTTCCAGTAGTAACAACTGATATAATTGCAGGTATAACCCTGTCCGACGTGTTCCCTTTTTGGCCAGCAGGTGGCTAGCTATCCCGTTCCCTCCTTCATCTTGTAGTCACTTAGCCTAGTGTATTCTCCTTGTTCCCTGAACTGCTGCATACCTCACTGGGTTGAGTGTGTGACTCAGACTGTTAAACTCTCCAATTATGGGTTAAAGGCTGGGCAGAGACCAGCCTCATCTGTTTTGTTTGGCTTTCATGCTTCACTGTAGTTGTAAGTGGTTGTGTAGACGTTACACTGTCTGCCTGTCTGTCTGTCTGTCTGTCTGACTGTCTGCATTTTGGGTTACTTTGTCAATCAACCCCTTGTGTTCACGGAGCTGTCAGTGGATCACCCCCTTCTTTATGCCTGCACCATTCTTTGTCGTGACAAAATGTTAGGGAAAATCTTTGTTCACATTATGTGTTTCTGAAGAAAATATAGAATATCAGCCGATACATCGTTATCAGTTTTTTAAATCCTCAAATATCTAAATCGGTAGTGAAAAATCTAGTATCGGTCAGGCTCTACTTCCTACACAAATAGATGGTAAAGTAATCACTGCAGTGTAAAACATTCTTGTGCAGTAGCTTAAATAAGTATTGAGAAAAAATAGATAAGAAGTATCAGATTATCTGCTACAGACACTGAACAGAGCGCTACAGCACTATTTTATACTCAATTGGTTGATTGAAATAAAATCTTGGTCTGGAATTTTATTTTCTGGACCTGAACTACCCACCTCTGTTAGTAGGTTATAGCATCTAGATTTGTGTTAGTACTCCGTAACGTGCTCACAGTCTCCTAGGACTCAGACAGGGGGGGAAACCTATAACTGGTAAACTGTTGATATTTCAACATTAGAATCAATTCTCAAAAATCAACCATTCAGAATATTTCATGATATGCACGTCCCTAGTCATGACTATTGAACTAAAGTGACTATTGACCATGTGCGCTGGTATTCATAAGAGGAACGGGCTCAGGCCTTACGAGAGAGAATCTTGAGTTTTATTGAAGAACATAGCAATCTGCCCACCTGACTGCTCAGAGCAATAACCAGGTCTGACACATGTGATCTGAAATCACAGGCTGAATATCTTCGTATATCTTGTTCACTTCTAATTTAGTTCTGGCAAATGAATGTGATTGTATCTCCAGTAAATCAGTATTTTCTCACTGATCATTACGAAATACTTCTACTGTAGTACTATCCTCACTTATTATCAAAGTACAGACCAGTATGTCACAGCACCTCGATAAAAAGTTTATTAACACCGCGAAATTCAGACATGCCCCAAGTTACGAAATTGACTTCATACAAACAATCATAACATAGTTACCAAATGATCCCTGAATTTAAAAAGCTCCCAAAAAATAAAAGTAATCGAAACTGTGGTTCAATGACTCTTAAACACTTATACAAACACTCTTAAACTATAGTACCGCAAATATCATTGTACAAACATAAAAGGTGTTGCTCCGTATAACTAAGCTGGTCCCTCGTGTGTAAGTAGGCATTTAGCAACAGTTTTGTTATGAACAATATGCTTTTAAATGCAACAATTTTAATGTTGTAAGAGACTGAGGACAGTGAGATATCGGTATGGGGGGGTGGGGGGGGCTGACTCATCTGCTACTTTGGCCTCCGTTGATTCAGCTAGGATGTTCAGCAAGTGGCCTGATGCTCTTACATGTTCTGTCCTTTGGCTGTACAGTGTGCACCCCCAGACAGGAGAATTTTCATACAAAGCAATTCCCAAAACCCCTTCATCTTTGTCATACCGGCGGCTGTGGTCTTTTGAAATGTCCTTTCTTGAAACATTGGTAGTTTTAGCATAGTTTTTTTTTTAAATCTTCCGCAGGTAGAAATGGTTTTGCTTTCCCTCGTGGCCGTTTATTCAGACCAAGGGCACCTCACTGTCACATATTCTGAATCATTACAGAATCCTTGGGAAGAATCCTGGCTGTGATTTCTGCACACATCTTGTTAATATAAATTTTCTATACCACATATATTTCAAGGTAAATTACTGCAGCATTTCGTGGCATAAATCCAGCAATGGTTTCAAACTTTATTTCTTACATTTTCCTCATAGTTGCCACAGAAAACCAAAATATCTACCTTTTTTCCGGGGTCAAAAAAAGGAAATGACCAGAAGCAGACAACTATCCCTCGTCCCGAAAACTGGAGTGAGAGGAAGATATAAGGAAGTCCCTGTGACTCAGAAGCTGTTTACCTGAATGGGGAGATTTTCCTAGAATCCAAATAACTGCTGACAATTACTAGATCTGCTTCACTTTAAATTAATGAGTGATGTATACAATGCATTTAAGCTTTTTGTTTTCTCTGCAGGCTTTATTCCGTATTTTCCTTGACATGATTAGATATCTGTGATGTGTTAGATTACAGTGCTGCCAACAGTTGTTCTTTGTGCCCAGGCTATTCAAAACCTTGACCAAATATTACAGTCTACAGCTTTTGCAAACTATTGTTGTGTCAAAAAGAATTTAGCTTGATACAAAACAGATTAAGTAGCATTTTCAAAAACTATAGATTTTTTGTTTGAATATAGTTTTTTTACATGCATATTTTACTTTGGTTAGCTGTAATATTTGTAACAATTAATGTCTTTGAAATTGGAATATAAGAAAATGATGAATTATCTTTTTGCACAAGTACAATGGAATTCTCCTCTTCAGCAACCCCATCTTTCTCTCCATAGTCTGGGGGTCGCAGCACAAGGTTAAGCTGCATGCAGCGCCGCTGGAGCTGGGGGGGTTAAGGGCCTTGCTCAAGGGCCCCCGGACATGTGAGTGTTCTGCCGATGCCGGGGCTCAAACGGGCGATCTTCTGATCACGGGCACAGAGACTCAGCCTGCTGAGCCTGAGCGTGAGGCTGACGAAGCCAGCGTGTATTTCTGAAAGCGGTCACAGAAACATGGAAGCTGTGCACTGAATGGCAGTGTTATGTTGTTTTTAATTAACGGGGAGGACGAAGTGGCATGAAGTAGCATTGCTGGCATCTTGCTGAAAAGCAGCAGAGGACGGGGAAGAGGGTTGCAGCAGGATAAACAGTATCTGGGCAGGGAGCTTGCAGTTTCCCCTTTGGAGTGGCAAAGACTCCTTCTGGTATTTCTAGGCGCAGGCCGCAGATTTTCAGTGGAAAAACAAAAAACAAAGATAAGAGATTGCGTTCTGGAACAATGCACCTGTTATCACCCTCATTCTGGGAACAGGAAAAGAGGGTTACCGTATGTCAAGAGACTAATGCTTTGTTATAGATAAGCCCTTCAGCTCGATTTCTGCATACGATGAAACCGTTTCACTGCAATACATTTTGGCACCAGCAGCACATGCATGTCTTTGATGGAGAGGTTTTTGTGATTTACTGGGTCCGGTCCACCTTCAGAGAACCTGCCGCTTTAGTACTGAGTCAGTAGCATTTCTGGATTCTAAACACAGAAATTACAAAAGAACAGGAAACAGATTTCCTAGGTTGTGAAATATTGGTACTGTTACATATTGGGCTGCAAAAAACCGCCACATTCCAAACGAGCTCAAAGTTTAATTATGAATTTTAAGGGAAATTCCAATGGTAGTATTAGAAATATTGGAGAAACTATTTTGTAACTTTAATAATAATGAGGACATTCACTTACAGTGCCAGTCTAAAGTCTGGACAAGCCGAGCCGCCTACAAAGTAGAGAGATAGTGTCGCATCACATGACCTGGTCACATGACCTAAACCCAGCGGAAATGGTTTTGGAGGAATTTGACCAGAGAGTGAAGGAAAAGCCGCCAATGAAAGCTCAGCATATGTGTGGGACCTCTTTTAGGACAGCTGGAAAAGCATCCCACCTCATGAAACTGGAATAGAGGAGAAAGCAGGGTGAGCCAGTCCCTGGAGCAATTCGGGTTAAGGGCCTTGCTCAAGGCCCCAATGGGGGGGATCAATTTGCCAACCACAGGATATGACCTAGCAACCTTCTGAGTCCCAACCCACAGAGCCCTCCCTCTCCCCCAACATTTTTTTTCCACTTTTTTGGTCAGTGCATAATTCCAAATATGTTATTTTATAGTTTAGATGTCTTTATACAGTAATTATTGTAAATTGTAGGTAATTGTACAAATAAACCTTTCTATGGGTAGGTGTGTCCAATCTTTTGACTGGTACTGTACATGTCTCTGGCTTATGCCACCATAAAATTATAACAGGTGCTTATGACTCAAAAAGCACGAGTTTCATGTACGTGACATATTTAGTACCTACATAATGTATTACATCATTGCTATTTCCTTGGAATCTGTCTCCAATTCGGATCCTCTGCGGTGCAGAGAATCATGTGTATTAATTAAAGGCCGTTTCCTTGTGTGGACTTTCCTAATATGAGTGAGGCCAGAGAAAATAAAATAGAGCAGACTTCCACAATCTGAGGGATCTGGATCTGCGTGCGGTAAATATTTCAGCAGGATCTCCTGTGCCACTTTTCAGCTTTTATTTTGTCGTCGTCCTTCAGAGCAAGTCCCCTGGGCTGCAAGATGCAAAATTGAATTCTGGGAGCCCATAGTTCAAAAACATGTCTATTGATAGTAATGCTTGTTTGTAGTACTGTTGTGATGCATATTGACTGTAATAAAACGACTTGGATCAATAAATAGCTTTGTGGGATAAAGGTGCAGCTGACAAGCTTGGGCAGATAACGATCTCTTCAAATATACCTTTCGGCACTGAAAGAGTAATAAGTCGAAACTGTTTGAAGGTTCCACTGGCCTCCCTTGCTTTGGCCTTGACATACCCCCAGCAGGATGGGACCCCGATGTCTGGCCTTTCTCTGGAATGCCCCTGTTAATTTGATATGTTCAAAAAAAAAGTAAAAGCCATTTTAATAAAGATTGCTCCCTGTTGGGAAATTATTTTTGCCTACCCAATCTTGCTCTCCATGACACACAGACACTTAAGTGACAGCAAGCTAGGCGCCTGCTGGGGTGACCGCTCGTGAAGGCTGGGCTTGAACCAGCGACCTTCCAATCACAGGCTTAGCCCACTGAGCCACACGCTGGCCCCGAGAGTTATGCTGCTTAATTTCTGCACATAGAATAAAGGTGTGTTTTAGTCATTTAGCTTGCATTTAGCCACAGTGATGTATCCCTTGGACCTGTTCTGCCTGAGAGGCTCGACTATAAGGAGAGTGCCAGCTGAACTGAAGCTGCCCACTGATTACCTTAGGAATGCGACACCTCACTCCAGCACCCCCGAGCGGGCGCAGGAGATCGGCAGGAATGCGAGTGCTGTCTCTGCAAACAATGCCAGGAAAACGATAGCTTTCAGAGTTAAACAGACAGCATTCTTTCCATTATTAATATGGAAGCCTGATGCTAAATTTCTGTCCAGAAACTAATTTACTTAACTGATTTCTTTTTATTTTGAAGAAAACGAAATTGTGATTCAATATGTTGGGTCGGCAGTGGGTCTTTCCGTGAATTCTATGTGCAGAAATTGAGCAATATAACTATTTCTTCTGTGATTTTTTTTTTTTTTCCCTCCGAATTGAAATAAGGGAGTGATTTCTGTATTCCAAATACTAGTTACCCGAACTCTTCTAGAACCAATACAGCCTTGATCGTTATTCTGTTATCACAGGAATTTTATTTCAAAAAAACATTTCTTGGCCTTTCTCAACTTCCATAGAGTTTCTCAAATTATGAATATTATTATTTTGCTACCTATACCACCACTGTGTGTGACTGTTTATAACAACTGTCCATTACTAAATGCTTTGTCATTTCACTCTCACTAAGCAGACGTTACAGATTTGCTGAAAATACAGAAAATCTGCATTATGTTAAACGTTATAATTTCTGAATATGCTATCTAGCAACAGTGAGTATTCAGGTCATTTCATATTTCTTTAATTCATTAATCATAAAGTCAATTATTCTGCATCACAATGCTGGGTGCTATGACCAGAAAGTTGAGTCAAAGTATTTATGGAATATCAAGATTTTTTTTTAAGATTCTAGCTGTTTCACAATATATGACGTTTTTACTTATTAATTAATTTATTCAAGTTCACCCGTACCATGGCAGGAAGCATTTACATCAGTAAAATACATTTATGAATTGTTTTTAAAAAGGTGTGTTTTTGTAAATTGTTATACAAAATCATTTATATTTAGCTTGATATTATAACCAACATGTTTTATTAGATTAATATATATTCAGCTCGACAGAGACATGTTTTTATTGTATTGTATTGATTATAACTGTATATTTTGCGCCATAGAGACATGATTTATTGATTATTACCATATATTTAGCTTGGAAACAATATGTTTGCTTAACCGGCATGATTTTAATAATCATTAGTGTGATAAATCGATAATATTAAGGGTTTTGCTTACTGATATACATTTAATTGCACACTAAATTATATTACAGGTAATTCAAATTTTCAGGCACAAACGTAAGCAGTAATATAAGGAGTCTGTCACATTACGCTGGGATGACAATGAATCGTAAATTTCTTAGTATTTCACTGAATTAGAAATTTAAACAATACGAACAATAGTTACGAACTTAGCTTCAGTGCCACTGACCTTTCAGTTCCTCTGGAGATGAAGAACCGGGAAGCTGCACAGAGCTTCAGTGATTAGCCTCGCGCCTCCAGGCTCCGCGTAACATGCGTCCTGAGATGGCCTGCCACCTCGACCGGAGCACTCCCTGCCTCATGCCCTGTGCTGCCTTTAAAAGCCATGCATTCAACTGAAAATCTAGAGGTTATTTATGCAAACTTGATACTTGTGTAAATCACTCTGTTCTATCCGGATGTGATGGAACTTTAGAAAGTTCGTCACTCCAGCCAGTCGGATAAACGACCATCACAAAGCTTCCTCCTAAATCTGACGACTGTTTGAAGGAATCTCAGGGGCATTGAGAAGTGTACGCACATGAGAGCCCCCCGCCACACCATACCAACAGAGGGAATGACCTATATGCCATTTCCATGGTGACAGAGTATCCATAAAGCATGGGAAGAGACACCGTCAGAAAGGCTGACATTCAAAGTGCCCAGATTTTTTCATGAAGATGCAGACAAGCATAAACTTTTCAATTATTAAAGCATATTAGCGTGAAAGTACCATGAATCCTTTATTCACTTCCCTGTATCTGGGAAAGGGCCTAATATCCCCTGAATGGTCACATTCTTGGCCAGGACATGATAGCTGACTTGCTTCAGGTCAGTTTCTGATACAGATAATTGGTTAGAGGGGCACCTTTCCTCCCTAATTTGGTACAAACCGGTCACAGCAACAATCACTGGTATGAAAGACAAACTACACAGAAACAAAGACAGCTTTATGATTGCAATTTGTGTAGCACAAATACTTAAATGCCAAAGCTCAGCTTAGCCTTCCGGGCATGCTGTTTTATGTGAGGAATAAAGTAGCACGTAAAGACACACACACATACACCCGCAAAGACAACTAAACAGAAAACAAAGATCTCATAATTACATTTAAATACTAGCGATTAAAGTTGGGCTTTGACATGCTTGACTCAACCAACTTCCTGAAGACGCACATCTGAACCCAGCAGCCTACTTGCCTGTGGGCTCCCATGTGCAGCATTAACTCAGAAAATGAATCTTTGGACAGACACATTGGTACCGTGAACAGGAAGCCAGTGGCTTATGCATGTAGAAGCAAAGTACGTAAAATAGGCCTAATGCTTTTCCATAAGATTAATATCATTGTTAATAAATTGGCCAAATTGTCAAATGGGTTACAGGAGTGATCTTTTATAATTGTTTTTAATTTATGCATAATTGCCATTACATTAGCCAAAGAATAAAAACACACAACACACATAAATCTGTACATGAATTATGAGAAACCATTCAATATCATATATTACAACAGGGGGGCATCCAACTATAAAATCCAGTAGTATTAGTGTTACATGTTATGTGCTTATCCTTTCATGTTTCTTCCCAGGTATCACATACACTATGTGGCTAAATGTTTGTGGACATCCCTGTTAATTAGAGGAACCAGCTAATTAAGCTGCACCCAATTCTGACCCAGGTGTATAATTAAGCACATGCCATGCCACCCCGAGTAAACAATACTGGCAGCAGAAGAGACAGTCACACTGAAGAGGTTAGTGACTTTCAACTTGGCACCTTCATAGAATGCCATCTTTCCAACTAATCGGCTTGCCGAAATTATGCCCTGCTGGAGATGCCCTGGTCAACTGCAAGTGAAGTGATTCAGTAGAAACATCTGGAAATGTTTCAGTTGTGAAGTGGTCGGCCACATAAACCTTATCACCCAACATCAATACCCAACCTGAACATCTGCAAATTCCACCAGCAACGATCCAACATCTAAATGGGAAGCCTTCTCAGAAGAGTGGATGTGCATTTTAGTACCAAAAAGCCGACCAACTTTATATAAATGCCTTTGGTTAAATTTACACTTAATACACCATTAATACACCACAAGCTATTTGTGCCAAGCCAGTTTGAAAGTGGAACAAAGAAGTTATGAATCAGCATCACACCCTGCTCCATGCCACTCACAGCTGTAATGTTTCTTACCTTTGACACACTGTTCCACGGCCTCTAGATTGCGTAAAGTAATCCTCATCAAGCTGGAGTTCAGCATCAGCTCATTCTTGTGGGCTGGCCACATGTCTTCTGGTGCTATGTTGACGAAGAATATGCGGGTGTCGCCCGTGCTGATCTGGCTGTTGCAGATTTCTGGGTCCCCGAAACCTGCTATCATCACCTTGTTGCCTCCATCCAGCCGAAGATCGCTGCCGACCACAGATTTGCCTTTCAGGTAACGCCACACCCTAACCTTGAAGAGACAAGGTAAACAATGAAATTCCAGCTTCTGATCTTTCACGCGCATTCATATCTGTGGTTTTTAATAAGTTCCTTCAACTACACTTTCCAGGTCTGAATCAGAATACTTAACACACCTGCAGGGACCTGCCAGCCTTAAGGCTTTGGCATAACTATGCGTTTCACAGAAGAAAAATTAACGCATGAGTCAAGCTTATGCTGCAGTGTCCATGGCCTTGAGGACTCTAGATTCTAATCTCCAACTGATACATTCCTGCAGCGCAAGAGAAAGAGAATGTCTAAGACCGTCAGTAATCAGTGCAGCCAGATAAATGACCAAACATACACATAGGTTACAAAGCTGTGGATAAAAAGCTAGAGGGGGGTTTGGAGCCTCACCCCGGAGGCTATAGGTACAAGGCAGGGAAAAATCCAGGATGGGGCGCCAACCCATCACAGGGCACGCTAACTCACCGGTTACTCACACATGCAGAAAAAAACCTTACACATCATAAATATAATCACAAAGCCCATTTATGTAGAAAAATAAAAAGCATAGCATAGGTGATGCTATGATCAGAATAAACATGTCAAAAGACCCTATGGCAAGGAGACAGAATAGTGCTATAGTTGCTTATTATTACTATTTATTTTTCTATAAAAGGATCTGACAAGATTATCCAGATATCCAATATTTTCTAGAGATCAACGTCTAGGAAAGAAAAGTCATATCACTGGAGGCTTCAGGAACGAAGGTGTGATGAGGGGTTTTGAAAAATTAACACTACATGCAAAATTAGTTTGATGGAGAATTGCACTGCATCACACTTCTGAATGGAACATACCACTCATTTATTACAAAATATACAGTGAATAAATCTTCAAAAACATCTCATTTCAATATGTCAATATGTTTGAATATAATTTTATCATACAATGTCGCTGTACAGACAAAATTAAATTTAGAATCAATCACTGCAAAAAAAAAAAGCACTTTGGCACTGCCCTGACTTATTTTTCAGAAACCCAGTGTCATTTTTCAAAATATTTACATTTAAATTAGCATCAACAAGTAACCATACACATACAGTATGTACAGGGAATGGAACCCATGGCAGATTCACTGTATTCAAGGTCTATTTTACATCAGACTTACAAATCTCAAGCCATTTAAGCACTACACAACGACAATCTGATTTTTGCCTGAAGCTGGAATAATCCAAAGATAAATATTAGTTAGCAGTCAACATTCAAAAGACATTTCATGATGTTTTGTTTTGTATTAACCATCTTTATAATTAATGTTGTGTACAGATTTAAATTATTATCTAATACTCAGAAAATGCAAATTCATAGTGACCTTTTGACTTCTTAAATGCTCAATATTTATTTTTTATTTACAAATAACCTTTCGATTAAATCACTGCACACATGATCTTTAAATATCACCTGTTACAAAATTTAATTAACTATAATAATTAATAATAGTGATATCATTTGACCGTTTAATACTCACGGACACCGTTTTTGTGTCATTAATGTGTAACTCAAATCCAGACAGGTCCAAACCTGTAGACTTTTACCTTGCAAGAATAGGTGTTGTGCACCGGATCCACGTTCATGATTTCCTCCACGGTCCCGGTTAAAACTACATTGGCCGATTCCTCTCTTTTCTCCAGTTCATTCTCTGGACAACTTCCATGGCTGCAGCGCTGGTACAGAAGCAACACCACAACCACTGCCCACCGGTACAAGTTACCAGTGACCCGTCTCTCCTCTCTGCCCATGGCCATGAAAACTGCTCAGATGCTGTATCTTGGATTTGCAGATCTTCTCACTGGTCTTAAACTGTGGAGTGAAAAAACAAATAACGCAACAAATTATGTCCAAACGCCCACGAAAACCACATCTACTCGATCCTACGGTGTCGCTAAATCCGATGCATCTGTCTCGTTAACAACTTCTCTATAATGCAACAAGCCGAGGAGCACAGCGGAGGTGAGATCCTCCCGCGGGAGAGTGACTGTCGGCGTGCACGCGCTCAGTGTCCCCCTCTTCCACTCTCACTCATTCTCTCCCACTTGAAATGACGCTGTTGATTTGCATGAAATCTGAATTGCTGATAACACTGGTCGGAAGGACGAGCCCTCTTAAATTTGCGTAAAACGCCACCCCGTGGAGAAGGGTGTATAAACATGAGAGAAATACTAAGATGGAACCCCATTAAATGCGAAACATGTCACGGTATTTTCCTTGCAATATACGTTCTGTAGGCTTTTTTCCCGCTAGACTGCTGTGATAATTTCCTCACGTGTTTTTATTCACTGGTATTTAATATCCAATTAATAATTAATTCGAAATGGTACGAAACCCCAGTAAAAATCATAACAAGTTGATAAGAGCTAGGGTAAAAATGTGAGTCGCCCACTGAATAAATATATTCAACTCCTCCTCCTCGTTCCTTTTCGTTGAAATATTTTAATGAGTTTGTTATTGGTTGGTCAATTGATTGGTCGATTGATTGATTTTTGCAGGACTTATTAGAAGCTACTAGTTACAGTCGGGTGTTAAAACTGAAATGTATTTACTGGTGACAGCACAAGTCAGGAAATACCGGCTTCGTTAGACTGTAAATAAATGTGGTTCTACATCAGCTAAGTTTGACTATCAATAATGATTTGATTGTATTTTTTCCACCTGTATCCAGGAGGAAAACTTAAAAAATATGAGCACCAATCATTTGATTCAGCATTAAAGGACCACACAGCATGAGTGCTTTGTGAATACATCACGCTCCTTCCTGCATTTAACCACAAACAAAAATAATTTACTTTGTGATTACACCATTAGTGTCGGACATCATCATAAAAACACTCAGAATCTCATCAGTATTAACTAATCATTATTAAAACCTACCATATACCCTTACTGTAAACCCTATTAGAGCAATCTTCCTAACTTCCTAAATTGCGCTGAATAAAAACATCCTATTTGTCTCTAGACAAGGTGCTGAGAGCAGTCCACATGGATGCTAGCGGATGCGGACTCCAGTGCTCCCCACAGCTGTGCTGAGCTGGGTTGGAGTGGATCTGTTTTCCATGTAGCTTTCTCAGTGTCATCCCACAGATGTTAAATTGGCTTGACGTCAGGTGACTAGGCAGCCCAATGCATTCCATTGGGTTCATTACCACATTGATATAACACTTACTGAACAATCTTAGTCTTGTGGCAATATCCTTCTGGGAAAAAAATGCAGATATGTGCACAGCATGAAAGGCTGTTCCTTTTGTATCAAGATGCGATGCCTTTCGACATCAGGGTGGTGCTCCATGAAGCAGGATTTCTTGCTCAGTTGGATAAGTTGTTGGATTTAAGGTCATCTGGGCTAAATGGACTTTATCTTCGTTCCCTTACATTTATCTCAGACTACCTGAAATTCGACAAGTTATCCGGCTAAGCAAGAAATCCTGATTTGTGGAAACACCCCCCCCCAGGCTGTCAGTTGTCTAACTGTAGATCATCTGTTGTTCTGCTCAGTGTAGGTCGCCCACCTTATGAGTGGGGAGCTATTCCAGACACTGGGACACTTCTGAAATTAATAACAAACCAGCATTGCGATGATGTTCCAAGGCCCTAGCGTCTTATTTTGCCCATTCGCCCTCAATTATCTCATGTTTTAAAATCCCTTTTTACCTGCTTCATCCTCTATACTCAGTTAAGTGGATTTAAGAGGCGTAATCTATTAGCCATCACTGCTTTCAGGTCTGTGAAGAAAAGCAGCAGGACAGTCAACAAATGTGGGTTGGAGGTATCCATATCTCAGCTTTCTACCTGCAAGCAACTCACAATACCTTGTGCCATCCATTCTAATGTTTAGTTGATCAAAGAGAGAGAACAATTATCTTTTGTGCACTTTGGCAACAACCGAAAAATCAACACAACCCAGAAAGCTTGCTTTCAACAATATATGTTCTCTGTTTTCCATAATAGCATGTGGCCTTTTCTCTGGCAGCCCCAGGTCCCACTATTCCCAATATAATAGCACAATAAGGTAATAGTCTAAGACCTAGAACCCAGTGCTTGAGGACCCCCAGATGACCCACATTTTTGCTCCCTCCCAGCTCCCTGTACAAACCTGGATCCCCGAGGACCGGATTGGGAAAAACTATTCTAGGTTATTGTCATTTCATAAACAACAATTTAAAGAAAAACCTGTCTTCCAGGGAAGGTTTTCAGATGTTAATTGAGAAGCGTCTGTTCTTAACACCCCACACCCACTGTAGAAGAATCAGGAACATACTGTATCATTGTCATTTCTCATCCCATAAAAAATCATCTGGAGTAACGCATCGTGGAAGCGCTGGATTAATGCAGAACTGTTTAAGGAGCTTGCGGACTTTGCTGAAGGACCCATATCATCTGTACTGCCCTCCTGACCAGTAAGTGGTCTGTTATTCAGTACTTTACGTTAATATTTATGTTTTGGACAGGAGGATTGAATGGCTATTTATAACAGTTTATTCTTAGTGTATTAAATGATTATAGTGATTTTAAAATAAAAAATCATAATATTGTAAAATCAAAAAATGCTTGTCAAAAAATCAGCCTTCAAAGGGGATGTAAACTGAAATTAAATAAACACCTATGATTCCTATTGCAATGAAGTTATTTTGCACACTATAATTATATATCAGACACTTAAAGGTCAGCGCCTCCCAATCAAACAGAACTGCTTCAAGTTTACAAGCCACATCGTCCACTCAGATCACAGAACGCAGGCTTACTGGTCATTCTACATATAAATAAAGTGACAGTTGGCGGTAAAGCATTCTGCTGCAGGGCCCCTATATTGTGAAATGTTTTGCCAGCCTATGTTCGGGATGCCGAATCAGTCTCAGTTTTTAAATCTCACCGGAAGACCTCACTTTAGCTTACCCACAACTTAACTTATGATACACCGTAACTATGGCTACTGGTGCTGCTGTACATTTTTATCTACTATGCTTGTCCATTATTATGTTAACACATGTTCTGACCACCTGTGCTTTCGGTCTTCCTTCCCATATGTGTGGATGGTGCCCAGGGTGGCCATCAGAGCTGGAGTCCTGGTTCAGTCCCATGGAAGGGTGACATTGTGAATGTGACCTATGAACTATGACATCGTGGGTGCAGGCTTCAATCTGCCACCCTACACAGGCTGGGGTGGAGAACTGACTCATTGATGGACTTTGGCTTTGACCTTGACCACAGTTTAGACCTTGCTTTTAGCAAGCAAGCCTTGCACCCCCAGAAGTTTTTTTTCTCCCTACTTGGGAGATTTTGGTTCCTCTCCTCTGTTGTCATCTGGCTTTCTTCCTTTCATTTCATTGTCTTCCGTTTTTCTTGTTTTTTTTTTATTCTTCTCGCTTAATAATGTTGTAATGTATCACAACACACCCATGTAAAGTGCCCTGGGGGGACTCTCTTGTGAATGGTGCTCTATAAAAATAAATGTAATTAAATTATAGGTAGCTTCTACAAATGAAGCACGTACAGCCAAGTTGTTCCATGCTTATATACAGAGGATACACAAAACAATGGAAATGCTTAGCAATATATTTCTTTCAAGAACTGAATAAGGAGTACAGCCACCCTTCTCCTTCAGACAAATCTTGAACTGCGTATAGTTGTATCTTGAACCCCTATCCATCCATTTTCTGTAACCACTTGTCCTATTCATGGTTGTGGCGGGTCTGGAACCTATGGGTCTAAAGCAGGGAACAGCCCAGGATGGGGCGCCAACCCATCACAGGGCACACTCACACCTACGCCCAATTTGGTATCCCCAATTAACCTCAGAATGCTATTGGACTGTGGGGAGAAACCGGAGTATCTGGAGGAAACCCCACGAAGACTCGGGGAGAACATGCAAACTCCACTAACATGGATTGCTTTGCATCAAAATATCCTGCTGGTAGTTTCTATTCAAACCCCACACACAGCAGAGACTCGAATCCTGGTCCCACAGGTGTGGGGGAACAGTGCTAACCACTGCAACACCCTGCCACTCTGGGATCTAGCACCATTCATCAACAACAAACATTCATTCAGTGGAGATGGAAATCTACTTCATATTCTGCACTTGGGAACTACCCATAAAGTTTCAGTTTAATTTTGATATGATAATTGCATCGGTCATGGAAGACATTCAGCTTTATCTGGCTGCTCATTAAATCGGTTTTGACTGTGTTTAGCTGGCTAAGGGAGGGCACTACCATCAGGAATATAGGAGCATCTTGTCCAGAAAACTGTACCATATGGTGCACCTCTTGTAACATGGCGTTACGCTACATGGCCGCTGTATGACCGTGCAGAGCAGGCACCGTGACCTAATGACTCTCGCAAGGCGACTGCCCATATCAACAAACACTGTGGACTGAAAGCATAAAATATGACTCTTCGGTTTATTTTTTTCCACTGCTCAAGGCTCCAGGTTTCCCCAGCTTTGTGAATCTTACCGCATAAAGTTTTAGCTGAAACTGGGTCACAGAGTTATAACAATCTTGTTAAGTGTCCATCTGTCCCTGCCGGTGAGTTTCAGCTTGTCTCAACTCTTCCTCTTTCCCGAAACAGTCTGTCCTTGTTTGGTGTATGCTGTCATAATTTTTGAGAATTTTTTGCTCCCCATGACACGATAATTTGCGTTTTTTGCGACCGATGCACCTGCAGTGGGACTAGCATCTATTTGGCCTTTCTGTTAGTTACCTCACGTTGCACTGAAAATGCACACTGATGACTGTCAGGCCTATTTTATACTTGACACATACTGCTACCTGGCATTCAGTGTAACATGACTTACCTTTTTTTGGTGCTTGTAATTCTGATTTAGTTACCTACAAGTTAAACCTATTTCATGTGCTCTTTCCATGATCTTGTTTACCCCTGTATACTGGCAAGCATATCCAGGTCTTGTAAGGACAACATTTCTCAAGGTAATGTTCTACACAGATGTGTATACATGGAGTTATATAACAGGTAGAGAATGTCTTCTAGAGTGAATATTACTTCCTGAATGAGTCAGTATCAAGTAACCTCATGCCTGAGAAACATAGCCCAAAATCCAACACAGTCCTGTCCTTGCGATTCACTCAGAGGCATATCCAGATGGAGGTATATCTTACAGTCACGTCTTTGTGTTTCTTGTGTACAATGCCATGGCACACTACCTGGCTTAAGCTATTGTGAAGAACCTCACTTAGAAACTCTCCTTCTGTATGTATTTTTCATGGATGAATGTGCCCCACATGTTAGCGAATTATACCAGGAGACTGTGGTCACTGCTGTATTGCTGAATTAAACTTGAATGGAGAGGATTTTATAACACAGGCGTGAAGAGCAAAGTAAGCCATAGACGGCGTTCTGTTGACTTTCCATATAAATGAGCTTTTCCCAAAACACACAAAGCATTAGATTTCCCCATTCTGCCTGCCCACAAGTGGATGAAGCCATTGAAGTTGTAAGCAAACATGCTCTAGCAGCTGGTTAAATCAAAAATACATGTTTGAACCACATTTGGGTTTTGGTTTTTCAGCCAGATAATTCAGATTATATATGTATATTAGATGTGTGTGTGTGTGTGTGTGTATATATAGATAGATAGATAGATAGATAGATAGATAGATAGATGTGTCTAGTAGCGGATGAAACCTATAAAGAATCAGTCAATTGATATTTTATTTAAAACAGAAAATTAATAAAATAATTAATGTTAATCTATAACATGTTAACCATAGCTGCACATAAGTTATATATTGGTGTAGGACAATAAAGTTACCAAGAATTTACTATTGTAATGTTCCATGTTAGGTGGCAAGGTAGCCTAGTGGCTGGCATGGTCGGCGCTGGTTTTTAACCCTTCCTCCACACCGTCGATGTGGAAAGGGTGTGTTCCCCTCCTTGTTATGCCAGCTTCCTCTGGGTATAAGTCTAGCGCCAGCCCTCTGTGACCTTCACTAAGATAAGCAGTTTCGAGCTGGATGGCTGGATGCTTAACGTGCTACTGTTCATTTTGAGTATCAAAAAGAAGATAATGCATCCATGAGCTGTTATCCAGCACAGGGCTGAGGTGGGAATGGAGCATATCACTGGAAATAAACAGGAGAAGACAGGGAACGCCTGAGATCGGACTGCAGCACTTTGCAGGGCACACACCATACCACACACACACACACACACACACACACACACTCTCACTAACATATATGCACACTCAGACACACACACACACACACACACACACTCAGGCACACACTCACACACAGTTACATGTTTTGGGAAATTCAGAGATACCTTTTCACACATCTGCATGTTTTTTCAGCTGCAGGAGGAAACAACAAAATGCTGTGGAAACCCGTTCAAGCACAGGAGGACACAGGAAGGTCACGGGGAGGACATGGGGAGGACACAGGGAGGACACGGAGAGGACATGGGGTCACACAGACAGCAAGAAACCTGTGTGAACATAGGAGGACACAGGGAGAACCCGGGGCCACACAGACAGAAAGAAAACTGTGCGAACGCAGGAGGACAAGGGAGGACCCAGAGCCACACAGACAGCAAGAAACCTGTGCGAACACAGGAGGACACAGGGAGAACCCGGGGCCACACAGACAGAAAGAAAACTATGCGAACACAGGAGGACACAGGGAGGACCCAGGGCCACACAGACAGCAAGAAACCTGTGCGAACACAGGAGAACACGGGGAGGACAAGGGGCCACACAGACAGGAAGAAACCTGTGCGAACGCAGAAGGACACAGGGAGGAAACGGGGCCACACAGACAGAAAGAAACCTGTGCGAACGCAGGAGGACACAGGGAGGACACGAGGCCACACAGACAGCAAGAAACCTGTGTGAACACAGGAGAACACAGGGAGGACACGGGGCCAAACAGACAGGAAGAAACCTGTGCGAACACAGGGGGACACAGGGAGGACACGGGGTCACACAGGCAGCAGGAAACCTGTGCGAACACAGGGGGATACAGGGAGGACACGGGGCCACACAGACAGCAAGAAACCTGTGCGAACACAGGGGGATACAGGGAGGACACGGGGTCACACAGTCACACAGACAGCAAGAAACCTGTGCGAACACAGGGGGATACAGGGAGAACCCGGGGCCACACAGACAGAAAGAAACCTGTGCGAACGCAGGAGGACACAGGGAGGACACGGGGCCACACAGACAGCAAGAAACCTGTGCGAACACAGGGGGATACAGGGAGGACACGGGGTCA
>JAAGVU020000123.1:17650663-17672079 GCA_011763525.2 Mormyrus iriodes | reverse complement strand
AGCTACACGGTGGCCAGGTGAAACAAGAGGTAGACCAGACACACGGAGGAACACCACGGAGGGAGGGGGGATCGGCAGATGCCGATCATGACAGATCTCATGTTTGCTCATCAGTAATGAATCGTGACTCATTTTTTATCTGAAGTAGTGACTATATCTGTTTCATTTGTACTTCAATAGTGACTGTAATATTTATTAGTAAATATTTGTGCCCCATCAAGTAAAGCATTACTGACTACAGACGGAGCTACTGATCTACATAGGGCTGAAGAGCAAAAATAATGTGAATACCAGCATATTGAATGACAGAAGATAGCACTATACACAGAAATACACACTCGTTTCTGGCCTGTTTGTTGCCGGCACGCCCAGGGTGGGCTGAAGAGGCAGGTGACCTTGGGCGGCCAGATATTTTCTCTTCTATATCTAACTACAGAGATTTGTTTCCTTTACATGTATAATACCTTTTATTCACTATTCATTTACACTATTGTTGCCCTAAACTGTGGAATGTCAGTAAAGTGCAATAGTTGTTTCATTCTTTAAACACTATAGGCAGCCATGTTGGTAAAGGTGCTCTGTGACAATGAACTGAATAATACTGGGATATTAGCGTACCTACTTTTAATATATATCTGCAGTTGATTATATTCTTTAGTCAATGCTCGCGATCTTTTGTTTTATGTACTCTTCACTGACCTACATGCCCCTGACAAAACATTCTGCTGAATTTGCGAATGTAACTCTCAATAAAGTACGTTTCCATTGAACTCAAATATCTTGAGTTGTCGCAGCTTGTTTCGGTTCTTGCAAGTGAAACACCTGAAATACAATATCATGAGGAATATTACTAAAATCTAAACTTAAAAAGTTTAAAGTTCCTTGTAGGATAACATAAGTACCTGTTTTCACACACTGCTCAGCTGTTAATGCTTGTCTCTTTAGAAAGATTGTGGGTGTGGCCTAAGTATAAAAACGATACACTCCAGGTTTGACCTTACTTGATGTTATGATTGGTTGGACTGGTTCAGTGGGCGGCACCTTTGTCCCCCACCTGCAGGATGGAGAGCTTGAAGACCAACTCCACTCTACAGCCATCTGCATGCTTCCACTCTGTTGACGGGTTGCCTCCGGGTAATCCACTTCCTCTTTCTGTCCAAAAGCATGCAGCTAGGTAAATTTTTGACAGGATATTGTTCCCATGTCTAGAAATGGCTGTATGTCACCCCCCATGACCCTGTTCTGTTAAATGGTTCTTATTCGTGTTTAATAATGTTATGGTGCAATATGGCAATTTTCTTTCTGAACTGAGTAAACACTTATGCTGGCACATAAATTATATTCTATAAAAAGAACAGTTAAAATTTATTTTTTGCAAAGATTTTTTGTCCGTGATTGGGCAATTTCTTTATTTCTTTCGGGATATTATTGTGTGCCATCCTACCTCGCCATTTCTGTAAAATTGTGGGAAATTCTACTGCCCTGCATTGTTTTCCTGCCCATTAACAGAGCCACCCCAAAGGGGAAGAGCTGTTTCCCCAGTCCTCCTCTGCCTGAGGCCCTGGCTGAATTACTGCTGTGGAGATCTATCCTCCTTCCAGCTTCTGTGGAAATGGTGTGACAGGAGACAGCAGCTGTTAGTGTTGCTGGAATGGAGTCTGTAACGTCCTCCTCTCTGTCGGATAGGTTTGTGTAATAACAAGCTAACCCTGACAGATACGAGCATTCCCTTTCAATGCTTACAGTTTCCATACCCTCATTTTCCAGAAACTTCTTTTATCACTTACAAGGTACTGTCTGGAATGACATCATTATTAAGATTCAAGATTTTATCACTCTGCTAATTACTACCTCATACTAAATAATTCTATTTTCTGCACAGCAAAAAACAATGCCTGAGATTATCCAGGACAGGGACCGTTCACTTGTTCTTCAACTTCAGGTGTAAGTGATGTGTGTCTGCCACTCACGAAGACGGAGGGTGAGGTAGCCTTGCATGCAGGACGGCTGGAGGCTTACTTCTGCACCGACAACTTCTTTATGACTCTCCTCCATGCAAGAGAGCATGACCTGTAACCAGGCTGCGCTGGGGCCTCTGGGGGCGGCAGCTGCATGGTTTGGGTTCTGAGCCGTGATTAAGGGTCATCCTGTTCCTTCTAAAGGCCTGTAAGAGCCCGAATGTCCGGCCTGCTCCGCAGGGTCTCTTTAGAGGAGCTGATGTGTGTCCAACAGGCTTAGCCAATCACAGGGGGCATAGTGGGCCCTCCGGGGGGGAGTCTGGAGTTAGGAAAACCCCTCCAAACTCCTTGGACTCCCAAGCTAAGCTCTCTTACCCTCATCACCTGCTGTGGCAATCCCCTATTGATAACATATGAACTCTATACAGCCCTCAGAAGTACTGCCACTCCAACGAATCAGCTTCCATCACTAGCCAATCATTTGTAAGAACCTTATCAATGTTATCAGGTTATGCTGAATGTGGTTCCAATACTAAGCCTATATGTTCTTATGTAACAAAAATAAGGCCTCATAAGATGTCATGTTTGCAATAGTGGCTCTTGGTAGCAACAAAATAATTACAGCTTCACGTTAAACTATAGCCTCACTCTTCTGACCTTGAATCCAATAACGTCCGACAGCTTGAACTGTCCACTAGATTCATATGAGAAACTATGTGACATGAATCTATGAGAAGTGATGTGCCTTGAAAAATGTTTTCCAGTAAGTCTACTTTCAACCCTGACCTGGACACGTGAAGAAGATGGATGGATGGATGGTTGGATAGATGAAGAAGTTTTGACTGAGTTTATAATATCGAGAAGGATTTCAAAGAAACAGAAAGACATTGTCAACTATAATACATAAATACTTCCTAAAAAGCTTTGTAGAACATCAGTGCTGATCCAGTCTTAGCAAATTCTGTTGTGTATTCATCAGCAATAAAATAACTTTTGTGAACATTGTGCCACAAATGCCCAGTGAAAAAATCAGGATTATAATCAAATCAGTGCATGCAATGACGTGGTTACTTCCACATCCCGAACTCCAGCACTCCAGGGTCATTTGGATCAAACTTCGGAGTAGCATTGATGGTGACTATTGTGCCAGCAGCGGATGAAGAAACAGACAATAATGGAAGAAGTCAGGGTGCATGGAGTAACGTGATTGCAACTTGCTTGTTAACCTAACAAGTAGGTGATCCATTCATCAGATAATCCTTTCTTGCCTCTGTTCAGAGAATGTGCCCGATAATCCATGCCCAGCCGACCCAGAAGTGCCTCTGAATCCCTCTACCAGGCTTTTGTGCTGAGAAATAAGCCATCAAATACAGGTCCCAACCGTAACGAGGACAGGCAAAGCATCCTGCAATTCCTCTTCACCTTTTTTTTAGCAATGGTTTATATATTTCTGTCTTTCCACATGGACAATAGGAAGGCTGTCGGAGGGACTGTGGTTAAAGGTCACTCTTACTTCATTTCAGTTTACGTGTAATAATATTATTCTGTTTCGCTTGAATCCCATGTTTTACATTCCATATATAGAGCTTTTAGTCAATTACTTATCATCCATAACCAAATCTCTCGAACTGTCAAGACTATTTTTACCAAAGCTGGACAATAAATTTTTTTTGATACGGTCCGTCTCTGTGTAATGACTGATTCCTTTGTCCTTGTGTGCATCCTGGGTAACTCTTTAAATGTGCAATGCATAATTCAGTGCATTTCTGAACTGTTTAAGGCACTCCTGGCAAACCCAATAGAACAGCCTCAATATTGTATTTCTGATGATTATATACTTGCTTTTGCATCCATAGCATTGTCCTTTAAAGTGTCTGACCCATCAGGGCCTGTGCCTATAAATTAATTCTGCTAAGTAGCCACATTCAAACTCAAAATATTTACCTCTTCACCACTGGTCAAGGAGTCACTTAGACCTGCCCAATAGAGGTTCATCTCTCCTAGGCCACAAAGACTCTGAGTGTGCCACTTCCAATGGCAGCGCTGACCTCTAACCCTCACAGGCTACTGGAAGCATTTGTCCTGTGGTAATTGGACAGAAGGACCCTTTCGCTCCTCATTTAACCTTTTCAGCGAAAGTTCTTTATTCCTTCCTTTGCACAAAGGGCCCGGTCCTGAGCCAGTTGTCACAGGCCTATCCCCTGCTCCTCAGAGCGGGCCTTTGAGGGCCGTGGTAAAGCTGGAGTGTGCTGGCCCAGGGCCCAACAATGGCAGGGTTAGTGACCCCTGTGCTCCCCGGTTCACAGCTTTGTACTGGGATTAGAGGGCAGCTCCGGCGGTGGCTAGCTATCACTCCATCACCCTGCTAGAGAATGGAGCAAACACTTGTTAGAGGGGTCTCTCCTTTTGCTTGTCTCTTTCAACATTTTTCATCATTAACCACGAGTGGGTGTTAAGGCGGGTTTGTTGCGGCCACGGAACGCATAACCAAGGCACTATATCTCACTCTGAAACAGCAGAGTAATCGCCACAGCTAAACAATGCTGGCATATCAAAACATACATACAACACAATATATGCCTTGTATTAACTTATGGCATTTTTGCTGTCATCAACTTATTTCGAAACCGGACTTTTTATGAAGGTGCCATTGATGCTGTATTAACTGTAGATACTCAATGGCTGTTAATCCCATTAGTATTTTAACCATGCAGAGTCATCATGTGTGATGGCTAATTATTACTGTTGTCTGCATACAGGAGACATGATGTATTGATGTTTCTGCACTTCCGGCAAACGTCCGACAACCGAAATTATTCTGTCAGGGTATGTTAGCAAAATTGCACGATAATTTTAATGCTTAGATGGTCCGATCAAACAAATGGCCGCCCATATTACCTGTATTTTGAGAAATCGGGGTAAAGGCAGACATCAAATAAATGCAGGAACGACAGTGAGAAGAAATGTTGCTGATATTTCCTCCTAAAATCCTCTAGGAGCTGGATCCCCGCTGACCAGCACTGTCGCCGTAGCGATAGCAGCAGTGTGGTTCAAAAGTGTCCTGCTGATGGGCTCTCTGGTGTGCTGCTGGAGCTGCCTGTGAGAGGCGCACAACCATATGGGGTAAAAAAGGAAGTTACACGGAAGCTTCTGCTGCCGATGCACTGACCAGATGGGCATTGTCCCGGCCCGCTCTCCCTGCTCTCAATAGCGCGTGACGGAATCGTACAGTATTGTAAACTGTCTTTCACGGTCTTGCGGGCTCCCCAAAGGAGAACTCCTCCTGTCCTCTTTATCTCAGTGCTCAAAAGGCTTTTTAGGGTTGCCCTTTTGTCCCGTGCTCCTTTTTGTGGCTTCCCTTTTCTTCGGCTTGTCATCTTCTCCACTGTGCTTTTGAATGATGCCCTAATTGTTAAGGAACAGCCAGGTCACTGGATTCTGCAGGCCTTCTCATACATTCGGCCTTATTTTGTCTTATACGCCCTGGTCAGTGGCCAGTACTGTTTTTATGTTTCTCCACCTAAAAGTGAAACATCTGAAAAGCAGAGATAGCTAAAGTTTACGAAGACTATAATTATTACCTGACAATATTCTGACTTTCTGCTTAAATATAACGGCTTGAGTGCTATGTGAACACTCAGCGACCAGTATATTAGGTATCCCACTTGATAACACTCTGCTCCTGCAAACTGCAAATCATGTGAGTGCAACTAAATATATACAGCATGGAGATGGGGTAAGAGGTGCATTTACCGTTTGGCTAAGTACTAGAACATCTAAGATGCGTGATCTAAGTGATTCTGGGTATGGTGCGGTGTGATTGTTGGTGCTAGACGTGGTGGTCCCATCACCTCTGAAACAGTCAGCTTCCTGAGATTTTCACAAACTGTGTAGTCTAGAGTTCACAGAGAATGGTGCAATAATCAAGAAACAGCCAATCAACGACAGATAAAGCTATCAGGAATACTACATGTTCAAAATCAGCAACTGAAAACAACAGTGGTGTTCAGAAAGACGTTTCTATCTGCTGGCAAAAGTGGGTCTTATAAGGTACTAGTTAATGAGCCTGATAAACCCCTCTAACAATTTTTCGTTCGAGGAACGTTTACCAAATGTTACGATTAAGGTTCAAAGCTTCCAGCGTCCCTAGCATTCCCCAAACCTTATCCCAATACTATAAGTATTACTACAACTAAGACTCAGACAGTTTAATCAAATGAAGGGCGTGATAGAGAAGCAGGGAGCACTGGTGCTTTATACATCAAAGGTCAGGGGTTTGAGGCTGGACAGTGTGTTTGAAGCGTACATATATAGCACTCTTCTAAAATAATATTTCATTATAGCACAAAATTTTTCAACATTCATTGTGCTAAAAGGATATTCAGGTAATAATTTTATAAACGTGACATTGACAGAACCTTTGCTAAAATGCAAAAAATGGAGATAAGGTTCCATTAACATTACAGTAACAATATTCTTTACTAACTTTGTGAAGACCTTCAATCAACTTTGACTAAAGTTCTTAACATTCCCTGCTAGCTGGGAAGTGTCCACGCAATGTATGACTTGCAGCACAGGTTGGTTTCACTTCCACTGGTAGCTCCCATTGAGCTGTCTCCTACTTTGTCCAAAGTGATCTACAGCCCTTTGAAGGATGCAGACCAACACAGCTGTGTACCCAGGAAGCAGTGTGGACATGGTGCCCGCCCATTGTATAATTCCTGTAATCTGCATATAACTTGGTTGTATTCTCCCTTTTCCATTCTAACCTTTGCTCTCTGTTTGCCCATCTGAGGATTTTGAATGCTGACACCTCGCACTGCATCATGCCTTTCCTATCGTCACCTCCAGCTCTGCCCATTGGCAAATGGACTTTCTAAAAATTCAGGAGCGACGCCTTCCTTTAACCCCAACAAGCAACTGCATTTCTGTTAATCTCTTTGTGCATTGCTTACAGATACAGCTTTGCAATGTACTATAACCGTGGCTACTATTTGTTAAGAATCGGCATGGAGGATGATCCTCGGAGCAGCTTGCAAGATACTTTATTGCAAACTGAACATAGAAAACCCTTAAAATAAAAGGGACCACAAGGCGTCAAACGAAGGCAGGGAGATACGTAACTAAGACTAACCACTAGCACGTAGGTAAGAGTCACACTCCAGTAACATTTACAACACATACTAGTGATGGGACATATAATACCAAGACTTTGGAGCTCATAAAGTCAAAGTGAAGCCCAGAGACTCGGAGCTGGGAGTCGGCGCTTGCTTTGTTTATACAATATCACGTGACCGATGACGTCCCATTCGTTCTTTGGTGTCAGAGCTTTCGAATTCTGTCGGCTCTTCAAAACGTTTATAAAAGCGAGACGAAACCTTCGGGCATCGCGGGGTTGTTTTGCGGTTGGAGAGACTGATTGCTACACAGTTCGTATTACATGCGACACCTTTCGGTTCATTATAGAAAGTGACTATGGAAATGGCAAGAGATCCTCCAATGTTTGGAAGTAGTTTGAGTTGATGTCTCCCAATAAAGTGAATGAATAATGATATGTCAAAATGCAAATTTAGTTATTATTATTGTTGTTATTGTTATTATTATTTAGTTCCTTTGTTTGTTCAGTGGGATCATTCTCGCCTGCCACGGCGGAGGCAGGGTTTCCATTCCCTTATCGTAAATCGCTTTGGATAAAAGCATCTGCCAAATGAATTAATGTCAATTATTATATCCGTATCATTTATCAGTATCCTACTGGCCAGGTTTGCATTGCTCCAAACATCTGCCATACGGCAATAACATCCGCGGTGTGCTAAATATCGTTACCGTCATGGGACTGTCAAGCCGCACGCCACGGCGTTGACACCTCATTCTCTCTCCTGTCCCCTGCCTCCCATCTCCCCATCTTAAAAACTCCCCTTTAAACCCCAACAAGTGAAAACGGTCACACCATCATTGCTGCACCCAATTGGCAACAATTTAACAACAATTAATGAGTTTGTCCCAGATCCATCACAGGCAACATAATGACTGAAAATACATACAAGAAAACCAAAAGAAACATAGTATTTTTTTTAGATTATATTCAACAAAACACAACCAAACCCTGCTGTTATACCAGCCACATTATTCATTCGATACGAACGCATATAGACTTCATTTTCAGATTGTCCGAACCGTTGCCAAAACCCATCAGGGGTCTCTCTATGTTTGAAAAAAAGGTTCAGAGACTTGAAGCACTTTATGAGGAACACCCGAAAGCTCCATGAAGCATCATCGGCCCATCACTAACACATTCCTGAAAACAAATGCGACAAAGGCTCACCTTTACCTTCACGTAACAAGTGGGGAACAAACACACAGCACTAGCATTAACAATACTCGCAAGGATCAACAGAGGAACAGGGTATGGGCAGGCATTTATATACATAGGACTTTTCAGCAACAGACAGATATGGATCATTAACACACTAGGGACTAGGAAAACCAAGGAACAGATGAGGGTAATTATCAAATACTAAAGGTTAAAACCTTAGAAAAAAAGGGCTACAGAACACTACTCAAAACCTCATACAAACAGGAATAACCACAAAGGTATAAAACAAGAATACAGGTAACAACAAGGATTACTCAACAGAATCTAGGGCACAAAACATGAAATGTTCAACAATTAAGGCTGGTCTCTGACCAGCCTTGAACCTACAACAAAGAAAATACTGTATTGGTAGCTACATGCTTAGCCCATTCAGCCACACAGCAGCCCAGAGTGCAAGCTAACACACTAGGAACAGGTTTACGCCAGAACTGCGAACATCGGGAATATGGGATGGCCAATGACATCTGGTGGCCAAATGGGGAAATGACATACAGACAGGGACTGATCCTGGCACTAATATTCATTTGCACCAGCAATGAACTTCTACCTCGGTTCATATCCTCTGTTGACTGCATAGCTTTTCATTATCATAGTTACCATCTTCCATTTTCTTTAATGAATTGTTGGCCTAGATGGATATTGCTAACTATCTGACTTCACATTGTCCCTTGCTGGTGCATATCCAGGCCAACCAAGGAAGTTGTCCTGGGCCGAGCTGGGAGGGCAGTAAAGACAGTGATCCTCATGCAGGGGGACCCGTTGCAATATTTTTGTCTCGGACCCAGAATTTATGCCGGCCTGCGCACATCCTATGATATCTATTGCCTTATCAACCTCTTTTTTATCCACCAGATTGACTACTCTAGTGGTTCTCAATCCTGTTCCTGGCACCCCCCCCCCCCCACTCGCCAGAATGTTTTCATTCCAGCCCCACCTTAATCAGGCTTATATGGTCTTTAATAGGCTAATAATGAATGTGGCAGGTTGAAAGCAGTGTGGGCTGGAATGAAAACATTCTGCCGGGGTGGTGGGGGGTGCCAGGAACAGGATTGAGAACTACTGGACTACTAAGTACCGTAGGTTGACACAGTATTTATGACAACTATCCTACTCTCCCACTTCAATAGTAACAGACATTAGTCCACTGGCAAATATAATTCTATATAATTCTTCTTCCAGTCACATCATGTCACCATAGAGGAGACAACTGCCAATATGAAAAAAATGCATGGTTCATATAACGCTACCAAACATTTTTCTTATTTCAATTATATATGATAACACATGATGTTTTTATATGTTCACTACAAGTCAGTGTTGTTTCTAGTATGATTATGACCACATTCATACAAAAACACACTTGACATGTAAGACACTCAAGGGAAAAGCCGGTAGGAAAAATATCAAATTGTTACATGAACTTAACATTTTACCATACATGATAACACATGGCTTTAGTAGGAAATACATGTTTATTGCTTGTGGTTTCTTAATAAAAATGTATATTGCTATTATATTATTCAATAGAAAAAGGATGTTTCCTTTTCAAAATACGCAATCTACTTGTGTATAAACACTGTCCATGATTCAATTGAGTTCATTGATAAGAATAATCCATAAAACCTAATACTGACAAAACATTAATTTGATATGTATTTTGCAGGAATAAAGGACATATATGTCTAATGACACATTAAGTTTAAATAAATTGAATATTTACTCTGAGTGTCATGTAAAGAGTAATTTTTAAAAAACTTTTCCATATGGGTGGTCAGACCTAAAGGCATTTGGAATAAGGTAACCTGGACCAAAGTTCTGACACTGCTATCACCAAAATGCATTTCCTTGTCTTTCTTCCCCTCACATGGTTACTATCCCGTTTGTGTCATGCTCCACACCAGCTCCCTGTTAGCCTTACGTTAATAAACCTGCAGTGACACAGGCTTCTGGATGCCGTTCTTCCTCAAGTTGTTCTCATAGTCTGTAGTATGTCTCTCCAGTAATACGCATCAATTGCTAAATTAAAAACCCTGAAAAATCTTTGCCTATTTGAGTGCGATTATGTCCCATGTGTTAAATAGAATTAAACTGTCCATCTGTGGTAAAGGATTCCCCAGCCACATGAAACCACAGGTTGTTACTTCAGATGTCCATCTTCAACAACTGCTTATCCTGTACCGGTTTGTTGCAAGCCTGGAACCTATCCCAGAATGCACAGTGCAGGTGGGCAGCAATGTGCTGAGCCCATAAGCCACCCATGCACTCCATACAAAAAAGTCATTATTATTTTTGCCAACTTAATAATTACATCAGTCCACAATTAATTCAGAATTGCTCAGAACATGTAATTCACGTTTCGTAACGAAAGATCTGTGAAATCAAGGCCGATAGCTTCAATGCATCGGCCGTTTGGCACAGAATCTACCTCAACAGGGCCGTAATTGGGTAACTTTTTACTGAGAATGGATGAATAACGTGTTTTATTTGCTTTGAATGAGGTCTGTTTAGATGTTAATGGTCAATACCGTCATCTGGGAAGAGTTTTGCAATGCTATTTCATTCAAATGAAAAGTGTATGAAAAAAAGTATTATTAGGGATAACAAAGTTAAGGAGCTTCATCCAAACAGATGTAAATAAAATTCTCTTTTTGGAGGATTAAACATCTACGCCGAAAGGGCAGAATAGGATGTTTCACATTTCACTTGAAAGAATGCCTGGTAAACTGATAAAGTATGTTTCGATATGGGCAAGAAAGATGGATAGGGGACCGGCATTTCCGCGGAGCCACAGCGAAGGAAAGCTTGGGACCTAGTCCAAAAAAATTGTTGCTTTGTTCACAATAGCTGATGTAAGCTATTTTGCTGCAAAGGAGACTGTCAGGGAGAGATCAGCCATGTCTGCTTGTGACCCACCCTACTGTTCAGGCACTATAGCAAGATATTGGCAACACAGAGCACTACAGAACAAATGGGAGGAGATGACAGGTATTGCGACTGCCCTGTTTACCTTAATGTGCCCTTCACCCAGCAACTGGGGGCATATGCCAGGATCAAATGGGCCTCACAGATGCAAATTTCAGACCCCCGTTAGGCACACTAAATGACAATTAATTGGTTCCCATTCAGGGCTGTTGTCAGCACACTGTCCTCTTACCTCTCTCTCACTGGGTTCAGACCTTGCCTCTCCACAATACCTGCAGTCAATCAGCAGAGTCTTCCCACACTCTGAGAGATGAAAACTGCCATGCAGAGTGAATGAGCTTCACCTCAAAGGGCATAAAGGGGGAGAAAAGAGCGGGAGAAAGCAAACCGTCCTCAGAAATGCATGTATACCACACACACCCCTACCCCAATCAATGAAGAATGCATTGATAGAGTAGGACCCCTACGTAAGGGCCCCACTCTGATTTGTTTCTGTTTATAATGACTGTCTATCTGTCTTGTTGCCTGCTCATAGTGACTGGGTGCACCACACTGGGAGGGTGGAGTGCTCAATGAATATGTAAAACACCAGAGGTTGTTTTATGTGTGAAGTACCACTGCAGAACAGATTCAGATTTTAGCCTGCTTAACAAAAGGGCAGCTAGCGCAGGCTGTGTAAAGTCCTCAGTGGGGTCCTCAGGATGTCTCTTCTTGGGGCTACTATACTAAGTAAATATTTTCATTATTATCATTTTGAAAAGAGCTGTGCTTTTTTCAGAATCATGGTAATTCTGTATTTCGTCAATATTATGTTATTCTGAGACAAGGTACAATAAATGCAATATACCAACTAGTATGACTGCTTTTCTAGTATAACAATATTTAAAATATATTTAATAAACGAACATAAAATGAAGAAGAGAGACAAAGATTTAGCTAAGAAGATTGATACCCATTTTTTGTGATTGTTTATATATACATATATATGTGTTTGTGTGTGTGTGTGTGTGACCTTTGGTGAAAGATGGACATCTATGCACATATTTTACTATTTTAACCCTTATTCAGATTTTCTTGGATGAGCACACTGCCGCCGAATCCTCCTGTCTAACAGCACCCCCCTCACCAAATAAAAAACCGTGCCAATACCGGTCTCAATGCCCTTGATTACCTGCTTGGGTCTAGGCACTTTAGTTGAACAAATGCATGTATAAGACTCGCCTTCTGTTGCCCACATGGTCCTATATCACACAACAACAATGTGAATGATAACTTGCAAATCATGTAGCATTTAAGACGTAGAAAACACATGAGGTATTTTCCTCTTTCTGTGTTCGGGACCTCCCAGGAAGTCGCCTTTCAGTCTGGAATGAAACACATCCAAGCTGTTTCAGAGGAGTCATTCCTCTGCTTTACTGTGAGAACTAAGGATTCCACTGCTACTATGCCTCCATGTAAACAATAATTACCTTAAAAAAGATTCAAGTGACTAGTTTAGGGGAAGACAATACAGGGCCCGTCCTTCAGAGCCATCCTGCTGGGTGAGAGCTCCAGGCCCGGACCAGCCCGATCCCAGCTCCCCACACCAGTACTGCCATTGTGGCACGCACAGCTCAATGGTCACGCTGATCAATTCAAACCCTGACAACAGCACACTAAATCAGGCAATCATTTGCACAGACAAGGTCTGAAGTAGCCTTCTCCCCATCTGCCAGGGCCTCTCAGCCACAATGTGAGGGTGTGTGAATGCGTGATGGTGTGTGGGAGTGAGCATTCATCACAGTTGGGGGGGTTGTGTTGTGTGATAGAGTGTGTCTGAATGGGTGGAGCTCACTCATTAAGCAGATATTCCTGTTCTCTTTACACATCTTAATAGAACTAAACTTTCGTCTGTGTCATCCTCTGTCGTTTTTGACTCCCTGGTAGCTTTTTGGACAAAAATGTCCGCATGGAAGTTGGGAATCCAGTTCATTAAAGAAGACTCTGAAATTATGAACAGATGAGACAAGCAGTCTTGTAATATTCGCATGACTTCACTGTAACTCAACGCAACTGTCCAAAGTATTGTGTAATATTATTAGAGCTTGAGATCTAATTGCAGACTCATCAGAAGTTATCAGAAATTCAACAAGTGTTTTAAGGCTTAACCCACTATCCAACAGTATGATACCCAAGTTCTTGATCTTAAATTATTATGTAACTGCTCATTGGAAAGTGCTTGGAGACACTTAATATGCAATGTTAGAGGGTAAGGTAACAGGTAACTGCAACGATCTTCAGCATAGGTTCTACTGCTAAAAGAAGGCGCTCCTCAAAGACATCCTTATACAAGCAGCAAGGCAGCATAAATATTCAGCTGGCTTTCGGGATTCCCACCCGAACAGGGAACAAGGCAGGGAAAAAATGACAAAACCAAGAACACCAACAGGAGGTTGCAAAGTCTGCAGGAGCACCAAGGCTGAGCCCGGACCAGAGCTCATTGCTTAATGCAAAAGGAGTCATCTGGTATTAAGTCACAGGCCAACACTGCCTAGTGTTAAGTCACACCCCAACACTGCCTCTGTAGCCATGGAAAATGCTGTGTTATTTGTAATTTGAATTTCCTCCCCCCCAAAAACAAACAAACAAACAAATAAATAACCTGTTCCTTACAGCGACATTCTGCCATAGAATCACCATGATTTCCACATGGGCAGCAAAACCTTTATTTTTGTCATTATCAGTAAAGGGGGGTTTATCTCCTTGTGAACTTAAGTTCATGCTCGCAGAGAACTGGACAAGTGGTGACCTCTATTCCTCTCCAGGATTCTCTCCCTTCCAGAAGTCAGGGCTTTGAGCAGTAATGTGTAAGCTGCCAATGGTCCGTTCTTCCTCATTTCTTTTTAAAAAAAAAATAAATTCACCCTCCAAAGAGATCCAAACAGAGGTTATAATGGGACCAGGTTACAAGATGGGGTTCAGATAGCAGTGGATTAACATAAAACCATGATAACAGGAACATAATTTGGGGTTTTTAAAAAAATACCTATTTGCTGATGCAATCACCATAACATGTCCCATTTATAAAATACCGATGTGCTTACAGCTGTACATTCTGTCTAAAGACAAAGTGAAAATACATTGAAAAAATTTAAGAGGCAAAGCTACAGAGTTTAATAGTCATATGTTTATAAAGCTCCTTCTCAGAACTTTCAAGAATGTATGTGTTCAAGTCTCGTAATACAATAATAATAATAATAATAATAATAATAATAATAATAATAATAATAATAATAAAGCAAAAACCGTCTTAAAATAAAGGACACAATTCATAGACCCAGCATCCACAATAAACGGCGGACAACTTTGATGACGATTTAAGATTAATCATTAACTCGTAAAACTTAAAATAAAAACAGGAACTTCAAGACATAACAATAACTGTAATCCCCCACTAGGTGGCCCTAGTAGATTATGTGAATCGGCTTTCTAGACACGCGTTAACGATTTGAGCATTTCCGTCAGTTTTGCGTTTTGTATAGGTTCAGCCGAGCTACATATAGGGCACTGTTACATATTTGTAATTATAATATATAGACACTATATTAAATCATTATTAAATTACAGATATATACAGTTCATATATAATATAAAAATATAAATAATCGGGGACTCGTACATTGCGCAACCTTAGGCTTATATGTGATTTTCGAAACGAGCTGTTAAAACATAACAGTCTCCATCTTTATCCTTATCTTTAAGGCTTAAGGATGACGTGTTGAGAAACGTTTTGACAGAAACCTGATGATTGAAATCTGTATAAATAAGTAGCCAAACTATGTGATTAAATTTGAGTATTGCAGCACGCTGAGTAATAATCGAATTATTCCTTTGGCGTGCCGCGATTATGTGCGATATGTAAATGTGTGTGATCGTGTATTAAAGTTGTAAATAATAAGTGTTGTAATCGTTTCATATTGTACCGCTGTATTCGGCTGGGGGTCGAATCGATCACTGCGCTGTTACTAAACACTAAACATCTGCTCCTGTATTGTAAGGAGCTGCCTACTTGTATTATTAAAAAACATGAACCACTACACGAATCCCCTTTAATTATTTTGTAAGGTTTATTTCAGCGGGATTCTCCATTGTTATTAACTTGATTACACATAATTATCGTCCATCTTTTGCAATGTGTATTTATCGAATTTTAATGACAAATATCCCCCTTCTTGTGCCATTGTGGGAATTATATTTGCAAAAATTGCCAGACCGTATGAGTCAAAAGAGTGGTTCCTTCACTGGAAATGTTCAAAGAACATAAAAGAACATAAAATAAGATTATTTGAAATATGGAATTTATTTTAATTGTGTAAATTGTAAGTAACTCACACAGGAGTCGTGTTCTTCGGAATTACTGCATCTTTGAACTAATATTTAAATTGAGTCCTATTTAAAATGTACATCATAATTAGATTGATACAACTCTTAATATCATGAGAGAGTTTGTTTTCAGACGCACCGGAGATTGCTACTGTATTTAGGATGAAGAAGTGTTGTCTGTCACAAGTGCCCTTGCTTTAATGAAGGGAATGTGGTAGTGAGATCCTAGAGTGAAAATGGCGTGTTACTCCGATCCTAATGAGCTGAAAGGCTAATGATTAAAAATGCTAATTCAGCAGTACAGAATGACGGAGGAGCCAGTGGCTTGGAAAGGCAATCAGAGACCTGCTTAAATCAGTTGAAATGAGACAGGCTAGCTGGGGGCTGCATAGCATGTTCATATGCCCTTTCGACTCTTTTTAAACCCCCACCCTCAAAAACCAATGGAGTGGTGCCAGACAGGGCATTCCAGTCCTGGGGTGCCAGTGGGACCCAGAGCACCATCTGTGGCCAGAGCCTGAACCCTGACTTGTCTTCCATGTCATTTGAGTCATAAATGTCTTGTTCCCATTGTCTGGAATCTCATTTTGGACATCGTTTCTCAGGACCCACCCATCGGCAGCCAATAAGTTGAACACGGTATCCCCCGCACCCCCCCCCCCCCAAGTGGCAGTCTAGCATTCCTGCCATTTATTCTGCAGTATGCTAGGGGGTGTCAAAGCTGGTTTAATTATGCATTATGAGTGACTTGTTTCCCATGTGTAGGGGTATAAACGTGGTCTTCAGAACCTTTTCCGTCATCTGTAGCAAGAATTACTGTCAGCCCATAAAAAAACTACCAATTGTATGTAATAATATATATCTGCTGTAAAGTAGTATTTAAATGACTATTAAACTACAGATTCCTTGTTATCTTCATTTTATTTGGAGTCTTGGGAATTAAACATGTATTTGTGCTGCATGAAATATCAATTCAAATGCTCTGTATCACAGTAATGCTATTTCTAATAATACTGTGTCCACAAGGGAAATTTATTCAAATGACTATGTTTGTCAACCGTAGTACCAGACCCTATGGTTTGAAAAGTGTCCTGGTGGAGTTCCCTGCGTCTCCTCCTGGTCCAGGAGTCAGGATGACTACATCTTTGACAGTAACGTAGTCCAAAGGAACTAACTTCTTTTCTAGAGGATACATTGATGCTCCATAATCAAGTATATAATCTAAACTGGGCCGCAGTCAAATCAATCTTTGAAAATCTCTTTGAAGGGCTGTGATCACTAGAGAGAAACTGTTTACTTTGCATGAAAAGTGAAGCCTGTACTCAGTAGCACATAGTGGTATCAGGAAGGAAACGGACATTTAGAAATGTATCAATATTTTGTTACTAAATGAGGAGAACAGCCGGGTGCCAGTGGGTTAGAAAACTCAATATGTACATTATTGTCATATAAATGTGCAATACAAAATTTCAATATCATCTATAAAATGCAAAACACAAACGCCTATTGAATAAGAAACTTCTATATTGGTTCTACTTATGAAACCTTCACCAGAAGCTGGGCCTGCTTTCTTGGCATTGAAAAAGAGATTTGCAGACAGCAGAAGGCAGAGCAATGAGAACAGCGCCTGGACGCTGGCTATATTATCTAGTCATCACTTTGATATCCAATATGAGCCAAAGCTAATGTGTATTAAAACCTGTCTGGCTCCCAGCTCTGAACACTGGGCTTCTTGCTGGGAACCTGGCTTTCATCTTCTGGCTCCTTCCTGTTACAGCTGCTATGGTAAATGGCAAACTAAATAAAGTAATAAGAAGGTGAGCGTGTAATGTCTGGGCCAGTGTTAGAACGAGTGGCCTCAAACCCATGGTGCTGAGATCCTTCGCGATCGGCTCCCTTTGGCAGGAATTCCCTAATCAGGCCCTCCGGCAGGGGACTCCTGCTTCATTACTGCGATCCACACTTTCCCAGGAGGGTAACCAAGGGCTGCCAGCCCTTTATTTTAATATGTTGGGTAAGTGCATTCCACAACAGATGCTTTTGCTATATTTCTCTTAATTAAATACCCCATGCAGGCCGCGGTGAGAGGTGTAGCGGGCTTTTATTTATTTGTTTTTTTTTCTTCAAAAGTGCTTTGAAAGGTCCTTGAAAGTAATTCTGAATTTTTCAGAAGCATCTATGAAAGGTGATTGTACCGTGAACTGGGTTTAAAAATGTTGCAATTTACTACAATGCAGAATGGTCTTTTGATTCGGCCTCAGCTGTATCTAGAGTGTATCCGTCAGAATTATTGCGCCATTGATCATTTAACGTTAACGGTAAACTGATGAAGTGGCTGTTTCATTTTAATGTTCTTCAGACTTTCCCTGTAAAAAGTAAGACATTAAATGTGGAGAATGTAGGCCTTGTTATTAGCTTCTATTGTCTCTAATCCAATAACAGGAGCATGAACTTCCAGTTGCCCTCAAGGCTTCTGTAATCTCCTTATAGACGGTGTGGATTTGTGTGTGTGGGTGGTGGAGATGTGTTGTTTTTGAAGCGAAAGCCTTTGAATCTATCAGATAAGAAAGTGTAAGGATGACCAGACTTTCCCTTGTAGAGGGAGGATCCCCAGGAGCGTTTTGGTTTGGAAGATATGATATAAATTAACTAAATGTCTGAACCTTATTAGGAGATTACATTTATTTAACCTGATGGTAAGAAAATACACCGTTTGTAAAGCCTTTTATGCAAAGCTCAGCCTTCAGTGTAAAAGTATAACTTTTAGGCTGGAGAAAGACTGCAGTTTTACATTTGCTGTCTCCACTGACCCATTTTGTAAATAAACTTCAACACTTTAATAGCAAAAAAATAAAAAAGCAATTTGTATCAGTAAGTATTTAGCTTCATTGGTTTAGTATCTTTTATGCAAATATTGATACACCTGTGAGGCACAGATGTTACATTTTAATAATTTTCCTTTACGCCTTTAAATATGGTGGTATGGTAAATACTATACTGTATTTCTGATAAAAAAAACACTGTTGCAATAGAAATGATTATACTGCTTTAGTAAAATGCTACCAAGATATCAGATAACGGATATGTCGTACTTTTTGAGATAGTTGAATGATGTGTGATTGGTTATCATAAAATTAGATAGCATTCGTCCTTCCACATCATTTCCTGCTCAGGGTTGGGGTTTAATTTTTTTTTTTTTTTCTGGAATATTCCTATAACCTAAGAGATGGCGTGAGGGGAGAAAGTGTTGGGTTATTTAATTAAAGTGGCTGTTGAGCAGGAAAGCAGAAGTAGTTTGATGAGATCTTTGCCACAGGGGTCCATCAGCACCAACTTACGGGCTTTTGGGCATTTGAGCATTCCCAAATGAGTCTAATAGCCATGTACATTTTCCCTAGGCCACCTTTAAATGATCAGGTCTCAGGAAATGCTGAACCATTGGCACTCAGCAGCCTCTGCACCAAAACACGTCACTCAGTCCTTCAACATTAGATGTGGCCGATGTTTTTGTTTTTTTTTTTTGTATACAATGTGCCAGTACAGTGTACCAGAACATTTTTAGGGATTATTTTCAATAACTTGATTTTAATTCTTAGCAAAAGTGCATTGTCACAAATAACAAGAATATGGTGCTCTGTCAGTGCTAGTTGAAAAATCTGCTGAGATTAATCTTCAGAATTCAGGGCCCTTTTTATCCATCCATCCATGTTCTGTAGCTACTTGTCCTATTCAGGCTGGCAGGGGGTCTGGAGCCTATCCCGGAGGCTATGGGCGCAAGGCAGGGAACAACCCAGGATGGGATGCTGACCCATCGCAGGGCACACTCACACACCTGTCACTCACACATACATGCCTAGGGGCAATTTGGCAACTCCAATTTACAGAGACATTTTATTTTACAAAAAGAAAAACATGGCCCTGAAATGGACTGCCAGCCTGTCTATGTTGTTCTCTTTCCAAGTCATATAAGACAGTTATTAATCATGAGCCATGTTTATTTAACTTGCAGATGCATGGCAGGGATGAGCACATTCCTATCATCATATCCAGCATTTCAGTGATAAGCATCTTAAGACACGGCCGTATGCATCAAGAGAGACGCTGCTTACCTGCATGTCACATGTTCTTCTCTGTCAAAAGTAATCTCTGATGGCTTCTGACCTTCAGTTCTGGATATGCCAAACGGCAATGACCACATGTGCAAAAGGAAGACTCTTATATTATTGCATTGACGGAAACACCAACAAAGAAAGTAGCATGTCGATAATTTCACTTTTGTTGCCTAAAGTTGAGTTCATTTGATTGTTAATCTCTTAGTAATTGCTTGCCTTTCTACACACTCTACGAATACATATGTAAAGGAGGATCTTACAGGGATCTTATTCAGGGATGGGAGTGGAGTGGGTTTAACAAAAGTTGTGGGGCGAACAAAAGACAGTGGATTCGGTATGAGTACTCAGAAAAACGGTGGGGGGGAACGACCTTTGGGTTTCAGAAGGACTACAACTTCAACGCTAGACTTTAAGGGGGGTCACCCATGATAAATTTTAACAGCCCACGAACCCCATTGGCCGATTGGGAAAATGCCCAGCTTCTAGGTGAAACTTTCAGCTTCACTTATGAACCATGTGGGTTTACGTGTCAAGCTTTTAGAAATGGAGATAAAGAGGTAATCGTACTTCTAGATTCACAGTATCCAAAGGCAGCTGTTCTCATTTATCTCTCCTAAAACACTTGTGCTCATAAGACCTTAATCCCTGAATGCGGTTAAGCCTACTTTGGAGTGCGGGGCATTGAGGGGGATGCCTTGTTTAGGCCTTGGTGACAGTTAGAGTGATCGAGCTGAGCCGGCCACAGTATGGAGAGGCTCCTTATCCCATGGCTCGTGGGTCCAGCCACGGTAGCCTGCAGCCACACGCGTGTCGTGCAGTCGCACGCTTTCCGCAGATCAAGAGCAACTCCCTGCTGGCCTGCTGGCTGCCTGGTCTACAGGTGGGCCCGCTAATGAGCCAGCGGCAGAACTCTGCCGGCAGGGGAGGGGACACCGGGGACACCGGGGCAGGGACCCTTAGCACGGGGTCTCCCCTGGAACGGAGGCAACCCAGGGATTACAGGGTTTACTACAGTCTGTGATGTGGCTTGTTAAATCCTGCATTATGCTATACTTCAGGAGGTAGAACAGGAAATACGTGCAAAACATTCATATCTCTGTTGTACATGCAAATTACATGTATATGTACTCACTGAACTTTATTAAAAACATCACAGTAATACTGGGTAGAGTCTTCCTTTGCTCTCAAAGCAGCCTCAATTCCCTGTAGCATGGATTACACAAAATTTTGGAAACATGCTGTTGAGTTGCTGGTCTGACTGCATCGCGTAGTTTCTGCAGATTTGTCGGCCGCACATGCAGGCTGCGAATCCCCTGTTCTACTACACACCAAAGATGCACTATGGGATTCAGATACCGTGACCGGGGAGGCCCTCTGAAGAACACTGAACACATTGTCGTGTTCATGAATCCAGTTTGAGATGACTTCTGCCTTGTCACGTGGTCCATTAGCCTGCTGGAAGGAGCCATTAGAAGATGGGTAAATTGTGGCAACAACTGTGGTGCACAGTCAGTAGTCAGATACTGTGTCATTTAAACGATACTCCATTGGCATTAGGGAGCCCAAAGTGCTGGGGAAACATTCCCTACATTATTACACTGCCACCACCAGACTGGACTGTTGACACAAGTGAGGTTGGGTCCATGGATTCAAGCTGTTGACACCAAATTTTGACCCTACCATCTA
>JAAGVU020000123.1:17631376-17642191 GCA_011763525.2 Mormyrus iriodes | reverse complement strand
GGGGGGTTGTGGTGCCCCGACAAACAGAGGTGCCGCGGGTGGCAGAAAAAATGCCCAGGGGGGGGGGACGGCTTAAAAAAAAAAGGACCCCCCCCCCCCCCCCCCCACGGAGACACTGCTGAAACTGCACTTTGCTTTACAACTCCTCTCAGCGTAAAGATTCCAGCAGGCACCTGACGAAGCAAACATGAGTAACTGGTGTAAAGACAAATAATTGTCTGTATAAAAAGGGGAAGGGAAGCCAGTATATTGGAGGAGAACAGACAGATACATTTTTGGAACATAGTTTGCAATGTCAAGAATTAAGTGACATTGTACATTATTTACGAGGACTTAAAAAAACAGATACTGTTGCAATACTTAGATTTTCTAGGTTTGTTTTAATAACCCATAAATGTGGCATATTACATAACCAAGGAATCTCTGGACAGCACAGCAGTTAGAGGCCACCAGTATGAGACAGAAGCTTCTAACATGTATCCATTCCACACTTCCAAGTTACTCATACACAACAGTTTAGCAGTAACAAAATGTAAGTATTTTTACATTTTTAACAACATTATAGTCTGTGCACCTAGGACTCAACACTATGGCGAATTTTCCATAAAAAAAGTTTTCCTATTAACATTGTACTAAGCATGAACATATCTATCACCAACATCCCAAATTTTGATCAAAAATCAATATTTTACCACATGGTTTTTAAAAACCTTTTTTTTTTTTTTTACCACGGATGAGTTTTGCTACATATCCGTTCGTCCGTGAACGGACAGGTGGACGATCCCTGAGTGTAACATTATAATTATGATAGCACAGCCTTCAACAGCTTTAAGTTTTTGAATTATTTTTACAGCTCATTCACGACTAATATCTATCTTTACCAGGCTTTTTTCATTGTGCGACTGTTTTCTTTATTATGTTTTGCATCACCGATTTACAAGGTCCCCGGCATCTTCGTTGCTACGTCTTGCGCCTCCTGCCGGAAAGTACTACGCACTACAAGGAAATAACGAAGGGGGAAAATACTTCTCCATTACCATAGACCACTTACAACTAAATATAATAAAAAAATGTATAATAGTGTTGTTATGATTGTATCTGTGTAGTCTGATAACGTAAGCCTATAGAAAGTTTCAAAATTTCAGAAAAAATTTTTAAGTCTAGGGTTTTAAAATCATTTAACAGATGTTACATTGAAATGCTAGATTAATTTCTGTTTTAGTCTGTGCAAGATATTATATGAAAAATATAGTAACATTTTGGACAGAAAAAAAAACGGATTTGAAGCCGAATGGTAAATGGTCTTGTTGCGCTTTGTACTGCCGCTAGAGGGAACTCGCTACCCTCAAATGGAAAAAATACGGCATCACACTGATTTCAGTGAGAAAGTCGCTTATTATATTTTGGCATTCACACGACACATCTATCTATCTATCTATCTATCTAAAGTGAGATATTTACATCGCAGAATAGAATACTGAAAATTAGTATTTTAATATTATATCATAGATATAATTTTATTGATACAGGTCCATTGTTAAATATATTTTTAAGTTATTCAATATATATGCTCAGTTTAAATGGTTAATTTTCCACAAGAAATGTTTTAAAATGCGCAATAATGCTTTGTTTATGTATTAAAAAAATCAGGAAAAAATTGTGTAAAAATTCACATTTCAGAGCTGCAAATATTTCTCCGTTATTGTAGCGGCATTAATCTATTAAATTTGTGTTTACCTGCCAATGTTCACGCAAATGCAGTTAGGGTAAAACTGAACTCGGACGCACTGATTGCCGAAATATTTTCACCAAGTTATTTGGCTTCTACTTTTGTTCTTGGCATGACTCAGTAATAGTAAAAACCGGTCTTAATTGCTCGCTGTACGGCTCAGCACGTTCGCCACGAGTCTGCTGCAGTCAGGCGCAACCCCAGCTCCTGATGCCAACCTAACAAACTAAGTGTCACTCCCTAACCATTTTACACTGGTTGCACGAAAATGTGTTCCACACAAATGCGATTTAATCAGCTCTGTTTACACCAATAATGCTTACACGATGTTGACGAAGTGTATACAAAACAAGATTTGTGGTGCGCTACTGCTGGCTGGAGGAGTGGTTTTCCCAGGCTTGGAGCGAGAGAAGCCGGATTCCCGAAAACGGGCTTTTCTATAGTTCCCGCTGCAGCCAGTGAACACTCCCTTGGCACGTGCTCTGCAGAGGACGGAAGACACGGCGCGGCCGCTCGCGGTGGGGCTGGCACGCGGACAGATGTTATTCTAACTTCCCCCACCCTTCCTTTCCTCCCGCTCTTCCTGGGATGATTGGCAGCTCGAGCTTTACTCAGCCAATCATAACACGCAACGGTAAATTAGCATATAGTGTCCGACTGCAATTGGTTTCCCGCGTGCCGCTGCAAAACCGCCTCGCGTGCCGAAACATCTATTATTCCTTTGAAGTGGAATAGTTATACATATTTTAAACATCTGACCCACTTTTACCTTAGAGTCAATTCCTTTTAAAACAGAAGGTATAGTACATTAAAACACCCGTATTTTTTTATTATTTTCCAAGAGAAAGTTTAGTAGGTTATATATTAATGTGACGTTTACTAAATATGCCATTTTGTAACTTTATCTTGTTTTCACATCTAACATGAAATATAACATGAAAAAGTGCGCACAGAGTACATAATTAATCAGCAATAAAGTCCTTAGTGAACAGCCACCGCACTCCCCCACTTCCCCGTACTGCTTCACAACCTGACCAACTGCGCCGGATACTTTGTTCTCTGTTCCTTGGGGGCTGATTGAGCAGCGCGTGACAGACAGCCCGCGGCATGCCGTCCAATCAGCTGTCTGCCCCGCGCCCAAAGGGTGAGTCCACGCGCCTATTGGCTGCAATGAGTGTGGGAAAGAATGCAGAGAAGGTTTCACACGAACTGGGAGCAGGCACGCCAGATATAAATATCACGGGCGTGTGGCACTTTTAAGAGCAGACTTGCGCAAGGCGGTCTGATGATACGTACATTTGGATCAGCGAAAAAGACGTGATCGGTGGGACATGCACGCTTCACTGTGGCTGTAAGTCATAGGATCATAACCAAACTTCTCTCGACGTCTTTCTGTTGTCAGACTCAAGGGATACTGTTTGCTCCTGTGATTCGACACATCAGAAAAGGATACACCTACTTGCACATCAAGAACATTTATTGCAATTAAAATGCCTACTGATAATATGATGGAAAAATCAACGGCATCTCCAGCGGCTGGGGCACCAGCCAGTGGGTCTCACACTCCGGATAAACCCAAAAATGCCAGTGAGCACAGAAAGGTAAATATCCCGCAGTTTGACACTGGTAAAATATAGCCATTATAATTATACTCAGTGTTCGTATTTTATTATTGCATTTGGTGAGCAGGTTTATATATATATATATATATATATATATATATATATATATATATGTGTTGACGTTTACATATTATAATATATTTGAATAATGGGAGTGTGTAGCCAAGTTTATCACCCTTTATGTATTGTTTTATTTATTTGTTTTGTTATTTCTGCAGTCCTCCAAGCCCATTATGGAGAAGCGTCGCAGAGCGAGAATAAACGAAAGCCTTGGTCAGCTTAAAACACTTATTCTTGATGCCCTTAAAAAAGACGTAAGTAATTGCTTATAAATGCATTTATCAAAGCAATGAATTAGGCACCGTTGATGAAATACTGCCGGTAACTCCTCATCTACCCGTATTTACGCAGCTTACATTTTTCCACAGAGCTCAAGGCATTCGAAGTTAGAGAAAGCAGATATTTTGGAGATGACGGTGAAGCACCTTCGGAACTTGCAACGAGTGCAGATGACTGGTAGGTATAGACCTACACTCCTATATATAATAATGTATAATAAATATATATGAATGGGTCGTTATGTGTATCATATTTGTTTGTTTTGTTCATCCCAAGTTTTGAAAACTCATTTGATCCTCTTACCTCCATCCTAGGTGCCTTGGCATCAGATACAGCCGTTCTCAGTAAATACCGAGCGGGATTCAACGAGTGCATGAATGAAGTGACTCGCTTCCTATCCACATGCGAGGGAGTAAACACGGAGGTCCGATCCAGGCTTCTCAACCACCTGTCGGGCTGCATGGGACAGATGATGGCCGTCGGGTACCCACAAGCGGCCCAGCAGCAGCCGCACCTGCCGCCGCAGCCTCTGCACCTGCAGTTACCTCCTGCCGCCGCTGTGCCCATCAGCGGTGTATCAGTGCCCTGCAAGTTAAGCCCGGCCGAGGCAGCCTCGCCGAAAGTTTACGGAGGTTTCCACCTCGTACCTGCGACCGACGGACAATTCGCATTTCTCATCCCTAACCCGGCTTTCCCAGCCGCCTCGACTCCGGTTATCCCGCTGTACGCTAACACGAACGTGCCGGTTACCGTTAACGGCAGTCCGGTGCATCCCGGCTCCGTGCCCGCAGTCTCTCCCCCGGTCCAAGGCATGACGTCCTTCTCCGGCCTGGCGAAGCCCGTCAGCTCGGCGGCTGTGAGCGTGGAGTCGGACAGCAGCGAGTCTGTCTGGCGGCCTTGGTAGCCGGAGAAAGAGATCCGGGCAAGGCTTTGGCAAGGGGGGGGCACTTGAGAAATTACGAGGAAAGTTTCCGTTTTAAGGAATACTCCTTATGAACTGTATTTTGAACAATATTTATTTGCCTATTCCAGACTTTGGGATGTTGGTGATAGATATGTTCATGCTTAGTACAATGTTAATAGGAAAACTTTTTTTATGGAAAAATATAGTTTTATAAGAACATGTCGTATGTCAAATGCCAAAGCTGTGTTTAATATCGCTTAGTTTGTGTTAAAAAACAATTTTGTGTTTTTTTGTTTTTTTTTTGGAGGGGTGGGTGGAATAAAATCTTTGTTATATGACTATTGTTGTGCCTCATCACTATTATTGTGGTTGTAGGATTAAGCTCATTTTCCTCTTTGATAATGCTTTTTTCATGACGATAAAACTAAACACTATGATGAAGGGAATACTGCTATACCAAACCCAACTCAAAGCAACGCTAACCGAGGTCAAATTTTACATAAAGATGTGTGAAACCGATTTTTTTAAATAGCTTTCTTTGCTGTGTAATATCTTCCATTAAAATAAGTGGCAATGTACTTAATGACCGATGCCCCTCCGAAGAATAAAAAATCATTCAATTTTATATGTCGGCGGCGAACTTTGCTCATCAAAACAACAGTATATTAGTTTTGTCTCGTGTACCGATTGATCCGTTTAATACGATTGTGAGAGAGAATAATTACCAAATTAAATCTACTGCAGCAGTGCGATGCACATGAGAAATAATTTAATAAGTCACAAAACAAAACCATTAATGCTGTTGTAAAGTTATTTTTAGAAGGGCGAGGTGGCTATAATCGACTGACCGTGAATTTCCAATAAATTCAAGAAGAACTCTTTCATAACCCCCACCATCAAACGCTCACGTTCACATAGGTATAAGAAGACGCACACAGATTTATTATCTCTAGGGCGTAAGCTTATCTTCCCCAGGCGTGCGGAACCAGGGTTCATGTTGCGGGGGCTGTCCGCCTGACGCTTGCCGTGTGCCGGCCACTGGCAGCCGGCGACTCCCACCGTCTCCAGGCTTGGATTTCACTCAGTCAACTGACCGTGTAGGGTATCAAAGAAGACAGAAATTACAGACAAGCTTACCTGTGTTACGCATTCCTCGAGAAACTACGTCTATACATATTATAAGCAAATTTACTTAGATTCTATCTCTTAAAATGTTTATAATCGCATATTTATCGAGATTTTCATTGTACTGGTCAAAAAGGCGTTAAAAAGAAATAGCTAATTGATTCCATTAGCTGGATGTGGGGTCTTTTTATTTTTTATTAATCTTAATAAACTGATCGTATCAGTCTGATTGCATAATTCTGAAAATATATGCTATTAAGTATTTGTGTAGGAAAATAAAATCGTTCCTTTATGTTTGCATTTAGCTATACGTGTAGGCCTATGCTTCATAGCTGAATTACACATGGCCATTTTCGTCTCTTTTCCCAGTTTTCATGTTGCTCTTCTAATTCCACAGACTGTCCTGTCTAAACCGTAAGTTGCCCTGGCGATAGTATACGGCCGGCCCTCGCACACCAGCCTGCGGAGCCCTAGTGCTGTGCGCTGCAGCCCGGCGGCGCGCCGCCCGTCTGTGTTAATATTGCAGAGACGCTTGTGTGGCGCTGAGGTCGTGAGAACCCAGCGAACTGAACTGCTTGCGGTCGGGCGCGGAGCCAGCCGGTAAATCCCCGCTGGCAGCCCGGGTCGCGCACCGGCCACAGCACCGCTCCCGAGAGGTGAGGAGGCGCGCGCGCGCACGCGGCCGCCGGGGCGCGAGCCATAAATCGGGGTATTACGTTACGGCCGTGGCTCCCTGCGCGCGCACCCCCGCCGCGACGGGCTGCAGCTCGACGGCCTGAGGCGCGGGGTGGTTTATAACGCGCATTTCTATATATAAGAAAAAATCAAGTTTACGCTAATTATACTTAACAGGGAAAACGTCAAAGGCTACATTTAGTTTTCATTTATTGTTATGTAACAAAGCTGAAGTATACAAGCTGCAATATTCAGACCCCGAATTCTGCAAGTTAGAAATATTCAATTCAGTAGCCTGGTTTAGCGAAATATTTAATTCTTGAAAAAGGCTTCCCAGTTGCACTAATATGTAAAAAAAATACTTTATTTGTAAAGTTGATTTAGTCTTTCTAGGGAAAAAAGAGACACTTTAATAAAAAAACACACACACACACAAAATCATCTATTAATTATAAATAGACCTCTTGTTTGTTTTACGTTGAAAAAATGTATTAATTTTGGTAATTGTGATTGGAAAGAATTAAAATACGTATGCATTCAAAATTTTCGTATTGATTGTCTGTTTTTGCTGTGAATGCATACTGTTAACAAACATGAACTGATACTTCAAAGGGCCGAGTCTTCCAAGCAACAAACAACATGTGAAAACGCTTTTACACCTTGCCATAATTCGCCTTCCAGTGCATACAACGGGAGCGCCTGTTTTCCAAACCTCTCTTTGATACTCCATATACTAAACAAAATCAATTATATCGTGGCACTTCATCTTGTCACGTTATATTTGGATGTATAAACTTTTTAGGATAGACTTTCACCCATAGGCGCGTGAAGGCGTTTGAGCTCAGGCTGCTGAAAGTCAGAACAGTCAATAGATTTTAATGAAGTCCATCCGTAGCTATCCACAGCATACTACAGCAGTCTTTTGATCATAAAGTGGCCTCTGAGTCATAGCATGATAAATAACACTTTGCTATGTTTTTATTTGACGAAACAGACAAGAGGGGGTGCTGAAGCGCCCTTAGCATGCACCCAGCAGTTGGATTTGCAGACAATTATGTAGGTTTTTATTATTTTGGTGAAAACAGCATGTTTGACTTATTTCAGTTACAGTAGATCACTTCTGTAGTTTAAGTTTAATTATCCGTTCGTTAATGTGATTTTCGCGTACTTGTCCAAAGCTATAAGCAACAGTTCTCATCTTTCAGTTTGTGCGCAAGTCCTCCGTTCAAGGGACTAGTTGGTATAGTGACACGAATGAATGCGGATGGCCCTGGGCGTTTTTCTCATTAGTCAGGGATCAATGGGGTCTTTCTGTCTGGTGGCAGCGCGTTATCCTGGGGGTCCGGGTCGGGGGCTCTGATGTGGCTAATTAGGTTTTCATTCCAGGACACTTGTCAAATCCATAATGCCGGCTTGATACCGAAGGCTGTGTTAAAAACAGAATACCTTCACGCAATACATGTATAATAATAAAGCATAACATTTCTATAGATGTTTTTCGATTTAATATTGTATCGTACGTTTTGGATTTAAATTGTGCGATGTTCGCCTTTAGTGATTTTGCACCGTTTATGGGACAATCGCTTATTCAGGACAAAGTGGGAAGCTGGAAGAAACAGCAGGGCCGGCGTAGATGGGGTGGCAGCAGGGCTGCGCAGAGACTTTTTGAGGGGCTGGTGCTCGAAGTTTTAAAAAGGGGTATTCAGTATCTTTAAAGCTCATACATACAAGTTCACATTAAATACTTAGGGCAAAATGAGCACCTGAGCACCCCCACCCCCCACCCCCCCAGCACACACACACACTTCTGCACGTGCCTGGATGGCAGTCCATCATGTGGCACGCATAAGTACATGCAGGTATGTATTCATTTCTATGGGAAAAACCCTAATCCCAACAATGACAGCCTTAACCCCTACCTAGCCCTAACCTTAACTATAAGTAACCAAACAAAATACAAGACTAACATTTTTAGTTTTTTTTTTTACTGCAGTCACAGATTTTTATAAAATTGAGTTTCCCCACATCGTCAAAATAACAGGTTCTTATCACATTGTGGGGACATTTGGCTTTAACAACTATGTATTGATAGGTGACTTCCATGTGACCTGGACTTCGAGACAGCAATCAAAAAGGTAATTTGGGACAAAAAAAACAACATTATATTGAGGCAGACGATGCAATGGGGTGTGGGGGATGCCACAGAAAAATATGGCTGGACCAGCACCTCTGCCAGAGTAAATATACCCTCACCAACTTACATTTTAACCAAACAATACAGAGATGAAATGAACTTTTCATGGTTTATTTTTACAGACATATATTTAGTGATTACAAATCAATATCAAATTTAGATAGTTTGTGGGAAAAAAAGTTGGAAGTTGGAAATGTTTTACTGCGACGGTCTTGCTGGGTGTTAACTATACGGCACAGTCACTGTGAGCTCTTAGCTAACCTGTGCTATGAAATCTCACCCTCACCAAGGCTACAGAGTCCAGCTCGTTCTGGGAGATCCCCAGATGTTGCCAAGCCAGCTGCAAGATATAATCCCTCCAGTGTGTCCTGGGTCTGACCAGGCCCCCGGAGGAAGAGCCCAGAATGTCCCACTTGTGAGCTGATTTTGTGGCATTCTTATGGCTCACCTCTGACACATTCTACCTTGTATTAGGATATAGTACTTTCAGCAACAACATTTCAGCTAATGGGAAATTCCATGTTCCTTTTTTTTTAATCTGTCCTCGTGTCAGTTTGGTGATATCAGAAGCGATCTGAAGGCCAGATGAAAATTCCACGTGCTCCAAATGGCACCCGCTGTGTCTGCAGGAGAAGTGCTTACCCATATCTGTCCGTGACATGGACATGGTGCGACCAAACCGAGCTGGTTATGTCACCACCGTCTGATTGGTCAAAATGCTCGGAGACGCCGGTGATCTTGTTGATAGGCATGAATTATCGGGGCATATTGTATATATGACTCATTGTTAGTAGTATTGCATATCGCGATGTACCAGTGCATTCCCAAAACTTGGAACTTAAAAATTTCCAGTTACCTATTTAAACATCCGTTAGCGTTTGATGCTAACGTAAGATGGCGATTCTCACAGACTTGCTAGCAGAAGTTAGCCACGGTAAATGATGATGTATACCCTGTGAACAGTAAATTAGCGTCTCTTCGGTTTTACATCGCTGTCGCTCTGCAAACCCAGCGACGCCTTTACAGAGCCGACCCTTCTGCAGTAGAAAACTGAAGCGAGCTGGAACCACGCTGTGACTAGTCTCTCTTCGTGGTACAGTTCGGGTGTGGGCCGGTTCCTGTATGTCAGTGGAAAAGCGCCAGACGGGTACTGGACAATCTCCTAGCAGTACAACGGGGGCTTGTCTTGTGATTATCTGAGTGCCTGACTTTCAATCCTTTCTATTCCGATGAATTCCATCATCCAACCATGCAGATCTGGCTTTTTTTGATAAATCATTATTCCTTATAATTTGGCTATAGGTTATTCATTATATCCTGCTTAGACTGCCGCCCCCACGACCCAACCCTGGATATGGATGGATGGATGGATGGATGGATGGTTGATTATTTATTATAAACACTGAACAGCACCACTAGGCCTGTGTCCAGGGGGGACCCCAGTAACCCTATTCCAGGCAGTATACATTGCTATTTTCAGTAGCATTCCCGGTGGTCTTTGGTGGATTGGAGTTTGTTCAGCTTCTCCCTTGTTTATCAAGGGCGGCCTTATCAGGCTATTAGGCTCAAGACAATGTAGCTCTGTGGATTGTTAAAGCGTGCATATCCTACCATTATGCAGAGGGAAAGGGAATTTGAAAAAACCTGAAAATTATTCATGTATTTACCTATTAATACTTAATTCACTTTTTTTAGTTTATGCATATTAACAGTGTATACTGTGGATTTATTGTCATGTTTTGTAAGATAGTTTTGGATTAGAATTGGATGTATTTCATAATTTCACATGCTTAGCACATTGTATGGTCGTCTTGCAGGCATCAAGTATTTTTTTAATTAGTAAAAAGAGAACAAAATTTGGCACAGTTTAATTAAACTAAGAAGGTGGTTTACTTAGGAGTAAGATTTACTTTTTAAAATCTCACTCGAGGTCTGCCCCAGTCTTGTGACCTATGCTGCCTGAGATAGGCTCCACCCCCCAACCTTGACAAGGATGGATGGATGGATAAGTTTAGTTTTTATAGGTTGATGTTATTGTGACAGTATCACTAAATGTACTGTAATACATTGTAGTACATTGCTGTAGCGACTGATCTGGCAGCCATTTAAACTGCAACCTTGTAGCGAAAAATTATTGTGGTCATTTCATGTTTGGGGACTGAAGGACTTGCTTTGCATGTCTAAGCAGAAACACGGAAGTGGGGCAGACAGACAGTGTCTGCGGGGG